>CM074304.1:11514305-11791805 GCA_037194245.1 Opsariichthys bidens | reverse complement strand
CACTCAGAATACCCTAGCAACCGCATAGCAACACCCTAGCAACCACTCAGATTACCCTAGCAACCGCATAGCAACACCTTAGCAACCACCCCGATTACCCTAGCAACCGCATAGCAACACCTTAGCAACCACCCCGATTACCCTAGCAACCGCATGTCAACACCTTAGCAACCACCCCGATTACCCTAGCAACCGCATAGCAACACCTTAGCAACCACTCAAATTACCCTAGCAACCGCATAGCAACACCTTAGCAACAACTCCGATTACCCTAGCAACGGCATAGCAACACCCTAGCAACCACTCAGAATACCCTAGCAACCGTACAACAACACCTTAGCAACCATTCAAATTACCCTAGCAACAGCCTATCAACACCCTAGCAACCACCAGATTAACCTAGCAACCGCATAGCTGTCTATCTATCTTTCTCTTTGTCTGTCTATTAATCTATCTTACTATTTCTATCTATCTATCTATCTATCTATCTATCTATCTATCTATCTATCTATCTTTTGACCACAACGATCTATCTATCATCTGACCACAACTATCTATCTATCTATCTATCTATCTATCTATCTATCTATCTATCTATCTATCTATCTATCTATCTATCTATCTATCTATCATCTGACCACAACTATCTATCTATCTATCTATCTATCTATCTATCTATCTATCTATCTATCTATCTATCTATCTATATCTATCTATCTATCTATCTATCTATCTATCTATCTTTTGACCACATCTATCTATCTATCATCTGACCACAACTATCTATCTATCTATCTATCTATCTATCTATCTATCTATCTATCTATCTATCTATCTATCTATCTATCTATCTATCTATCTATCTATCTATCTATCTATCAAAACTTCTAAAGTAAAACTTAAACTATTTCAAACTTTAAGCTTTTAAAACTACTTCAAACTTTCTGACTGGGCTTTTTCAAGCCAACTTAAAATTCGTTTCAACGAATTTTTTCTATCTAGTTATTATTATTCTTCTGAGCCAAAATTTAGACTGTATCTCCTCCTAGAGCTTTAAAGCTACAACCACCAAACTCGGCCCAGACTTTCAGACTGTTCTGACTTGAGTTGCTATATCTTTTTAGACAGATTGGACTCACGGTTTTCCTAATAAAGCTGATTAAAACTGGGAAAATCCTCCCATAGACTTACATTGAAAATCTGAACATTCCATCAAACTACAACTGTCAAAATTTCAAATCTAAACAAACTGAAGCCCATTAGACTCAATGAAGCTGCCTTTCTAAGCCATTTAAACTCATTCAAACTCATCAACTCATCTAACTATCTATCTATCTATCTATCTATCTATCTATATCTATCTATCTATCTATCTATCTATCTATCTATCTATCTATCTATCTGATCACATCTATCTATCTGTAACTGTCAACAGACATGTTTTTTTTTGAATGTGTAAATGTGATGATCAGAGAGTACTCTCTTGAAATGTTCAATGTTAAGGGTTCTTTAAGAAGCGTAATGCGTCACATGACCATAGTTGAGTTGAGAGCGGATGCAGAGAAACTACAGTTCTTGCAGCCTCAAGATAAATTCTAAATCTGCATGTCGTCTGGGAGGCGCACACGGTAATTTATTGTTTGTTTACTGTGTATGGTTTTGTTTTGCATCATTTTGCATGGAAAGAATGACGTTTTATTATTGGTTATTGAATTCTTATATTTTGTTGCGCCATTCATTTGCATACCAGTGAACATTGTCTCAAGAGATTTATGTTTGAAAGTTATGTTTTATTTTGTAGTTTTCACGGTGTATGCAGAGAAGAGAGAGAGAGAGAGAGAAATAAAAAATAACAGAAGACATCTGTATGAAGCGTGGCCGTTATTTCGTCAGACCAGTGCAGCTATAGTGAAAACGTGACGCAGCAAAGCCGACCAGCTTAAAGAGTGGAACGGCTGAGAAAACGAAGCAAGATCGCGGGTGCATCGCGTACAGAAGAGACGTCGGAAACAAAGACAAAGACGAAGCAAGATTGCGGGTGCATCGCGTGCAGAAGAGACGTCGGAAACAAAGACAAAGACGAAGCACGATCGCGGGGCTATCACGTGGAGAGAGAAAACGACATCGATGAGGCTCGCTGCTATTCAGCTATCACTGCCGAGGAAGTAGCGCGAAACGTCAAAGAGAGGGCGACATTTAGCCGCGTAGACTACAGCTTTGCAAGTATCCTTTCTACAGGCTTAAGAGGACAGTGTTTGTTTTCCAAGCTGTTTCAGGCAGAAGTTGCTCTGCAATTAACAACAGGTTAGACTGTGCTACCTTTACACCTTTATGGACTTGTGGGAAAAAAAAAAAAAGAAAAGAAAAAGAGAGTATATACTGTTTGAATTAATGAACTAGTTGTTGTGTATGCCTCACTAGTGACAGTGTTACAAGGGTTTCATCTGAGAGTAGTAATTAAGTAAACATACACTAAAGTATTTTGCAAAAAAAAATGTCAGTTCATGGAGAAAAATCACATTGTGGTGATTCAAGTGAGCAAATTGAGTCCTTTCAGGCAAAATTGACTAGCTTAACTGAACAGTTAAGATCTCAACATGATGATGCTGAAAGGGAAAGGTTAGAGTCACTCATAGCGGATATTCATGCTAAAATACAATCACTTCAATTAGCAATGATAGAACCTACCGCTTCCACTTCAAGAAAAGATGTACCGAGGAAATCTTCACGAGAGAGAAAGTTAACTCCAAAAATGCAGGAGTTTAGGGAGCAAGAAGTTTCTCAGAATGAGAGGAAATTCATCAAGTTATACGAAAGGTGGAAAGAACAAGTTAGAACTACACGTATCAAACTTAAGGATGAGTGCTCTGACCAAATGTTGGGTGATATGATGGATAGTGTTGAAGGACTGGAAATGCAAGTGAAAGATGTGTATGAACTTACACGGTCTCAATCAGTACCTTCAACAGAGATTAGAAGAAAAATGGATTCCTGTACAGCAGTAACAACGGATCTGATGGGGCTGATGAAAGTACGTATGAGCGAAGTGGGGCTGGAGGAATTTGATGCTAATGCAGAAGAAGCAAGAATTCGTATAGTGCTTGACAAGGAGTATGCTAAGTCAATATTTTCGACTACAAACTCCAAGTCTACCATTCATAGTCACCATTCAAGCTGCTCATTAGAACAGCAAAGCATCTCCGCAAAAAGAGCAGAGTGCGCCGCACAGTTGGCTGCAAAGCAGGCAGAGATAAAGATGGAGGAGGCTATTGCCACTCAAAGACAAGAACTTAAAAGATTGGAAAATGAACGAGATCTTGTCGTAATAGCTGCAAAGCTTAAGGCATACTCTGAAGTTGACTCAGGTGAATCAAGCAATGAAGTTAGAACAGCACGCAGTAAGGTAGCCAATCGTCCTACAGTATTTAATGAGGAAATTAAAAGGGAGCAAGCTTCAAAGAACACTAAGGAGGAACAAACAACCTATACTGATAGGGAAGCCTCAATGGTACAAGCCCTACATGACACAATGGTTCTCAGCAGACTTCCCACACCTGAGCCCTCAGTTTTCTCAGGGGACCCGCTTAGGTTCTTATAGTGGAGAACAAGTTTCAAAGCATTGATAGAATGGCGATGCACAAATCCAGCTGATAAGTTGTACTATCTACAAAGGTATGTCAGTGGTGAGGCACGATCTGTATTAGAAGGAAACTTTTACAGAAAGGATGATGAAGCTTATGATCAAGCATGGGAAGCATTAAATTCTCGGTACGGCCATCCATTTGTAATCCAGTGTGCCTTTAGAGAAAAACTGAATAACTGGCCAAAGATAGGTTCGAGAGAGTCAGTTAAACTAAGACAGTTTAGTGACTTTCTGACAGCTTGCAGCAATGCCATGTCTCACATCAAAGGGCTTCAGGTGTTAAATGACTGTGAAGAGAATCAAAAAATGTTACAAAAACTTCCTGATTGGGTGACATCTCGATGGAATCGTCATGTTACAATGCAGTTGAGACAGTCGGGGGAATACCCCAATTTCAAGGAGTTTGTTGAATTTCTGGCACAAGAAGCAGAAATAGCATGCAACCCTGTAACGTCCTTTCATGCCTTGAAGCTCAACGAAGAAAGGCCTTCAAGAGAAGTTAAGCGCTCAAAGGCTAATGTATTCATCACAAATGTGAAAGCATCAGACAAATCAAGCACAGTACCAAAAACATACAGTGTTGGAGGAAGCAACTCAATAGATACAGACAGTACAACGCCTTCATGTTCAAACCCAGTCACTTGCTGGTGTTGTGGGGAAAGTCACTCCATCCACAAATGTCAAACGTTTGCCAGTAAATCTGTGGAGGACAAGAGAAAGTTCATACTTGACAATAACCTGTGCTTTGGCTGTCTTAGGAAAGGACACATTTCCAAAGATTGCAAGAGTAAAGCCACTTGTAGAAAATGCAAGAAATATCATCCAACACCACTTCATGAAGACCGCTCTTCTTCTGCAGCAGCCGTGTCTCATGCTATGCAAGCAGAGGAAAACACTTCTTCCTTTTCCTGTTGCATAGACAGTGGTGATGGTGGGAGTACATCAATTATAGTGCCCGTGTGGATTTCTTCAATCACCAATCCTGAAAGAGAGACCTTAGTTTATGCTCTACAGGATACTCAGAGTAGCAACACCTTTGTAGACCAAGAGGTATGTGAGAAGATGGGGGTAGTATCAGAGCCTGTTAAGTTAAAGCTTACTACAATGATGGGGAAAGATTCTGTCATTAAAAGTGAAAGAGTTGGTGGGCTCAGAGTAAGGGGGTTTACCTCTCAAAGCCTAATTAATTTACCACCTGCCTACACCAGAGATTTCATCCCACTTGAACGTTCTCACATTCCTACCTCTGATACCGCCAGAAAGTGGATACATCTGAATAAAATGGCACAGGAGATACCAGAGCTGTTAGATTGCAAGATTGGACTTCTGATAGGTTATGACTGCTCAAGAGCTTTAGTACCACGACAAGTCATCACAGGAGGTGATAATGAGCCGTATGCCATCAGGACGGACCTGGGTTGGAGTATTGTTGGTAGTTCACCGCGGGCTGCAAATTCGACAGAAGTAACAGGTCTGTGTCATCGTATATCCGTTAAGGAACTTCCAATATTGACTCCTGCTGCTGTCATCAGAGCACTTGAAGCGGACTTTAGAGATACAAACCCAAAAGAAAAGAGCATATCGCAAGACGATATACAGTTCATGGAATTACTGAATGAAAAAATTCATCAGAATTCAGAGGGACACCTGGAGATGCCTCTCCCCTTTAAGACACGCCCACAACTTCCAGAAAATAAGCAGCTGGCCTTTGTGCGGCTGAGACGTCTGAAAGGAAAATTTGAGAAAAGCCCCAAATTCAGGGATGACTATGTCAAGTTTATGGAAGGTGTCTTTAATGATGGCGATGCGGAGAGAGCTGAACACCAACCCAAGGCAGGAAATGTTTGGTATATTCCTCACCAAGGGGTATATCACCCTAGAAAGCCAGAGAAGATTAGAGTTGTGTTCGACTGCTCTGCCAAGTACAATGGCACCGCTTTGAATGATCACCTGCTAACTGGACCTGATCTCACTAATGGGCTAACAGGTGTACTCTGCAGGTTTCGCAAACATCCAGTCACAGTAATTTGTGATGTAGAAAAGATGTTCCACAGGTTCCATGTAAGCCAGGAAGATAGAGATTATTTGCGGTTCCTGTGGTGGAAAAATGGCGATACAAATTCAGAGCCAAAGGAGTATCGCATGAAAGTCCATCTTTTCGGGGCAGCATCTTCACCTGGCTGTGCAAATTATGGAATGAAATATCTTGCATGTCAAAATGAAACAGAGTATCCTGCAGCATCTAACTTCATCAAAAAGAATTTCTATGTTGATGATGGCCTCATTAGTGTAGAAAATGTGGACAAAGCTGTCAAACTAATTGAAGAAGCCCGAAATGTGTGTGCGAAAGGGAAACTGCGTCTCCACAAGTTCATGTCCAACAACAGAAAGGTTTTGGAATCTATTCCTGTTAGTGAACGAGCCAGCGGAGTTCAGGATGTTAACCTTGGATCTAATGATCTTCCAGTCCAGACCGTGTTGGGAGTAAAGTGGAGTGTAAATACTGACACCTTTTCCTTTAAAGTTGGCCTGGATGAGAAATCAGTGACACGGTGAGGAATTCTCTCTACAGTGGCTTCTGTGTTTGATCCACTAGGCTTCCTGGCTCCCTTCCTCCTATTAGGAAAAAAGGTATTGCAGGAGATGTGCCAAAAGGGCATAGGATGGGATGAACCTCTACCTGAAGAGTTAATGCCACGATGGACAAGCTGGCTGAATGAACTGGAGAACCTGCAAAATCTCCATATTCCAAGATGCTTTGCTCCTGAAAGTCTGGGGAAGGTTCACAGGATTGAACTCCATCACTTTTCAGATGCGAGCAGTCATGGCTATGGTCAGTGCTCATATATCCGAGTGGTGGATGAAGACAAAGTGCACTGCTCCTTTGTTATTGGCAAGGCAAGGGTTGCACCTACAAAGGTCGTGACCATACCCAGGCTTGAGTTAACAGCTGCGGTGATCTCCTCAGTGGTCAGTAACATGTTGAAGGATGAGCTGGAGCTCAAAATTGATCAAGAATTTTTTTGGACAGATTCAAAGGTGGTCTTAGGCTACATTAACAATGAAGCCCGTAGGTTTCACGTTTTTGTGGCGAATCGAGTTCAAAGAATCCGTGAAACAACTGAACCTGTACAGTGGCATTATATTGATTCTGATCAAAATCCCGCAGATCATGCTTCTAGGGGGCTCAAGGTGTCAGAGCTTATTCGTTCAAACTGGCTAACGGGACCCAAGTTTCTTTGGGAAAAAGAGATTATCACACCAAAGACAACTCCAGAACTGCTTGTTGGTGACCCTGAAATCAGAACGACACAAGTACTTCAAACAAAGGTAGTGCAGGATGAGAGTTTTTTGGAGAGGTTTAAGCGATTTTCAAAATGGCACACAGCATTAAGAGTTGTCGCTCGTATCCAGCAATTTTCAAAGGACAAAACTGCTAAACTCATAAATGTTGAAGACCTAAAAAAGGCTAGTATCACGCTTGTAAAGTTGGCGCAAAGAGATGCCTTCAAAGATGAGATGCAAATGCTGAGTCAAGGCCAATTGCCACATAGTCATCCATTGTTCCAACTTGACCCAGTACTGCATGACGGTGTTCTCAGAGTGGGAGGGCGACTGAGGAAAGCTTCCTTACCTCTTGACTCGAAACACCCAGCGATTCTCCCGAGAGATGGCATAGTCACACGTCTTATCTTGGATTGCTGCCACGAAAAAACTCAGCACCAAGGAAGAGGACAGACCCTCAATGAATTGAGAACAAATGGTTATTGGGTTCTTGGTGGCAGCAAAGTTGTACCAAACCACATTAAGCAATGTGTAACATGCAGAAAAGTTCGCAGGCCAACAGAGATGCAAAAGATGGCAGACCTACCTGCTAGCCGTGTCGATCCCTCTCCACCATTCTCTTATTGTGGGATGGATTGTTTCGGACCATTTCAAACCAAACAAGGTCGTAAAGAGCTTAAGAGATATGGTCTCATATTCACCTGTTTCTCCTCAAGAGCAATCCACATAGAGATGCTGGAAGATCTCACTACTGATGCCTTCATAAATGCCTTGCGGTGTTTTATAGCTATCCGTGGAGCTGTAAGAGAGATCAGATCGGATCAAGGGACAAATTTTGTTGGGGCGAAAAACGAGCTGACAAAGGCTTTAAAAGAACTGGACAAGGACAGATTGACTGCTTACCTATCCCAGAAGCAATGTGACTTCATTATGAATGTACCTGATGCCAGTCACATGGGAGGGGTTTGGGAAAGGCAGATCAGAACAGTTCGGAGCATTCTGAGCTGGGTCCTCTCTCAGAGCTCAGGAAGACTAGATGATGCTTCCTTGAGAACTTTCTTCTATGAAGCCATGTCAATCATAAACAGCCGCCCACTCACCACAGATACCATCAATGATCTCAAGGGGCTAGAGCCTCTTACCCCAAACCATTTACTCACCATGAAATCCTCTGTTCCGCTGCCTCCACCAGGGAAATTTGCGCCAGAAGACCTGTATGCAAAAAAAAGGTGGCGCAGAGTGCAATATCTGACAGAGCAATTTTGGAGTAGATGGAGAAAGGAATATCTAGCAAACATCACTCTGAGACAACGGTGGCGCACTCCAAGACGTAATGTGAAGATTGGAGATATTGTCATTCTTAAGGAGGAAGGGATTCCCCGCAGTGAATGGAGACTGGGACGAGTGCTTGATGTATGTGAAGATGAAGATGGCCTGGTGCGAAAAGCCACAATACAAATAGGAAATAGAAAGTTAGGGAAAGAAGGTCAGCGACTCACTAAGCCATCCATTCTTGAACGTCCTATTCATAAATTAGTGGTGCTTGTAGAGAACGTTTAAATCCCATGCAATAGAGTTAACGTTCAAAATTGTGTTAAGAGTACAGAGTTTAACTGTTAGTACTACTTCAAGAGTCAGAGAACAGACTAGTTGTCTTTGAAATTTGGTTTGAAATTACTAAATTTATTCAAACATTTACATAAAGTTAATCATAAATTAGTAATTTGATGGGAGTGTAACTGTCAACAGACATGTTTTTTTTTGAATGTGTAAATGTGATGATCAGAGAGTACTCTCTTGAAATGTTCAATGTTAAGGGTTCTTTAAGAAGCGTAATGCGTCACATGACCATAGTTGAGTTGAGTGCGGATGCAGAGAAACTACAGTTCTTGCAGCCTCAAGATAAATTCTAAATCTGCATGTGGTCTGGGAGGCGCACACGGTAATTTATTGTTTGTTTACTGTGTATGGTTTTGTTTTGCATCATTTTGCATGGAAAGAATGACGTTTTATTATTGGTCATTGAATTGTTATATTTTGTTGCGCCATTCATTTGCATACCAGTGAACATTGTCTCAAGAGATTTATGTTTGAAAGTTATGTTTTATTTTGTAGTTTTCACGGTGTATGCAGAGAAGAGAGAGAGAGAGAGAAATAAAAAATAACAGAAGACATCTGTATGAAGCGTGGCCGTTATTTCGTCAGACCAGTGCAGCTATACTATCTAAACTAAAACTTAAACTCTCAAACTTTTAAAACTACTTCAAAGTTTCAAACTTTCTGGCTAGACTTTTTCAAGCCAACTTAAAGTTTGTCGCGACGAACTTTCTTCATCTAGTTATTATTATTATTCTTCTGACCGTGAAACCGTTGACTGTAACTCGTCCTAGAGCTTTAACTCTACAACCACCAAACTCGGATCAGACCTTCAGACTATTCTGAAGTTAGTTGCTATATCTTTTCAGACTGATCTGACTGCCGGTTTTCCTAAAAATCCTGATTAAAACTCGGAAAAATCCCATTGACTTTCATTGAAGGAATGTCAAAATGAGCCAACTACGGAAGCCCATTAGACTCAAAACTCTAAACTGAAATTGTATGTACTTTTTCTAAGCCATTTAAACTCATTGAAACTCAAACTCTTCTATCTATCTATCTATCTATCTATCTATCTATCTATCTATCTATCTATCTATCTATCTATCTATCTATCTATCTATCTATCTATCTATCATCTGACTATTTCTATCTATCTATCTATCTATCATCTGACTATTTCTATCTATCTATCTATCTATCTATCTGACTATTTCTATCTATCTATCTATCTATCTATCTATCTATCTATCTATCTATCTATCTATCTATCTATCTATCTATCTATCTATCTATCATCTGACCACATCTATCTATCTATCTATCTATCATCTGACCACATCTATCTATCTATCTATCTATCTATCTATCTATCTATCTATCTATCTATATATCTATCTATCTATCTATCTATCTATCTATCTATCTATCTATCTATCTATCTATCTATCTATCTATCAACCACAACTATCTATCTATCTATCTATCTATCTATCTATCTATCTATCTATCTATCTATCTATCTATCTATCTATCTATCTATCTATCTATCGACCACAACTATCTATCTATCTATCTATCTATCTATCTATCTATCTATCTATCTATCTATCTATCTATCTATCTATCGACCACAACTATCTATCCATCTATCTATCTATCTATCTATCTATCTATCTATCTATCTATCTATCTATCTATCTATCTATCTATCTATCTATCTATCTATCTATCTATCATTTGACCACAACTATGTATCTATCTATCTATCTATCTATCTATCTATCTATCTATCTATCTATCTATCTATCTATCTATCTATCTATCTATCTATCTATCTATCAACTGACCACAACTATCTATCTATCTATCTATCTATCTATCTATCTATCTATCTATCTATCGACCACAACTGCATAGCAACACCCTAGCAACCACTCAGAATACCTTAGCAACTGCATAGCAACACCCTAGCAACCACTCAGAATACCTTAGCAACCGCATAGCAACACCCTAGCAACCACTCAGATTACCCTAGCAACCGCATAGCAACACCTTAGCAACCACCCTGATTACCCTAGCAACCGCATAGCAACACCTTAGAAACCACTCAGACTACCTTAGCAACCGCATAGCAACACCCTAGCAACCATTCAGATTACCCTAGCAACCGCATAGCAACACCCTAGCAACCACTCAGAATACCCTAGCAACCGCATAGCAACACCCTAGCAACCACTCAGATTACCCTAGCAACCGCATAGCAACACCTTAGCAACCACCCCGATTACCCTAGCAACCGCATAGCAACACCTTAGCAACCACCCCGATTACCCTAGCAACCGCATGTCAACACCTTAGCAACCACCCCGATTACCCTAGCAACCGCATAGCAACACCTTAGCAACCACTCAAATTACCCTAGCAACCGCATAGCAACACCTTAGCAACAACTCCGATTACCCTAGCAACGGCATAGCAACACCCTAGCAACCACTCAGAATACCCTAGCAACCGTACAACAACACCTTAGCAACCATTCAAATTACCCTAGCAACAGCCTATCAACACCCTAGCAACCACCAGATTAACCTAGCAACCGCATAGCTGTCTATCTATCTTTCTCTTTGTCTGTCTATTAATCTATCTTACTATTTCTATCTATCTATCTATCTATCTATCTATCTATCTATCTATCTATCTATCTATCTATCTTTTGACCACAACGATCTATCTATCATCTGACCACAACTATCTATCTATCTATCTATCTATCTATCTATCTATCTATCTATCTATCTATCTATCTATCTATCTATCTATCTATCTATCTATCATCTGACCACAACTATCTATCTATCTATCTATCTATCTATCTATCTATCTATCTATCTATCTATCTATCTATCTATCTATCTATATATCTATCTATCTATCTATCTATCTATCTATCTATCTTTTGACCACATCTATCTATCTATCATCTGACCACAACTATCTATCTATCTATCAATCTATCTATCTATCTATCTATCTATCTATCTATCTATCTATCTATCTATCTATCTATCTATCTATCTATCTATCTATCAAAACTTCTAAAGTAAAACTTAAACTATTTCAAACTTTAAGCTTTTAAAACTACTTCAAACTTTCTGACTGGGCTTTTTCAAGCCAACTTAAAATTCGTTTCAACGAATTTTTTCTATCTAGTTATTATTATTCTTCTGAGCCAAAATTTAGACTGTATCTCCTCCTAGAGCTTTAAAGCTACAACCACCAAACTCGGCCCAGACTTTCAGACTGTTCTGACTTGAGTTGCTATATCTTTTTAGACAGATTGGACTCACGGTTTTCCTAATAAAGCTGATTAAAACTGGGAAAATCCTCCCATAGACTTACATTGAAAATCTGAACATTCCATCAAACTACAACTGTCAAAATTTCAAATCTAAACAAACTGAAGCCCATTAGACTCAATGAAGCTGCCTTTCTAAGCCATTTAAACTCATTCAAACTCATCAACTCATCTAACTATCTATCTATCTATCTATCTATCTATCTATCTATCTATCTATCTATCTATCTATCTATCTATCTGATCACATCTATCTATCTGTAACTGTCAACAGACATGTTTTTTTTTGAATGTGTAAATGTGATGATCAGAGAGTACTCTCTTGAAATGTTCAATGTTAAGGGTTCTTTAAGAAGCGTAATGCGTCACATGACCATAGTTGAGTTGAGAGCGGATGCAGAGAAACTACAGTTCTTGCAGCCTCAAGATAAATTCTAAATCTGCATGTCGTCTGGGAGGCGCACACGGTAATTTATTGTTTGTTTACTGTGTATGGTTTTGTTTTGCATCATTTTGCATGGAAAGAATGACGTTTTATTATTGGTTATTGAATTCTTATATTTTGTTGCGCCATTCATTTGCATACCAGTGAACATTGTCTCAAGAGATTTATGTTTGAAAGTTATGTTTTATTTTGTAGTTTTCACGGTGTATGCAGAGAGAAGAGAGAGAGAGAGAGAAATAAAAAATAACAGAAGACATCTGTATGAAGCGTGGCCGTTATTTCGTCAGACCAGTGCAGCTATAGTGAAAACGTGACGCAGCAAAGCCGACCAGCTTAAAGAGTGGAACGGCTGAGAAAACGAAGCAAGATCGCGGGTGCATCGCGTACAGAAGAGACGTCGGAAACAAAGACAAAGACGAAGCAAGATTGCGGGTGCATCGCGTGCAGAAGAGACGTCGGAAACAAAGACAAAGACGAAGCACGATCGCGGGGCTATCACGTGGAGAGAGAAAACGACATCGATGAGGCTCGCTGCTATTCAGCTATCACTGCCGAGGAAGTAGCGCGAAACGTCAAAGAGAGGGCGACATTTAGCCGCGTAGACTACAGCTTTGCAAGTATCCTTTCTACAGGCTTAAGAGGACAGTGTTTGTTTTCCAAGCTGTTTCAGGCAGAAGTTGCTCTGCAATTAACAGCAGGTTAGACTGTGCTACCTTTACACCTTTATGGACTTGTGGGAAAAAAAAAAAAAGAAAAGAAAAAGAGAGTATATACTGTTTGAATTAATGAACTAGTTGTTGTGTATGCCTCACTAGTGACAGTGTTACAAGGGTTTCATCTGAGAGTAGTAATTAAGTAAACATACACTAAAGTATTTTGCAAAAAAAAATGTCAGTTCATGGAGAAAAATCACATTGTGGTGATTCAAGTGAGCAAATTGAGTCCTTTCAGGCAAAATTGACTAGCTTAACTGAACAGTTAAGATCTCAACATGATGATGCTGAAAGGGAAAGGTTAGAGTCACTCATAGCGGATATTCATGCTAAAATACAATCACTTCAATTAGCAATGATAGAACCTACCGCTTCCACTTCAAGAAAAGATGTACCGAGGAAATCTTCACGAGAGAGAAAGTTAACTCCAAAAATGCAGGAGTTTAGGGAGCAAGAAGTTTCTCAGAATGAGAGGAAATTCATCAAGTTATACGAAAGGTGGAAAGAACAAGTTAGAACTACACGTATCAAACTTAAGGATGAGTGCTCTGACCAAATGTTGGGTGATATGATGGATAGTGTTGAAGGACTGGAAATGCAAGTGAAAGATGTGTATGAACTTACACGGTCTCAATCAGTACCTTCAACAGAGATTAGAAGAAAAATGGATTCCTGTACAGCAGTAACAACGGATCTGATGGGGCTGATGAAAGTACGTATGAGCGAAGTGGGGCTGGAGGAATTTGATGCTAATGCAGAAGAAGCAAGAATTCGTATAGTGCTTGACAAGGAGTATGCTAAGTCAATATTTTCGACTACAAACTCCAAGTCTACCATTCATAGTCACCATTCAAGCTGCTCATTAGAACAGCAAAGCATCTCCGCAAAAAGAGCAGAGTGCGCCGCACAGTTGGCTGCAAAGCAGGCAGAGATAAAGATGGAGGAGGCTATTGCCACTCAAAGACAAGAACTTAAAAGATTGGAAAATGAACGAGATCTTGTCGTAATAGCTGCAAAGCTTAAGGCATACTCTGAAGTTGACTCAGGTGAATCAAGCAATGAAGTTAGAACAGCACGCAGTAAGGTAGCCAATCGTCCTACAGTATTTAATGAGGAAATTAAAAGGGAGCAAGCTTCAAAGAACACTAAGGAGGAACAAACAACCTATACTGATAGGGAAGCCTCAATGGTACAAGCCCTACATGACACAATGGTTCTCAGCAGACTTCCCACACCTGAGCCCTCAGTTTTCTCAGGGGACCCGCTTAGGTTCTTATAGTGGAGAACAAGTTTCAAAGCATTGATAGAATGGCGATGCACAAATCCAGCTGATAAGTTGTACTATCTACAAAGGTATGTCAGTGGTGAGGCACGATCTGTATTAGAAGGAAACTTTTACAGAAAGGATGATGAAGCTTATGATCAAGCATGGGAAGCATTAAATTCTCGGTACGGCCATCCATTTGTAATCCAGTGTGCCTTTAGAGAAAAACTGAATAACTGGCCAAAGATAGGTTCGAGAGAGTCAGTTAAACTAAGACAGTTTAGTGACTTTCTGACAGCTTGCAGCAATGCCATGTCTCACATCAAAGGGCTTCAGGTGTTAAATGACTGTGAAGAGAATCAAAAAATGTTACAAAAACTTCCTGATTGGGTGACATCTCGATGGAATCGTCATGTTACAATGCAGTTGAGACAGTCGGGGGAATACCCCAATTTCAAGGAGTTTGTTGAATTTCTGGCACAAGAAGCAGAAATAGCATGCAACCCTGTAACGTCCTTTCATGCCTTGAAGCTCAACGAAGAAAGGCCTTCAAGAGAAGTTAAGCGCTCAAAGGCTAATGTATTCATCACAAATGTGAAAGCATCAGACAAATCAAGCACAGTACCAAAAACATACAGTGTTGGAGGAAGCAACTCAATAGATACAGACAGTACAACGCCTTCATGTTCAAACCCAGTCACTTGCTGGTGTTGTGGGGAAAGTCACTCCATCCACAAATGTCAAACGTTTGCCAGTAAATCTGTGGAGGACAAGAGAAAGTTCATACTTGACAATAACCTGTGCTTTGGCTGTCTTAGGAAAGGACACATTTCCAAAGATTGCAAGAGTAAAGCCACTTGTAGAAAATGCAAGAAATATCATCCAACACCACTTCATGAAGACCGCTCTTCTTCTGCAGCAGCCGTGTCTCATGCTATGCAAGCAGAGGAAAACACTTCTTCCTTTTCCTGTTGCATAGACAGTGGTGATGGTGGGAGTACATCAATTATAGTGCCCGTGTGGATTTCTTCAATCACCAATCCTGAAAGAGAGACCTTAGTTTATGCTCTACAGGATACTCAGAGTAGCAACACCTTTGTAGACCAAGAGGTATGTGAGAAGATGGGGGTAGTATCAGAGCCTGTTAAGTTAAAGCTTACTACAATGATGGGGAAAGATTCTGTCATTAAAAGTGAAAGAGTTGGTGGGCTCAGAGTAAGGGGGTTTACCTCTCAAAGCCTAATTAATTTACCACCTGCCTACACCAGAGATTTCATCCCACTTGAACGTTCTCACATTCCTACCTCTGATACCGCCAGAAAGTGGATACATCTGAATAAAATGGCACAGGAGATACCAGAGCTGTTAGATTGCAAGATTGGACTTCTGATAGGTTATGACTGCTCAAGAGCTTTAGTACCACGACAAGTCATCACAGGAGGTGATAATGAGCCGTATGCCATCAGGACGGACCTGGGTTGGAGTATTGTTGGTAGTTCACCGCGGGCTGCAAATTCGACAGAAGTAACAGGTCTGTGTCATCGTATATCCGTTAAGGAACTTCCAATATTGACTCCTGCTGCTGTCATCAGAGCACTTGAAGCGGACTTTAGAGATACAAACCCAAAAGAAAAGAGCATATCGCAAGACGATATACAGTTCATGGAATTACTGAATGAAAAAATTCATCAGAATTCAGAGGGACACCTGGAGATGCCTCTCCCCTTTAAGACACGCCCACAACTTCCAGAAAATAAGCAGCTGGCCTTTGTGCGGCTGAGACGTCTGAAAGGAAAATTTGAGAAAAGCCCCAAATTCAGGGATGACTATGTCAAGTTTATGGAAGGTGTCTTTAATGATGGCGATGCGGAGAGAGCTGAACACCAACCCAAGGCAGGAAATGTTTGGTATATTCCTCACCAAGGGGTATATCACCCTAGAAAGCCAGAGAAGATTAGAGTTGTGTTCGACTGCTCTGCCAAGTACAATGGCACCGCTTTGAATGATCACCTGCTAACTGGACCTGATCTCACTAATGGGCTAACAGGTGTACTCTGCAGGTTTCGCAAACATCCAGTCACAGTAATTTGTGATGTAGAAAAGATGTTCCACAGGTTCCATGTAAGCCAGGAAGATAGAGATTATTTGCGGTTCCTGTGGTGGAAAAATGGCGATACAAATTCAGAGCCAAAGGAGTATCGCATGAAAGTCCATCTTTTCGGGGCAGCATCTTCACCTGGCTGTGCAAATTATGGAATGAAATATCTTGCATGTCAAAATGAAACAGAGTATCCTGCAGCATCTAACTTCATCAAAAAGAATTTCTATGTTGATGATGGCCTCATTAGTGTAGAAAATGTGGACAAAGCTGTCAAACTAATTGAAGAAGCCCGAAATGTGTGTGCGAAAGGGAAACTGCGTCTCCACAAGTTCATGTCCAACAACAGAAAGGTTTTGGAATCTATTCCTGTTAGTGAACGAGCCAGCGGAGTTCAGGATGTTAACCTTGGATCTAATGATCTTCCAGTCCAGACCGTGTTGGGAGTAAAGTGGAGTGTAAATACTGACACCTTTTCCTTTAAAGTTGGCCTGGATGAGAAATCAGTGACACGGTGAGGAATTCTCTCTACAGTGGCTTCTGTGTTTGATCCACTAGGCTTCCTGGCTCCCTTCCTCCTATTAGGAAAAAAGGTATTGCAGGAGATGTGCCAAAAGGGCATAGGATGGGATGAACCTCTACCTGAAGAGTTAATGCCACGATGGACAAGCTGGCTGAATGAACTGGAGAACCTGCAAAATCTCCATATTCCAAGATGCTTTGCTCCTGAAAGTCTGGGGAAGGTTCACAGGATTGAACTCCATCACTTTTCAGATGCGAGCAGTCATGGCTATGGTCAGTGCTCATATATCCGAGTGGTGGATGAAGACAAAGTGCACTGCTCCTTTGTTATTGGCAAGGCAAGGGTTGCACCTACAAAGGTCGTGACCATACCCAGGCTTGAGTTAACAGCTGCGGTGATCTCCTCAGTGGTCAGTAACATGTTGAAGGATGAGCTGGAGCTCAAAATTGATCAAGAATTTTTTTGGACAGATTCAAAGGTGGTCTTAGGCTACATTAACAATGAAGCCCGTAGGTTTCACGTTTTTGTGGCGAATCGAGTTCAAAGAATCCGTGAAACAACTGAACCTGTACAGTGGCATTATATTGATTCTGATCAAAATCCCGCAGATCATGCTTCTAGGGGGCTCAAGGTGTCAGAGCTTATTCGTTCAAACTGGCTAACGGGACCCAAGTTTCTTTGGGAAAAAGAGATTATCACACCAAAGACAACTCCAGAACTGCTTGTTGGTGACCCTGAAATCAGAACGACACAAGTACTTCAAACAAAGGTAGTGCAGGATGAGAGTTTTTTGGAGAGGTTTAAGCGATTTTCAAAATGGCACACAGCATTAAGAGTTGTCGCTCGTATCCAGCAATTTTCAAAGGACAAAACTGCTAAACTCATAAATGTTGAAGACCTAAAAAAGGCTAGTATCACGCTTGTAAAGTTGGCGCAAAGAGATGCCTTCAAAGATGAGATGCAAATGCTGAGTCAAGGCCAATTGCCACATAGTCATCCATTGTTCCAACTTGACCCAGTACTGCATGACGGTGTTCTCAGAGTGGGAGGGCGACTGAGGAAAGCTTCCTTACCTCTTGACTCGAAACACCCAGCGATTCTCCCGAGAGATGGCATAGTCACACGTCTTATCTTGGATTGCTGCCACGAAAAAACTCAGCACCAAGGAAGAGGACAGACCCTCAATGAATTGAGAACAAATGGTTATTGGGTTCTTGGTGGCAGCAAAGTTGTACCAAACCACATTAAGCAATGTGTAACATGCAGAAAAGTTCGCAGGCCAACAGAGATGCAAAAGATGGCAGACCTACCTGCTAGCCGTGTCGATCCCTCTCCACCATTCTCTTATTGTGGGATGGATTGTTTCGGACCATTTCAAACCAAACAAGGTCGTAAAGAGCTTAAGAGATATGGTCTCATATTCACCTGTTTCTCCTCAAGAGCAATCCACATAGAGATGCTGGAAGATCTCACTACTGATGCCTTCATAAATGCCTTGCGGTGTTTTATAGCTATCCGTGGAGCTGTAAGAGAGATCAGATCGGATCAAGGGACAAATTTTGTTGGGGCGAAAAACGAGCTGACAAAGGCTTTAAAAGAACTGGACAAGGACAGATTGACTGCTTACCTATCCCAGAAGCAATGTGACTTCATTATGAATGTACCTGATGCCAGTCACATGGGAGGGGTTTGGGAAAGGCAGATCAGAACAGTTCGGAGCATTCTGAGCTGGGTCCTCTCTCAGAGCTCAGGAAGACTAGATGATGCTTCCTTGAGAACTTTCTTCTATGAAGCCATGTCAATCATAAACAGCCGCCCACTCACCACAGATACCATCAATGATCTCAAGGGGCTAGAGCCTCTTACCCCAAACCATTTACTCACCATGAAATCCTCTGTTCCGCTGCCTCCACCAGGGAAATTTGCGCCAGAAGACCTGTATGCAAAAAAAAGGTGGCGCAGAGTGCAATATCTGACAGAGCAATTTTGGAGTAGATGGAGAAAGGAATATCTAGCAAACATCACTCTGAGACAACGGTGGCGCACTCCAAGACGTAATGTGAAGATTGGAGATATTGTCATTGTTAAGGAGGAAGGGATTCCCCGCAGTGAATGGAGACTGGGACGAGTGCTTGATGTATGTGAAGATGAAGATGGCCTGGTGCGAAAAGCCACAATACAAATAGGAAATAGAAAGTTAGGGAAAGAAGGTCAGCGACTCACTAAGCCATCCATTCTTGAACGTCCTATTCATAAATTAGTGGTGCTTGTAGAGAACGTTTAAATCCCATGCAATAGAGTTAACGTTCAAAATTGTGTTAAGAGTACAGAGTTTAACTGTTAGTACTACTTCAAGAGTCAGAGAACAGACTAGTTGTCTTTGAAATTTGGTTTGAAATTACTAAATTTATTCAAACATTTACATAAAGTTAATCATAAATTAGTAATTTGATGGGAGTGTAACTGTCAACAGACATGTTTTTTTTTGAATGTGTAAATGTGATGATCAGAGAGTACTCTCTTGAAATGTTCAATGTTAAGGGTTCTTTAAGAAGCGTAATGCGTCACATGACCATAGTTGAGTTGAGTGCGGATGCAGAGAAACTACAGTTCTTGCAGCCTCAAGATAAATTCTAAATCTGCATGTGGTCTGGGAGGCGCACACGGTAATTTATTGTTTGTTTACTGTGTATGGTTTTGTTTTGCATCATTTTGCATGGAAAGAATGACGTTTTATTATTGGTCATTGAATTGTTATATTTTGTTGCGCCATTCATTTGCATACCAGTGAACATTGTCTCAAGAGATTTATGTTTGAAAGTTATGTTTTATTTTGTAGTTTTCACGGTGTATGCAGAGAAGAGAGAGAGAGAGAGAGAAATAAAAAATAACAGAAGACATCTGTATGAAGCGTGGCCGTTATTTCGTCAGACCAGTGCAGCTATACTATCTAAACTAAAACTTAAACTCTCAAACTTTTAAAACTACTTCAAAGTTTCAAACTTTCTGGCTAGACTTTTTCAAGCCAACTTAAAGTTTGTCGCGACGAACTTTCTTCATCTAGTTATTATTATTATTCTTCTGACCGTGAAACCGTTGACTGTAACTCGTCCTAGAGCTTTAACTCTACAACCACCAAACTCGGATCAGACCTTCAGACTATTCTGAAGTTAGTTGCTATATCTTTTCAGACTGATCTGACTGCCGGTTTTCCTAAAAATCCTGATTAAAACTCGGAAAAATCCCATTGACTTTCATTGAAGGAATGTCAAAATGAGCCAACTACGGAAGCCCATTAGACTCAAAACTCTAAACTGAAATTGTATGTACTTTTTCTAAGCCATTTAAACTCATTGAAACTCAAACTCTTCTATCTATCTATCTATCTATCTATCTATCTATCATCTGACTATTTCTATCTATCTATCTATCTATCATCTGACTATTTCTATCTATCTATCTATCTATCTATCTGACTATTTCTATCTATCTATCTATCTATCTATCTATCTATCTATCTATCTATCTATCTATCTATCTATCTATCTATCTATCTATCTATCATCTGACCACATCTATCTATCTATCTATCTATCATCTGACCACATCTATCTATCTATCTATCTATCTATCTATCTATCTATCTATCTATCTATCTATCTATCTATCTATCTATCTATCTATCAACCACAACTATCTATCTATCTATCTATCTATCTATCTATCTATCTATCTATCTATCTATCTATCTATCTATCTATCTATCTATCGACCACAACTATCTATCTATCTATCTATCTATCTATCTATCTATCTATCTATCTATCTATCTATCTATCTATCTATCTATCTATCTATCTATCTATCTATCTATCTATCTATCTATCTATCGACCACAACTATCTATCCATCTATCTATCTATCTATCTATCTATCTATCTATCTATCTATCTATCTATCTATCTATCTATCTATCTATCATTTGACCACAACTATGTATCTATCTATCTATCTATCTATCTATCTATCTATCTATCTATCTATCTATCTATCTATCTATCTATCTATCTATCAACTGACCACAACTATCTATCTATCTATCTATCTATCTATCTATCTATCTATCTATCTATCTATCTATCTATCTATCTATCTATCTATCGACCACAACTGCATAGCAACACCCTAGCAACCACTCAGAATACCTTAGCAACCGCATAGCAACACCCTAGCAACCACTCAGAATACCTTAGCAACCGCATAGCAACACCCTAGCAACCACTCAGATTACCCTAGCAACCGCATAGCAACACCTTAGCAACCACCCTGATTACCCTAGCAACCGCATAGCAACACCTTAGAAACCACTCAGACTACCTTAGCAACCGCATAGCAACACCCTAGCAACCATTCAGATTACCCTAGCAACCGCATAGCAACACCCTAGCAACCACTCAGAATACCCTAGCAACCGCATAGCAACACCCTAGCAACCACTCAGATTACCCTAGCAACCGCATAGCAACACCTTAGCAACCACCCCGATTACCCTAGCAACCGCATAGCAACACCTTAGCAACCACCCCGATTACCCTAGCAACCGCATGTCAACACCTTAGCAACCACCCCGATTACCCTAGCAACCGCATAGCAACACCTTAGCAACCACTCAAATTACCCTAGCAACCGCATAGCAACACCTTAGCAACAACTCCGATTACCCTAGCAACGGCATAGCAACACCCTAGCAACCACTCAGAATACCCTAGCAACCGTACAACAACACCTTAGCAACCATTCAAATTACCCTAGCAACAGCCTATCAACACCCTAGCAACCACCAGATTAACCTAGCAACCGCATAGCTGTCTATCTATCTTTCTCTTTGTCTGTCTATTAATCTATCTTACTATTTCTATCTATCTATCTATCTATCTATCTATCTATCTATCTATCTATCTATCTATCTATCTATCTATCTATCTATCTATCTTTTGACCACAACAATCTATCTATCATCTGACCACAACTATCTATCTATCTATCTATCTATCTATCTATCTATCTATCTATCTATCTATCTATCTATCTATCTATCTATCTATCTATCTATCTATCTATCTATCATCTGACCACAACTATCTATCTATCTATCTATCTATCTATCTATCTATCTATCTATCTATCTATCTATCTATCTATCTATCTATATCTATCTATCTATCTATCTATCTATCTATCTATCTTTTGACCACATCTATCTATCTATCATCTGACCACAACTATCTATCTATCTATCTATCTATCTATCTATCTATCTATCTATCTATCTATCTATCTATCTATCTATCTATCTATCTATCTATCAAAACTTCTAAAGTAAAACTTAAACTATTTCAAACTTTAAGCTTTTAAAACTACTTCAAACTTTCTGACTGGGCTTTTTCAAGCCAACTTAAAATTCGTTTCAACGAATTTTTTCTATCTAGTTATTATTATTCTTCTGAGCCAAAATTTAGACTGTATCTCCTCCTAGAGCTTTAAAGCTACAACCACCAAACTCGGCCCAGACTTTCAGACTGTTCTGACTTGAGTTGCTATATCTTTTTAGACAGATTGGACTCACGGTTTTCCTAATAAAGCTGATTAAAACTGGGAAAATCCTCCCATAGACTTACATTGAAAATCTGAACATTCCATCAAACTACAACTGTCAAAATTTCAAATCTAAACAAACTGAAGCCCATTAGACTCAATGAAGCTGCCTTTCTAAGCCATTTAAACTCATTCAAACTCATCAACTCATCTAACTATCTATCTATCTATCTATCTATCTATCTATCTATCTATCTATCTATCTATCTATCTATCTATCTATCTATCTATCTATCTATCTATCTATCTATCTATCTATCTGATCACATCTATCTATCTGTAACTGTCAACAGACATGTTTTTTTTTGAATGTGTAAATGTGATGATCAGAGAGTACTCTCTTGAAATGTTCAATGTTAAGGGTTCTTTAAGAAGCGTAATGCGTCACATGACCATAGTTGAGTTGAGAGCGGATGCAGAGAAACTACAGTTCTTGCAGCCTCAAGATAAATTCTAAATCTGCATGTCGTCTGGGAGGCGCACACGGTAATTTATTGTTTGTTTACTGTGTATGGTTTTGTTTTGCATCATTTTGCATGGAAAGAATGACGTTTTATTATTGGTTATTGAATTCTTATATTTTGTTGCGCCATTCATTTGCATACCAGTGAACATTGTCTCAAGAGATTTATGTTTGAAAGTTATGTTTTATTTTGTAGTTTTCACGGTGTATGCAGAGAAGAGAGAGAGAGAGAGAGAAATAAAAAATAACAGAAGACATCTGTATGAAGCGTGGCCGTTATTTCGTCAGACCAGTGCAGCTATAGTGAAAACGTGACGCAGCAAAGCCGACCAGCTTAAAGAGTGGAACGGCTGAGAAAACGAAGCAAGATCGCGGGTGCATCGCGTACAGAAGAGACGTCGGAAACAAAGACAAAGACGAAGCAAGATTGCGGGTGCATCGCGTGCAGAAGAGACGTCGGAAACAAAGACAAAGACGAAGCACGATCGCGGGGCTATCACGTGGAGAGAGAAAACGACATCGATGAGGCTCGCTGCTATTCAGCTATCACTGCCGAGGAAGTAGCGCGAAACGTCAAAGAGAGGGCGACATTTAGCCGCGTAGACTACAGCTTTGCAAGTATCCTTTCTACAGGCTTAAGAGGACAGTGTTTGTTTTCCAAGCTGTTTCAGGCAGAAGTTGCTCTGCAATTAACAGCAGGTTAGACTGTGCTACCTTTACACCTTTATGGACTTGTGGGAAAAAAAAAAAAAGAAAAGAAAAAGAGAGTATATACTGTTTGAATTAATGAACTAGTTGTTGTGTATGCCTCACTAGTGACAGTGTTACAAGGGTTTCATCTGAGAGTAGTAATTAAGTAAACATACACTAAAGTATTTTGCAAAAAAAAATGTCAGTTCATGGAGAAAAATCACATTGTGGTGATTCAAGTGAGCAAATTGAGTCCTTTCAGGCAAAATTGACTAGCTTAACTGAACAGTTAAGATCTCAACATGATGATGCTGAAAGGGAAAGGTTAGAGTCACTCATAGCGGATATTCATGCTAAAATACAATCACTTCAATTAGCAATGATAGAACCTACCGCTTCCACTTCAAGAAAAGATGTACCGAGGAAATCTTCACGAGAGAGAAAGTTAACTCCAAAAATGCAGGAGTTTAGGGAGCAAGAAGTTTCTCAGAATGAGAGGAAATTCATCAAGTTATACGAAAGGTGGAAAGAACAAGTTAGAACTACACGTATCAAACTTAAGGATGAGTGCTCTGACCAAATGTTGGGTGATATGATGGATAGTGTTGAAGGACTGGAAATGCAAGTGAAAGATGTGTATGAACTTACACGGTCTCAATCAGTACCTTCAACAGAGATTAGAAGAAAAATGGATTCCTGTACAGCAGTAACAACGGATCTGATGGGGCTGATGAAAGTACGTATGAGCGAAGTGGGGCTGGAGGAATTTGATGCTAATGCAGAAGAAGCAAGAATTCGTATAGTGCTTGACAAGGAGTATGCTAAGTCAATATTTTCGACTACAAACTCCAAGTCTACCATTCATAGTCACCATTCAAGCTGCTCATTAGAACAGCAAAGCATCTCCGCAAAAAGAGCAGAGTGCGCCGCACAGTTGGCTGCAAAGCAGGCAGAGATAAAGATGGAGGAGGCTATTGCCACTCAAAGACAAGAACTTAAAAGATTGGAAAATGAACGAGATCTTGTCGTAATAGCTGCAAAGCTTAAGGCATACTCTGAAGTTGACTCAGGTGAATCAAGCAATGAAGTTAGAACAGCACGCAGTAAGGTAGCCAATCGTCCTACAGTATTTAATGAGGAAATTAAAAGGGAGCAAGCTTCAAAGAACACTAAGGAGGAACAAACAACCTATACTGATAGGGAAGCCTCAATGGTACAAGCCCTACATGACACAATGGTTCTCAGCAGACTTCCCACACCTGAGCCCTCAGTTTTCTCAGGGGACCCGCTTAGGTTCTTATAGTGGAGAACAAGTTTCAAAGCATTGATAGAATGGCGATGCACAAATCCAGCTGATAAGTTGTACTATCTACAAAGGTATGTCAGTGGTGAGGCACGATCTGTATTAGAAGGAAACTTTTACAGAAAGGATGATGAAGCTTATGATCAAGCATGGGAAGCATTAAATTCTCGGTACGGCCATCCATTTGTAATCCAGTGTGCCTTTAGAGAAAAACTGAATAACTGGCCAAAGATAGGTTCGAGAGAGTCAGTTAAACTAAGACAGTTTAGTGACTTTCTGACAGCTTGCAGCAATGCCATGTCTCACATCAAAGGGCTTCAGGTGTTAAATGACTGTGAAGAGAATCAAAAAATTTTACAAAAACTTCCTGATTGGGTGACATCTCGATGGAATCGTCATGTTACAATGCAGTTGAGACAGTCGGGGGAATACCCCAATTTCAAGGAGTTTGTTGAATTTCTGGCACAAGAAGCAGAAATAGCATGCAACCCTGTAACGTCCTTTCATGCCTTGAAGCTCAACGAAGAAAGGCCTTCAAGAGAAGTTAAGCGCTCAAAGGCTAATGTATTCATCACAAATGTGAAAGCATCAGACAAATCAAGCACAGTACCAAAAACATACAGTGTTGGAGGAAGCAACTCAATAGATACAGACAGTACAACGCCTTCATGTTCAAACCCAGTCACTTGCTGGTGTTGTGGGGAAAGTCACTCCATCCACAAATGTCAAACGTTTGCCAGTAAATCTGTGGAGGACAAGAGAAAGTTCATACTTGACAATAACCTGTGCTTTGGCTGTCTTAGGAAAGGACACATTTCCAAAGATTGCAAGAGTAAAGCCACTTGTAGAAAATGCAAGAAATATCATCCAACACCACTTCATGAAGACCGCTCTTCTTCTGCAGCAGCCGTGTCTCATGCTATGCAAGCAGAGGAAAACACTTCTTCCTTTTCCTGTTGCATAGACAGTGGTGATGGTGGGAGTACATCAATTATAGTGCCCGTGTGGATTTCTTCAATCACCAATCCTGAAAGAGAGACCTTAGTTTATGCTCTACAGGATACTCAGAGTAGCAACACCTTTGTAGACCAAGAGGTATGTGAGAAGATGGGGGTAGTATCAGAGCCTGTTAAGTTAAAGCTTACTACAATGATGGGGAAAGATTCTGTCATTAAAAGTGAAAGAGTTGGTGGGCTCAGAGTAAGGGGGTTTACCTCTCAAAGCCTAATTAATTTACCACCTGCCTACACCAGAGATTTCATCCCACTTGAACGTTCTCACATTCCTACCTCTGATACCGCCAGAAAGTGGATACATCTGAATAAAATGGCACAGGAGATACCAGAGCTGTTAGATTGCAAGATTGGACTTCTGATAGGTTATGACTGCTCAAGAGCTTTAGTACCACGACAAGTCATCACAGGAGGTGATAATGAGCCGTATGCCATCAGGACGGACCTGGGTTGGAGTATTGTTGGTAGTTCACCGCGGGCTGCAAATTCGACAGAAGTAACAGGTCTGTGTCATCGTATATCCGTTAAGGAACTTCCAATATTGACTCCTGCTGCTGTCATCAGAGCACTTGAAGCGGACTTTAGAGATACAAACCCAAAAGAAAAGAGCATATCGCAAGACGATATACAGTTCATGGAATTACTGAATGAAAAAATTCATCAGAATTCAGAGGGACACCTGGAGATGCCTCTCCCCTTTAAGACACGCCCACAACTTCCAGAAAATAAGCAGCTGGCCTTTGTGCGGCTGAGACGTCTGAAAGGAAAATTTGAGAAAAGCCCCAAATTCAGGGATGACTATGTCAAGTTTATGGAAGGTGTCTTTAATGATGGCGATGCGGAGAGAGCTGAACACCAACCCAAGGCAGGAAATGTTTGGTATATTCCTCACCAAGGGGTATATCACCCTAGAAAGCCAGAGAAGATTAGAGTTGTGTTCGACTGCTCTGCCAAGTACAATGGCACCGCTTTGAATGATCACCTGCTAACTGGACCTGATCTCACTAATGGGCTAACAGGTGTACTCTGCAGGTTTCGCAAACATCCAGTCACAGTAATTTGTGATGTAGAAAAGATGTTCCACAGGTTCCATGTAAGCCAGGAAGATAGAGATTATTTGCGGTTCCTGTGGTGGAAAAATGGCGATACAAATTCAGAGCCAAAGGAGTATCGCATGAAAGTCCATCTTTTCGGGGCAGCATCTTCACCTGGCTGTGCAAATTATGGAATGAAATATCTTGCATGTCAAAATGAAACAGAGTATCCTGCAGCATCTAACTTCATCAAAAAGAATTTCTATGTTGATGATGGCCTCATTAGTGTAGAAAATGTGGACAAAGCTGTCAAACTAATTGAAGAAGCCCGAAATGTGTGTGCGAAAGGGAAACTGCGTCTCCACAAGTTCATGTCCAACAACAGAAAGGTTTTGGAATCTATTCCTGTTAGTGAACGAGCCAGCGGAGTTCAGGATGTTAACCTTGGATCTAATGATCTTCCAGTCCAGACCGTGTTGGGAGTAAAGTGGAGTGTAAATACTGACACCTTTTCCTTTAAAGTTGGCCTGGATGAGAAATCAGTGACACGGTGAGGAATTCTCTCTACAGTGGCTTCTGTGTTTGATCCACTAGGCTTCCTGGCTCCCTTCCTCCTATTAGGAAAAAAGGTATTGCAGGAGATGTGCCAAAAGGGCATAGGATGGGATGAACCTCTACCTGAAGAGTTAATGCCACGATGGACAAGCTGGCTGAATGAACTGGAGAACCTGCAAAATCTCCATATTCCAAGATGCTTTGCTCCTGAAAGTCTGGGGAAGGTTCACAGGATTGAACTCCATCACTTTTCAGATGCGAGCAGTCATGGCTATGGTCAGTGCTCATATATCCGAGTGGTGGATGAAGACAAAGTGCACTGCTCCTTTGTTATTGGCAAGGCAAGGGTTGCACCTACAAAGGTCGTGACCATACCCAGGCTTGAGTTAACAGCTGCGGTGATCTCCTCAGTGGTCAGTAACATGTTGAAGGATGAGCTGGAGCTCAAAATTGATCAAGAATTTTTTTGGACAGATTCAAAGGTGGTCTTAGGCTACATTAACAATGAAGCCCGTAGGTTTCACGTTTTTGTGGCGAATCGAGTTCAAAGAATCCGTGAAACAACTGAACCTGTACAGTGGCATTATATTGATTCTGATCAAAATCCCGCAGATCATGCTTCTAGGGGGCTCAAGGTGTCAGAGCTTATTCGTTCAAACTGGCTAACGGGACCCAAGTTTCTTTGGGAAAAAGAGATTATCACACCAAAGACAACTCCAGAACTGCTTGTTGGTGACCCTGAAATCAGAACGACACAAGTACTTCAAACAAAGGTAGTGCAGGATGAGAGTTTTTTGGAGAGGTTTAAGCGATTTTCAAAATGGCACACAGCATTAAGAGTTGTCGCTCGTATCCAGCAATTTTCAAAGGACAAAACTGCTAAACTCATAAATGTTGAAGACCTAAAAAAGGCTAGTATCACGCTTGTAAAGTTGGCGCAAAGAGATGCCTTCAAAGATGAGATGCAAATGCTGAGTCAAGGCCAATTGCCACATAGTCATCCATTGTTCCAACTTGACCCAGTACTGCATGACGGTGTTCTCAGAGTGGGAGGGCGACTGAGGAAAGCTTCCTTACCTCTTGACTCGAAACACCCAGCGATTCTCCCGAGAGATGGCATAGTCACACGTCTTATCTTGGATTGCTGCCACGAAAAAACTCAGCACCATGGAAGAGGACAGACCCTCAATGAATTGAGAACAAATGGTTATTGGGTTCTTGGTGGCAGCAAAGTTGTACCAAACCACATTAAGCAATGTGTAACATGCAGAAAAGTTCGCAGGCCAACAGAGATGCAAAAGATGGCAGACCTACCTGCTAGCCGTGTCGATCCCTCTCCACCATTCTCTTATTGTGGGATGGATTGTTTCGGACCATTTCAAACCAAACAAGGTCGTAAAGAGCTTAAGAGATATGGTCTCATATTCACCTGTTTCTCCTCAAGAGCAATCCACATAGAGATGCTGGAAGATCTCACTACTGATGCCTTCATAAATGCCTTGCGGTGTTTTATAGCTATCCGTGGAGCTGTAAGAGAGATCAGATCGGATCAAGGGACAAATTTTGTTGGGGCGAAAAACGAGCTGACAAAGGCTTTAAAAGAACTGGACAAGGACAGATTGACTGCTTACCTATCCCAGAAGCAATGTGACTTCATTATGAATGTACCTGATGCCAGTCACATGGGAGGGGTTTGGGAAAGGCAGATCAGAACAGTTCGGAGCATTCTGAGCTGGGTCCTCTCTCAGAGCTCAGGAAGACTAGATGATGCTTCCTTGAGAACTTTCTTCTATGAAGCCATGTCAATCATAAACAGCCGCCCACTCACCACAGATACCATCAATGATCTCAAGGGGCTAGAGCCTCTTACCCCAAACCATTTACTCACCATGAAATCCTCTGTTCCGCTGCCTCCACCAGGGAAATTTGCGCCAGAAGACCTGTATGCAAAAAAAAGGTGGCGCAGAGTGCAATATCTGACAGAGCAATTTTGGAGTAGATGGAGAAAGGAATATCTAGCAAACATCACTCTGAGACAACGGTGGCGCACTCCAAGACGTAATGTGAAGATTGGAGATATTGTCATTGTTAAGGAGGAAGGGATTCCCCGCAGTGAATGGAGACTGGGACGAGTGCTTGATGTATGTGAAGATGAAGATGGCCTGGTGCGAAAAGCCACAATACAAATAGGAAATAGAAAGTTAGGGAAAGAAGGTCAGCGACTCACTAAGCCATCCATTCTTGAACGTCCTATTCATAAATTAGTGGTGCTTGTAGAGAACGTTTAAATCCCATGCAATAGAGTTAACGTTCAAAATTGTGTTAAGAGTACAGAGTTTAACTGTTAGTACTACTTCAAGAGTCAGAGAACAGACTAGTTGTCTTTGAAATTTGGTTTGAAATTACTAAATTTATTCAAACATTTACATAAAGTTAATCATAAATTAGTAATTTGATGGGAGTGTAACTGTCAACAGACATGTTTTTTTTTGAATGTGTAAATGTGATGATCAGAGAGTACTCTCTTGAAATGTTCAATGTTAAGGGTTCTTTAAGAAGCGTAATGCGTCACATGACCATAGTTGAGTTGAGTGCGGATGCAGAGAAACTACAGTTCTTGCAGCCTCAAGATAAATTCTAAATCTGCATGTGGTCTGGGAGGCGCACACGGTAATTTATTGTTTGTTTACTGTGTATGGTTTTGTTTTGCATCATTTTGCATGGAAAGAATGACGTTTTATTATTGGTCATTGAATTGTTATATTTTGTTGCGCCATTCATTTGCATACCAGTGAACATTGTCTCAAGAGATTTATGTTTGAAAGTTATGTTTTATTTTGTAGTTTTCACGGTGTATGCAGAGAAGAGAGAGAGAGAGAGAGAAATAAAAAATAACAGAAGACATCTGTATGAAGCGTGGCCGTTATTTCGTCAGACCAGTGCAGCTATACTATCTAAACTAAAACTTAAACTCTCAAACTTTTAAAACTACTTCAAAGTTTCAAACTTTCTGGCTAGACTTTTTCAAGCCAACTTAAAGTTTGTCGCGACGAACTTTCTTCATCTAGTTAGTTTAATAATATGGTTAAAAATAACGTAAAATACCTTAAGATAAATTCAATGGAACCTGGATGAATTTAAAATGAATGTACTATATTTCAGATCAATATAATTGTTTTCTTCAAAATATATCTTCTGAATATCCCCCCCCCCTCTCTCTGAGGGTCTTGCAGGTTTAACCCTTTCATTGCTGTCTCCTTTTGTCTGCATTAAAGGATAGGAAATCTCTTAGCCCTTCTCTTCTATAAATTTGTATAAAGAAATAAAGGCAAAGAACCAGTTCATTTGTATTTCACTGACTATTTAGTTTTATATAATTAGTTTAACAATATAATAAGATAAATTCAGCTGAATATATAACACTTTGAACTGCTAATGATAACTTTGCTATGATATGATCGCTTTTAGTTAGTATTATATTGAATAATCTGACTCAACTAACTGGTCAGTCTCCAACTGGAGACACCATTTAAATTCATTTTGCCCGCCGTGCCCAGTTGTCCTTAAACCACCGAGGTGGCGGTGCCACCGGCTTGGGCCTGCACATTGCTGCTAGCAGCTATATTTTTAGTTGTTGTTGCTCACTTGTCATTCTTTTACCCAACCCAATCCTCAAGTTATCATTTCTCATATGTTTTTTGTTTTATTTACAGATTTGTGCACACTTTCTTTCTTCTGCTGAACACAAAATAGGATATTTTAAAGAATGTTTGTAACCAGACAGTTGATATTTTTTCCCTACTATATAAGTCAATGGCAACAGTCAGCTGTCGTCTGGTTACCAGCATTCTTCAAAATATCTTGTGTTCAGCAGAAGGAAGAAGTTCAAACAGGTTTGGAACTGTTTGACGGTGAGTAAATGATGACAGAATTTAAATTTTGGGGTCAACCATCCCTTTATCAGTCCTTAATATCTGTAAATTGCAGATTCACTGAACATGTAAATAAAATGGTTTTAATAGTTTAATTGATTGAATAAAACATATTTTTGACAAGAACATTGATTGGATTGTCTTTTGATTTGCAGGTATTCTGACATAGCATTATAATATTATATTATTATAATATTATTATAATGTGCTATAAATGTATATATTGTAATAACTACATTTATAATTATAATATTAACATTATTAGTAATTATTTTGAATATTCTAGTAATATTTTGCAGTAATAGATCAATATAGATATTACAGTACAATACTGTATTATTAATTACAGCAGAAGCAGACTAAAATTAGAAAATGCTATAAAAATACAGTAAAACACTGTTTTGTAGAATTACAGCACTCTTCTTGTGTACTGTAAATTAAATTACAGTACGTTTACTGTAAATGAAAATACAGTAACTTGCTGGAAACCGTGCTGCCAGTACTGTACTGTAAAAATACAGGAAAATTGTTGAACAGTGTAACTTTCATTAGTTAAACATTACTTAATGTATTAACTAACATAAACTAACCATGAGCAATGCATTTGTTACTGTATTTACTAATCTTTGCTGACGTTAGTTCATGAAAATACATATTAGTTCAAAGTGCATTAACTAATGTTAACAAGATTTTATTAATGTATTAGTAAATGTTGAAATTAAGATTAACAAAGATTAACAAATGCTGTGTAAGTGCAGTTCATTATTAGTTCATGTTAACTAATGTTGTTAACTAATCTTAACTAATGAACCTTATTGTAAAGTGTTACCAATTGTTTAAACAGCCATATCTTATATGTGCTTCAATCAAAGTTGTTATACTTACATGGATACTTTTAGTCACATTATTAAAATCTCAATGTAATTATAGCTTTTTCCAACGACATAACATCAGAAAAAGAAAGAAGGACCCCTTGAGCACTGAACAAATCAGAAACAAAAAGAATATTTTGCTTCACTCAATCCTTGAAAGAAAAAAGTGAATTGTTACCAGACAACACATTTTATTCACTTTGTTGTGTCTTGCCTGTTCTTCTGTAGCCCATGCATGGATTTAATGGATTTATTTAAAATACTTACCTAAACTCTTTTTTTGCTTTGGATTAATATATTTTTTCCATTTTAAGATTTATTGGACATTGTTGTCTTTATTAAGTCTACTGTGGATCTGTATCCTCTTCAGTCCCTGCATTGGATTCTTGCACTCTCTGCCTGTATTTATTCCAGAGGATCCTACAGTTAGCGAAACCTAAAGTCTGCCTGCCTTCATTATTTTATTGTTTACTTGAAAGCAAAATATAGTTTGATGAACTCTAGACGAAAGATACAAAATATAAAAACTGTTTATAGATGATCCATAAAATAACACATTTACTTTCAAATGAGCAGAATAACTTTAATGGCATAAAATTGAAACAAAACATTTTGCAAATGTTAAAACAGTTTACAGTAAAGACATTAAAAAATGGTTACTTTGAACACATTAAACATCACGGTCAACACATTTATACAGTATTATTACAAAATTCAATAGCAAAAAAGTTTACTCATGCGTATAATTTACAGTCATAAAGTAGGAGAATGTAAAAAAAAAAACTTGTGAATGTAAAAAAAAATGTTACCTTATTTTACGTGTCCTTGTTACACATTACATGTAGTTACGATAGTGATTACTATAAATTCTCAGCATAATTACATGCAACTAACCTTAAACCACACCTTAGCCCTATAGTAAGTACATGTAGCTAATAATTATTGCTCAGTACTTAAATGTATAACTACACTGTAACATGGACACCTTAAAATAAAGGGCAACCGGAAATAAATATAATTGATTGTATAAAAATATACACCTTAGTTCTGCATCCTGACAGTTAAGATGTAGGGAATGCTAATGCAGGGATACAGTGGTTTAGATCTCACTCTCATATGTGTGTAAGTACACTTTTAGAGAGAGAATCTCCTCATAGGTTTTACTGGTGCGACGATAAAAGTCTAGTCCTGTAAGTAACTCCACGTCCCGTAGGCGCGCCGTGTGTGTCTTGATTAGTTCCTCCACCCACTTTGACTCCTCTTCTGAACTCTGGGTGACAAGAAGTGAGTTTAATGCTGATGTTGCCTCTGATTTTGATTATAGACTAAGGGGCTGTTCACACGACACCATTTTCAACAAAAATGAAAAACTTTTTTACACATTCTGGCCATTCATTTACACGACAATGGTGTTTTGGGAGACAGAAAATGCAAACTTTACCACCTCCATAGAAGGCACAACAAGAACGAAGACATAACAATACTGTTATTTTCTCAGTGTAAACCACAAAAATGCAGTTTTAGAATTTGTGAAAATGGTGACATCAAGTTTTTTTTACAAAGTGACATCGCCAACTATTGGCCTAGCAAGCATAATACAGTGTTTTTAATAGTTTTCACGAATCCAGGTGAACTGGGATCGGTTTGACCACTTTGTCGTCTTTACACGAAAAGCACAGGGAAAAGGAAAATCTTTTCTGTTTTTAGTACATCATTGTCGTGAAAACACCCTGAACCTGTACAATTTAAAGGGGCTATATGTAGAATTCAGAAACCCTATTAGTAACACTGGTAGCTGAAATCATGGCTGGACAATTTCATGTTCATGATCACCCTGGTGTGCTAAAAAAATGTAAATATAAATGGGAATATATTTCAGAGATATTTTATTTAGAAAAAATTCTAGGGGTGCCAATAACTGTGGCCAACATGTTTTGGAGAAAAACATTTATTTCATAAAGAGATTTCCCCAACATTTTCAATTCTTTTACTGCAATAAAAGGTTATATTTATGTGTTTTTTTTCTATAAAAGATTTAACAATGCAGATTTATTTTTACATGCTTCTTTGTTCATATTTACCATGGGTCCCAATAATCCTGATCACCACTGTATATCATCAAGGACGTCTTGTTTAAGAAAAGTAACCTTAATAAAATTGACTGTTATTCCTCGTTAGGTGTAAAATACTGTAATTCCTTTCATACTTTGCCTTCTAATGGTTACTTTTCTTAAATGAGACCTCCTCGATGACGTATGCGCCTGACAAATGCGACCTCCTTAGGACACAGCCTCTGAAATGAGATGCAGCTATAGACAACCTAGGAAGTTGGGGAAGGTCTTGTTTTTTAAGTTTCATTTCAAGTTTCATTTCTGTTCATATAGCCCTGTTAAACTCACTCAAATTATTCAGCTATTGTATTTAAGTATATATTGGGTTAATTTCACCCTTTTTACTAAGTACCACATCTGTGACTTGCTGTTGTGTACAGGCAATAATTTAAAGTAATAAGAAACACATTTAGCAATTATAATTTTAATGTAAGCAAAGTAAATAGACAGCTTGTATTTTAAAGCACTCTTATGAACTCAATAAAAATGTTGAGCTGTAAAGCTGCCAAAGTCATTGTTGTGAAGGGACTACTTTTCTAGGAGGACAAAACTTCTGGTTATACATTACCAATATCAAGAGCACAACTACACATGTGTTGAGGGGTATGCACATTCACACTGGGATTTTTAAAAGAATGATTTTGATGCTCCTGTCCACTTGGTACAGTTATGTTTGGTAAGTGGTATTAGCAGAAATTCTTCTGACAGCTGAATTTCTGCAAATAAGCTAAGCTTTCATTTACCAATGTATTTACTGTAAATGTGTGGTAATAAACAGTATGAAGAGGAGAAGAGGAGACAGGAATAGAGAAGGAGAGGAGAGAACTTACATTACAGGTCTCATCATTATCTGATCGGTGTGGAAGGATGAACGAGAACACACTGAGAGGGCCAGCACAGGAGTCAACAGTCTGTGTGTAATCCAGACAACTTGTAACAACAATGTAGTAATGAGTTGGGATGTGCACAGAGCCACTGACATATCTGTAAACCAAGTAAGGGTTAAAAACTCAGACTGCAGGATTATAAAATATGTACATATTAGGGTATGCGTAAAATGTTAGTTGTGTGTTTATAGTTATAGTAATATAATTTATTTAACTAGTCATGGATCAGATAACTCTTTCTCTGGAATGTGTCACTTTGGATTTAAGTGGCACTGCATAGGTTGCAATTTTTACACAAAAGGAGCAAAATTTCTTATATGATTTATCGATTTCATTTTTTACATCACAAAAACCAGCTGTTTTAACAGGGCTGTGTATACTTTTTATATACACTGTAGGTGCACTTTAATGAATGAATGTAATGTATATTATATAAGTATCAGAAAACAACTTACTGTTTTATTGTCTCTGCTGAATCTCTAAGACCATTGTAGTCATAGTCGAAAATGGGCCCGACAACCACATTCACTCCATTTCTCTCACTAGCATAACGCTTAACAAGTGATTTCTGGAAATAACCCCACACACCTGAAACAGCCAAACAAAGATATAAAGAGACAGACAGTAAGATAAATTGTTATATGACAGTTAGGATGATAAAAGCATCTTTAAAGGGCAGAGCAGAGATTATTTATTTAATTGATTTGAATAAAAGATTTAATTGAAAGTGAATTTCCGACATTTTTAGTTGTCTGCATTTTCTAGTCTGTTGGAAATCTAAAAAAAATTCTAAAAATCTTGTGCTTCAATGAAAAAAAAAACTGACCTCTTGTACATGAGTCTGATAAGATACAATACAATAGCCTATGATATACAGTACTTCGTTGTCTGACAAAGTGTGATATTTTTCTTGCATCACAGTATCTATGTTTAGAATTCCTCAAACCAAGAATCAAATTTATACACTGTCCTCATGTTAAACCTTAAGTCACATAATATCAATTTCCACATTATACATTACATACATAAAACACAATTAAAATTTAAGTTAAAAAATGAATAAAATTTTCAATCCCATAGTACCATGATTTATGTGCTTATGATTTTTGATGAAATGCCTTATTACTTACATCTAACTCTACTAACGAGCTGATGAGTTAAATATAAGTTTAACACAATCAGGTGTGAAAGAATACTGTCCTGAGGTGTTTGGAGGTCTGAGGTGGAGCCCATGGTTCCTTATGTAATGATGAGTGAGTCACCGGATTTAGATCCAAATGCAGCTTTATTAAGAGACGTAGTCAGACAGGCAATGGTCAACTCAATAGCGAACAGACGTAGCAGTGAAAAGGCAGACTCGTAGTAATAATCCAGGCTAAGGTCAAACAGGCAGGCAGATAAACATTGATAACAATAAACGGGCAGGATCAGGAAACAGGGAAACCAGACAGGGAAAACACGCTCAGAATTGTAACACAAGGATTAGCAATACTTGGCAAAGTGGGTGTGTGAGAGTGGTGCTTTTATAGTGGTGAGATAAGAATCGAGTGTGAAGGTACTGGGTGATCAATAACTGGGTGAGGGGTTTATGGGAAATGTAGTGTGGTGTATGGAGTCCATGATGTGAGCGGGCGACCTCTGGTGGCAGGTGAATGGAACATGACGGAGCGGATTCATCACAGAGCAACCCCCCACCCCCAAGGAGCGGCTTCCAGATGCTCCAACAGAGCACAAAGGGAGGGAGGGGTGGGTTACAGGGGACAATGGGGGACTGGGTCCATGGAGTGGAGGTTTATACGACTGTGGGGGTTGAGTGGGTGGCCAGGGTGGAACGGGCTGTACAGGCGGCCAGGGCGGAACGGGCTGTGCAGGCAGCCAGGGCGGAACGGGCTGTGCAGGCGGCCAAGGTGGAATGGGCTGTGCAGGCGGCCAAGGCGGAACGGGCTGTGCAGGCGGCCAGGGTGGAACGGGATCTGTAACGTGGTAAAAAACAGTTAGGGGAGACCGCTAGGGCCACAACAGAGTAGACCAGGCAGTCAGACGGATCGAGGCTGACAGATCAGACGGAGCAGGGCTGACAGACGGAGCGGGGATGATAGAGAGTTCTGGGATGACAGAGAGTTCTAGGATGACAGACAGTGTGGAACTTACAGACAGTTCAGGGAAAACCGATAATTCAGGGGTGATAGTGACTGTTCAGGACCGACAGACAGTTCGACAGACAGTTTAGGGTTGACAGACAGTGCCGGCAGACAGTTCGGGGTTGACAGGGAGTTCGTAGAGAACAACTGACACCTCTGGAGGTTACGCAGCAGATGCTGCCACCTCTGGAGGTTCTACAGTTGGGCTCACGGGGCCTGAATTCCCTCTGGAGACAGGTCAGGGGTTACAGTCTCGGGAGCGGCCTCTTGGGCTGTAGTCTCCTCTGGAGGCTCGGAGATTGGAGCCGATGTGTGTGTAGCCCACACACAAAAAATGGCCATAGCCATTACGGACAGGGCAGCATCCTCTAATATCTCAGGCATAGTAGGTGTGAAGGGAGCAGTCGCTGGATGCTGGACAGGCCTGATGTGAACCATCTGAGGCTGGGCTGGCGTGACATGACCCATCTGAGGCTGGGCTGGCGTGACGTGACCCCTCTGAGACTGGGCTGGCACGACATGAAAACTCTGAGGATGGACAGTCGTGACGTGAACCGTCTAAGGCTGGACAGACGTGACGTGAACGTCTGAGGCTGGACAGGCGTGAGATTAGCCGTCTGAGGATGGACAGTCGTGACGTGAACCGTCTAAGGCTGGACAGACGTGACGTGAACGTCTGAGGCTGGACAGGCGTGAGATTAGCCGTCTGAGGCTGGGCAGGTGTGACTCTAGCCGCCTGAGGCTGGGCAGGCGTGACTTGAGCTGTCTGAGGCTGGACAGGCGTGACGTGAGCAGTCTGAGGCTTGACAGGCGTGACCTGAGTCGACTGAGGCTAGACAGACGTAATGTGAGCCGACAGCAGTTGAACAGGCGTGATGTGAGTCGACTGAGGCTGGGCAGGTGTGGCTTGAACCTTTGGCTGCTGGGAAGGCGTGGCTTGTACCTTTGGCTGCAGGGCAGGTGTGGCTTGGATTATGGGTTGCTGAGTAGGTGTGACTTGACCTGTTGGCTGACTGGAAGGCACTATTTGAACCGTGGATTGCTGGACAGATGTGATATGAGCCAATGGCTCAGGTGACGGAGGGTCTGGAGATGTATGGGACTCAGGAAGTGTGGAAATGGGCTCGTGGAACGTTGGAGCGGGTTCATGGGGAGCTGAAGCGGGCTTATGGGGCACTGGAGCGGGTTTGTGGAGCGTTGAAGCGACCTTCTTGCAGCGCGGCTTACACTAATGTCGGGGCTGGGGTTGATCAATGTTGACTTGGCTTGACTCACAGTGATCTGTGACGACTTGGCTTGACTCACAGTGATCTGCGAAGACTTGGCTTGACTCAAAGTAATCCGTGATGAATTGACTTGACTCACGCTGATCTAGGACAATTTGGCCTGGCTCGCGATGATCTAGGATGAGTTGACTTGACTTGCGATGATTTAAGGTGGCTGAGCTTGACTCACGCTGCACTAGAGTGACTTGACTTGATTTGCAATGATCTGGGATGACTTGACTTGATTCATGTTGATTTGGGATGACTTGACTTGACTCATGATGACCTAAGACGTCTTGACTTGACTCATGATGATCTAGGGCGACTTGACTTGATTCACATTGATTTAGAATGACTTGACTTGCCTCTGGATGAACAGCGGCGGCGCGCTGTGACTCTGGACGAGCAGCGGCGGCGCGCTGTGACTCTGGACGAGCAGCGGCGGCGCGCTGTGACTCTGGACGAGCAGCGGCGGCACGCTGTGACTCTGGACGAGCAGCGGCGGCGCACTGTGACTCTGGACGAGCAGCTGAACATACTGACATCAGTGGTGTGTCATGCAGACTAGCAATCAGTCCAAAACACCCGCGGAAGGCCTTACGGTCCTCATATGTTGCACTCATGACATTAGGAAATAAAGCATCCATGACAGCTGAAGACTTGGGATTGGTGGCCATTTTGTACTCAGACTTAGAGGTGATCGCCATACTTTGAGTGAGGTCAGACGTGGGAATTTCAGGGCAGAATTGTCCATGAAACATTGAATGAGGCGAATTCAAGGTTGACTGATCTTGCGGTTGTGCTTGTTCAGGTTCAGCCTCTCCCACAGTAAATGGTGAACCAGACAAAAGCAGAGCATACTCCATAAAGTCCTTCAGGCTACAATTAAAGTCCGTCAGGCAACAATTAAAGTCCGCCTCGGGTAGACAGGTCTTCAAGAGTTCGTTTAAACCCTGACGAAACAAATGTTTTAACAATGATTCATCACATAGGACATGATCAGATAACTCACAGAAGTCCAGTACGTAATCCTCAATTGATCATTTCCCTTGTCGAAGTTGCAGGAGTTGATCGAAGTAATCCATCTTGACTGGAAAGTTGATGAAAGCCACTGGATCTTGTTAATGGCGAAGTATTCTGTAATGATGAGTAAGTCACCGGGTTAAGATCCAAATGCAGCTTTATTCGGAGACGTAGTCAGACAGGCAATTGTCAACTCAACAGCGAACAGAAGTAGCAGGGAAAAGGCAGATTTGTAGTAATAATCCAGGATAAGGTCAAACAGGCAGATAACAATAAACGGGCAGGATCAAGAAACAGGGAAACCAGACAGGAAAAACACGCTCAGAATTGTAAGACAAGGTGGGTGTGTGAGAGTGGTACATTTATAGTGGTTAGATAAGAATCAGGTGTGAAGGTAATGTGAAACAGCTGACTAGGTGATCAGTGACTGGGTGAGGGGTTTATGGGAAATGTAGTGTGGCGTATGGAGTCCATGATGTGAGCGGATTCATTACACCTTAAACCAAGGTGGTGCTAGAGATCAGGAATCCTAAGGTAAAGCCGAGGAGAATGGGAGAGCCACTGAAGGCAGAGAAGATGAGCTCAAAGGAGCCATCACAGGCAAAACTGAAGAGGTAGGTGGAGCCACCATTCAGCCGAAGAGCCAGCAGAGAGGAAGCGAGGAGCTGGAGAGATTTGGCAGAGGAGGAAGGAGAGAGGGTGGAACCAACCTCAACAGGAGAGACAGTAGACTGGGTAGAACCAGAGGTGACGAAGGAGACAGGGGGTTGGACAGGACCAATGGAGACTGAAGAATTGTGAACTGGCACAGTCAATGATGTCATCCATTCCCGTATGGACTGGACACATTAAACCCTCCACAGTAGTGGGAGTATGGGCGGGATTCCACTCCATGCCATCTCTCTCCACTAAAATAGCCACAGAGACAGAAGTTGGTGCCAGCTTTCGCAGACTGGTCAGGCTCGGGCTCTGGGACACTTGAGACTCTTCCATTCACATTCGCTTTGGTTCTGGCTTCCCATTGCGGGTGTGGCATGAGGCTGGATGGGCTCTGGGTCCGAGGTGAGTGGGGTAGTTGAGTGGCTGTCAACTTCCTCTTCTACCGCGAACATGGGGAAAGAGGACCCACTCTTACAGTTTCTTTCAATCACTTTGGCACATTTCTTGAAACAGTCTTAACATTCTCTAAACTGTGCAATTGTCACAACTGTTTGCTGAAACATTAGAACTCCATCGCATGTCTGCAAAATGTAGTTACTCACCCAAAACATGTAATTAATGCTTCAAAACCTAGTTTTTATATCAGTAAATTGGCCAGTGCCACCAAAATAAAAAGTATTTTGTCATTTTTTGAGCCATATTGGTCATATTGGACATATGGTCAGACTTAATATTAGGTGTCCTTGTCTATAGGATGATCAGAAGAAATGGACAGCACCTGAGTTAAATAGTCACAGCAAAGGGTCTGAATGAGTGGTGAATAAAGTACTTGAAAGCCATACTTGAGTAAAAGTATAGATATCTTACCAGAAAATGACTTTGGTAGAAGTAAAAGTCACTGTTTAGAATATTACTTGAGTAAAAGTTTTAAAGTATGTGATATTTTTTGTACTGAAGTATGAAAAGGATTTTTTGATATCAAACATACTTAAGTATTGAAAGGAAAAGTACAAGTAAATACAAATACAAAAGGAGAAGAAAATATTATTAAAAATCATTTTATACACAGTTGGAGCAGCAAGATTGTTTTAACTACATTTACATTTAGTCATTTAGCAGACGCTTTTATCCAAAGCGACTTACAAGTGAGGAAAACAAACAAGCGATTCTTCATGAATTGGCAAATAACACAGGAAGTGCTCACAATACAAGTTTCATACATTGCTCAGTACCATAAGCTAGAGTAGGAAGGGAAAAGGGAAGGAAAGGGTTTTTTTTTTTTTATGAGGGGATCAAGTGTTCACGGAAGAGGTGAGTTTTCAGCTGTCTCTTGAATATTGCCAGGGATTCTGCGTTCCTGATGAAAGTCAAGTCAAGTCAAGTCATCTTTATTTATATAGCGCTTTTTACAATGCAAATTGTGGCAAAGCAGCTTTACATTAATAAGAAAATGGTGTCATTGTGCAGCTTATTCTATGTATTATTGATTCATTCCGTTGCAAATATCAATAGTTATTAGTCTAGTTAATTTAGGTATATCAGCACTGCAGAAAACAGTGACGTAATCGTCCGGCTCAGCTCAGTTTGTATACAACGGCGCCAATGCAGGCATATCAAAAACACTGCTGAATATCAAGCAAGTGTCCCCAACGTAAGCAAGCCAAAGGCAACAGCGGCAAGGAACCAAAACTCCAACAAATGGAGAAAAAAACCTCGGGAGAAACCAGGCTTAGTCGGGGGGCCAGTTCTCCTCTGGCCAACAGTGAACACTTGTCCGATACTCAGGCAGAGTTACGGGTCATTAAAGCAATTTGGAATCGCAACAGTCAAAATATTTAATCTAGTTCCATCTAGTTTAAGATCTGTTTGATCACGCCGGTATGGGACGGTTTGTTGGGATATGCCACTGGCTGATGAGTCGGTAAGGTCTTAACAAGGGATGACCTAGTTAACACAGTCTCCGCCGACACCACAGGGCCACATTGCTGCCGCACACAGGCACAGGTTCCCCGTCCGACCCGGACACGGCCCAGATCCAGCCAATCACGTTAATTGGTAAACCTCGGGATAAGCAGAGAGACAAAAAAAATAAAAAATTAGCGTAGACGCCATTCTTCTTCTGATGTACCGAGTACATCTGGTGTTATAGGAAGTGTTCCCGGTTCCGGCTGACCTGATCTATGCAGCCTAACAATCCTTTAACGGATATGAAGACAAAAGTTTATAGTGCGTCATGTGTATGCCAGGTTAAATAGATGCGTTTTTAGTCTAGATTTAAACTGACAGAGTGTGTCTGCTTCCCGAACAATGCTAGGAAGATTGTTCCAGAGTTTCGGTGCCAAATAGGAAAAGGATCTACCGCCTGCGGTTGATTTTGATATTCTAGGTATTAACAACTGGCCAGAATTCTGAGATCGTAATAGACGCGAAGGACTATAATGCATTAAGAGCTCACTCAGGTACTGGGGAGCTAAGCCATTTAGTGCTTTGTAAGTAATTAGCAAGATTTTAAAATCTATACGATGTTTAATAGGGAGCCAGTGCAGTTTTGACAGAACCGGGCTAATATGTTCATATTTCCTGGTTCTAGTAAGGACTCTAGCAGCTGCGTTTTGGACCAGCTGTAATTTGTTTATCACGCGAGCAGGGCAACCACCCAATAGAGCGTTACAGTAATCTAGTCTCGAGGTCATGAAAGTAGGGAGATCATTCCACCAGCAGGGAGCAGTGGCATTTTCCAGGGACAGTAACTTTCTTACATTTAGTTTGCTTTGAATTAAAAAAATGGCAAAATGTTTATTGTAAGTTTTAAATATTAAAAATATACGAATATATGAGTTATACAATGATCATTCATGTTAATTCATAGTGCATTATAATTAATGTAAGAGGCAATCTTAAAATGTTAAAATGTAAATGAAATCAACAATGAACAACACTTATTAACCTTTAATGTCACAAATGGACTCTTATTATAAGTGTGACTATTTCCTATAAATCCAAACAATCATGCTTAAAACTGGCCATCTTTTTCATCTTTTTAAGGCATTTTATATGTATACCTTCACTCGTTATCTGATTCTATTTTAGAACACTTGATTAATCAAAAAGTGCGCATAAAATAGAACTGAAAACGAACACATCTCTGATTTATGTTTCTGTCGGATGCATGATTAGTATACAATTTAAACATGCAACTTCGCTGGACAACGAATGCATAAAATCGAACAAATGGATATAAACTAATACAAACAGAGCATAACATTCGTGACATTAAACAGTTAGTGTTTTTGTCACACTGTACCGCTTGAGGTAACGTTATTACTAATGGTAGCATCCTCTCAGCCTTGACGGCAAACATACAACTGTTCTCCACTAATGCAGCATCTTGTCAACAAAGTAATTACTTTAGTGATATGAAAACATGTACTGTAGTGTACTGTATAGCATACCGCTTTGTTGTCTATGTTTTAAATCAGTTTTTGAAGCGTCCCATTCTGTGCAGCGCGCAGCCTCACGTCACGTGTCAAAATAATGTCTACGAGGTGTCAGTGATAGTTGGTATTTGGCCTCTAGAGGTCGCTCTTGTGCCGCATTCTTCTCAGCTGCTCCAGCAACTGACGCGACCAGGAAAATGATATCAAACGCGGTTGTGCAGCACTTGTTTGTACATGTTTGCTTGCAGTCTGTGTTCTTCCTTTTTTTATTTTGTAGTAAGTAACGAAAATGCTTTGGAGAAATGTATCAGAGTAAAAGTATACATTTTATGTAGGAAATATAGTGGAGAAAAAGTCAAAGTTGACAGAAATATAAATACTCAAGTAAGTACAGATTTTCCCAAAAAATATTTTCCCAAGTATTATTACTTTGTTACATTACACCTCTGGTCTGAATACTTAGGACCATGTGATATTTCAGTTTTTATTTTTAAATAAATCTGCAAAAATGTCAAGAATTCTGTGTTTTTCTGTCAATATGGGGTGCTGTGTGTACATTAATGAGAAAAAAAAATTAACTTAATTGATTTTAGCAAATAGCTGCAATATAACAAAGAATGAAAAATTTAAGGGGTCTGAATACTTTCCGTACCCACTGTATGTCATAAAAGCCATTGTTTTGTTTTAAAAAAAAAAAAGCAAATTAATTTTTTTTTTTTTTGTGAATGCTAAGCGAATTAGGACTAAATGTATCATTTTCTTTTTTTGTCTGGACCAAAAGAACCAAGAGAACTGAACTACAAGTGCGAACACACCCTTAGTTGGTCAGTTTTAGTCACTGTATTGAAAGCTTGTGCTCTATGATTAATATTACTCCTGTGATCTCCTGTCCCTAGTTGAAGTAGAAATAAAGTTTGTTTTGGATGTTCTGTTGTCTACAAGTGATTACTACAACCACTCACTTGACAGAATAACCAACCACAAGAAAATATTAAAGAAAAAAAAGAACTTACAGGCAGTTCACCTCCTCCTTGAACAAGAGATCTAATATTCAAGACCCACTTCCCAGACCATGTAATGGTCACACAATAATGGGCTCCAAAAATCATGTGGCCAAATTAAACAGAGGCAGAGTAAATACAAAAGTGTAAAAAAGTATTTATTTTAATTTTACAAAAACAAAAATAATCCAAACCCAATAATATAACATTGATAAAAAAAGACAAAAACTAATAAAAAAATCTTCTAAAAAAGAAACATCTAAATTACATCAAAAATAGCTTCAACAAAAAGAAAATGAACAAATACAAAATACCTGCAAACCTCAGGCCACACTGCAGCAACAATGGCAGACTAATTCCATTAAACAGACATGGACATTTATAGTGATGGCCAGCACCATTTCCCCATGGGCAGGGACTAACACATACAACACACTACACATTTTATCCACAAATATAGAGTCTAAAAGAAACATGATGTCATAATATTCAAAATACATAATTCTACTCTTATGCAACAGAATCATTGATATTCCCACTAAATTGAACAGAATATAACAGTAACAACCCAGCCGTGTCGTCTCTGAAACACCCCTGCTCAATTACCAAATGGGAGATCCCTACTTTAGCGGAACCAACGATTCCCGCCACTGTTTCCCGTCGGGACTCTAAAATCATGGGACAAACAACACTCGACATACATTTCATAGGTATTTCATTTACTCGTGTGTGTGTGAATACATTCACAACTCAAGTCCATACTTACTGTGCGGTCTTCCCATAACCGTAACACTCCCCCCTACCCATTTTCAAGCCGGCAGGCGAGAAAGGAAGTCCGCTGTAGCATTATTCTTTCCTGGAACGTGCTGGACAATAAAACTATAAGGTTGCATAGATAAATACCATCGAGTGATTCGTGCATTTAAGTCTCTCATACGATCCATCCATTGCAGTGGCCGATGATCAGTTTCAAGGAGGAACTCCCAGCCAAGAAGGTAGTACCTGAACATGTCCAGGGCCCATTTAACGGCCAAGCACTCCTTCTCAACTGTGGAGTATTTCACCTCCCTGGGATACAGCTTCCGACTTATATAGGCCACTGGATGCCTACGGATCTCAAGCTGTCTGGTGGACATCTCCACGTGGATGGAAGAACACCACCTGCAGCTCAACCTGGCAAAGACTGAGCTTTTAGTCTTCCCTGCCACTCCTACTCTACAACACGACATCAACATACAGCTTGGTACAACCACCATTACCCCATCAAGGTCGGCCAGAAATCTTGGAGTTATCTTCGATGACCAACTGACCTTCAGAGACCACATCTCAAAGACGGCGCGGTCATGCAGATTTGCACTTCGCAACATCAGGAAAATTCCTCCCTTCCTAATGATCCAGAACGCTGCTGCACGTCTTGTCTTCAACGAGCCTAAGAGAGCCAACGTCACGCCCCTCTTCATCTCTCTGCACTGGCTACCCCTTGCTGCTCACATCAAGTTCAAAGCGCTGATGCCTGCTTACAGATCCACCACAGGCTCTGCACCTTCCTACCTCCACACACTGATACAACGCTACGTCCCCACCAGAAGCCTGCGATCACTAAAGGAGCGAAGGCTTGTGGTACTGTCACAGAGAGGCACAAAATCACTCTCCAGAACATTCTCCTTCACTGCTCCCTGTTGGTGGAATGATCTCCCTACTTTCATCAGGAATGCAGAATCCCTGGCAATATTCAAGAGACAGCTGAAAACTCATCTCTTCCGTGAACACTTGATCCCCTCATAAAAAACAACAACAACAACAAAAAAAAAACCCTTTCCTTCCCTTTTCCCTTCCTACTCTAGCTTATGGTACTGAGCAATGTATGAAACTTGTGTTGTGAGCACTTCCTGTGTTATTTGCCAATTCATGAAGAATCGCTTGTTTGTTTTCCTCACTTGTAAGTTGCTTTGGATAAAAGCATCTGCTAAATGACTAAATGTAAATGTAATGTAAATGTATTCCCAAGCGCCCCTTACAACAGCACTGCCCCTATGCCCGTATTAGAAGCATCAGTCTGCAAAACAAAAAGTTCTTCAAAACTGGGACAAGAGAGCACTGGATCATTGCACAAGGGATTTTTAATGTCCTGGAAGGCATTCTTAGCCTGCTCAGTCCACTGAATTTGGACGGGACAGTTCTTTCATGTTAAATTGGTTAAGGCTGGTGCTCGAACAGCAAAATTAGGCACGAATCGCCTATATCACCCAGCCATGCCCAGGAATGATCTCACTTGAGTTTTCTTTTGAGGAATGGAAGAGTCTTGAATTGCCTGTATCTTTTTTATTTGGGGCCTAATCACACCACCGCCAATAACATACCCCAGGTATTCAGTTTCTTTCTTGGCTATGGCACATTTACAGGGATTGATAGTAAGGCCAGGTGATTGAATACGCTGAAATACCTCTTTGAAATGCTCAAGGTGTTCTTCCCAAGATGAACTGAAAATGACTACATCATCTAAATACGTGGCTGCGCATCCTTACAGCCCAATTAAAACCTGGTCCATTAGCCTTTGAAATGTCGCTAGTGCCCCGTGCAGGCCAAACGGCATAGTACAGAAATGAAATATCCCCCAGGGAGTCAGCTGGCTGTAAAGGCTGTCAGCTCCTTTGCATTGTCGCTCAATGGGACTTGGCAGTAGCCTTTGCATCAATCAAGTGTAGTCAGCAACCTAGCCCTTCCAAGATGGTCAATCAAGTCGTCAATTCGTGGGGTAGGGTATGAGTCAAATTTGGACACTGAATTCAGATATCTGAAGTCCACACAAAAGCATAGACTTCCATCCTTCTGTGAGCTACACCACTCACTTCTAGAAGGCTCAACAATACCCAAAGCTAGCATTTGGTTCACTTCCTCCTTCAATGCTGGTAATAAACGTTCTAGAATTCTAACTTTTGCGTTGAATGGCGGCCCCTTCATGCAAGCTGATGTTATGCTGAATCATAGTCGTTCACCCTGGTTTCTCTTGGCAAACCCCATGTAACAAATTTTCTGAAGCTGCGACTGTTGAAAGGGTGAGAGATGACGGAGGTCAACGCTGTTTGCTAAAGGCAGTGGTAAGTATTGTTCCTCCACCTCATCTTCATCCTCCACCTGACGAATCATGAACATCAGCCACTTGAGAGAGTTTCTCATGCCATTTCCTGAGCTTGTAACATGTAGCACCCGCCTTAAGCACCTCTTCCCTAAGTTGGCAACCTCATACGTGGTAGATACAAGCTTAAGGATCACTTCAAACGGTCCCTGCCATTTGGCGAGCAGTTTGTTAGTGTCACCAGGTCACATTACCAACACCCTCTTTCCAGTCTCACAACTTCTAACTTTGGCCTTTTGATTGTAATATTACCGCCAACATTGTTGTGCTTGGGCTAGGTTTGACAGGGCTAGAGTCATGCTCTCCAACTTCTCTCGCATCTGAAGAACATAAGAGAGAACAGGTTGAGTTTCTGTGGTCCCCTGGCCTCCCATCCAAGTCTCCTTCAGTAGGAACACGGACCTAGCACCTCCCAGCCATATAGCAACTCAAAAGGCGAGAAGTCAGTAGAAGACTGAGGGACCTCCCGGTAAGCAAATAATAGGTATGGAATCCACTGATCCCAGTCAGCACCAGATTCACTCACATACTTCCGCAGCATTTGTTTAAGCGTTTGATCTCTCCGTCAAACCATCAGTCTGCGGATGATAAGGTGTGGTTCTTATGCCCTTATTACCCAACAAACTGGACACTTGTCGCAAAAGCTTGGGCATTAAGTTTGATCCTTGATCAGTCAATATCTTTTTGGGAAAACCCACTCGTGAGAACAACTGCATGAGACAAATGGCAACTGTCCTAGCCTTGACTGTCTTGAGAGGAAAAACCTCAGGATACCTTGTTGCGTAATCTGTGACTACTAACATAAAGCGATTTCCAGCTTTACTTTGTTCTAATGGACCTACCACATCTGTTGGCGCCCATTTTGATTCGATTCAGTTTTTGAATATTTTTGTTTGAGTTGGCTTTATTTGTGAGTTTACTGTGTTTGTGTTAATCATTTGGATATATATTATGTTAAAACATGTAAAATGTTAAAATTATGTACTGGCTCTTTAAGAATCACGTCTGTGAAGCTTTGGCAGTAGTGCGCTCTATGGAATACAGTGGAGTCACACAGTTTTCTTTACCGCATCCGTGATATTGAAGATTTATGATCATATTTTGGTTCCTTAATTTTATTTGTTTTATTTAACTAACAATCAATATTAAAGGAAGATATTATATCAGAAAATGGACTACGTGGATTGTTTTATTGGACAGGGAGCAAGTGAAATTAAAAAATGAAACTAAATACGCACTCACATTAGTAAAGAAAACTCCTGAAGGATAAGGACGTGTTTGACACAAAGATATGTGAATGTTTTACAGAACAGTGGATCTTGCAGTACATGTTATGTGGAGTTTCATTGGCAAAGGACGTTCAAGGATTACCTCAGAAGTGCGGCCTTGTCTACCAGCGATCTAATGGCGCAGTTTCTGCGGAGAAGATTTCTGAGGTAGAAAAAATTAAACGTGATACTGCACAGTTCAGTAAATAATATAAGGACAATTAATCTTTCGTTTGGATGCTTTAAAGTAAAGAATGGATGAAAGTACGAAGATAAATGAGGATTGCACTAGTGCTATAAGGACAATAAAAATGACGGAGAAAGCAAAGGAAGAAAAAATGCAAAGGCTTTTGCAGTCAAGAAAAGCTAAGCTTGCTCAGCTCACAAGTAAATCTAAGGAAGTTGAACAACTTATGGATGATTCTGCACATATTGACATTGTTCGAGTTAAACTGAAAACTGAGTACAAAATTTTGTATAAAGATTTCTGTCAGCTGAATCATGCTGTTGAGGAGTTTATGTCTGATGAAGATTATGCAAAGGACCAGCATACATGGTTTGAGCCAAGAGTCAGCTCATGTGAAAGATTTATCAATGTAGTCAAAATGTGGATGAAACAGGTTGCAGAAAACACTGAGCAAGCAATACAGTGTGATCTAGAAGTGAATCCTGATGATAGCATTTCCTCTCTATCAGTGTCTTCCCATAAGAAGCATAAGAAACATGGGTCAGTATATGGCAGATCTACAGCTTCTACGTCTTCTTCGAGCAAAAATTGGACTGCTAATAGGAGCTAATGTGCCTGAAGTCATGGAGCCTTGGCAAATTATTGGTAGTAAAGACAATGGACCTTTTGCTGTTAGAACCAAGCTGGGCTGGACAGTCAATGGGCCTCTCAGGAATGGTAACGATATCGGTGAATCGCATATCAGTAGCCAGATTAGAAGTCTTGTGGCAACAAACAGGATTTCCCTGAAGCAGAAAGGGATGATCAAGTGGAAATGTCCAAGGAAGACCTCCAATTTATGAAAATGATGTCAGCTTAGCTTGTAGTTGGTTATTACAGCTTGTGCCTGCCTTTGAAGAAAAAGGCTATTCAGATGCCAAACAACCGTGTGGTGGCTGAACAGCAGGCTTTGAACTTGAAAAGAAAATTCATCAGAAATTCTGATTTCCACACAGAGTATACATGTTTCATGAATAGTCTCATCAAAAATGATTATGCTGTTGAGCTCACAGAAGACAATCACAAGCAAACAGATGGCAAAATATGGTACATACCTCACCATGGGGTGTACCATCCTGTCAAGCACAAACTGAGAGTTGTTTTTGACTGAGGGGCATCTTATCAAGGGACGTCAATGAACCAACTTTTACAAGGTCCCAACCTCACAAGTATCACATCTTTTTGGTGTCATTACAAGATTCAGACAAGAAAGGATTGCCTTTATGGCAGATGTGGAAGCTATGTTCCACCAGGTTCGCGTCCATGAAGAGGATTCAAATCTTCTTAGGTTCCTGTGGTGGCCTCATGGAGATTATAACAGAGACTCGGTGGAACATAGCCACTGAGACACAAGCCATAGAGTTATATCATGGTCTGCGAGCAATATGTTCCGAAGGAGGTTTTCGCCTGGTCAAGTGGACAAGCAACAGTCGTGCTGTGGTAGCAGCCATCCCTGAGAATGAATGGGCTGATGGAGTGAAAAACTTGGATCTTGATCAGAAGACACTGCCAATGGAAAGAGCATTGGGCATCCACTGGAATGTTGAGTCAGACACATTTCAATTCAAAATAGTCATAAAAGATAGTCCATTCACTTGAAGAGGGCTGCTCTCGATCGTCAGCTCCATCTATGACCCTTTGGGGTTTCTTCCACCTGTAGTTTTACCAGCAAAGATGATCCTGCAGGATTTATGCAGATTGAAAATAGGATGGGATGATGATCTTAACGAACAAGCAAAATAAAGGTGGACAGACTGGCTCAGTTGACTTCATCGACTTGAAGAGTTCAAGGTGAGCAGATGCATTAAACCAGAAGATTTTTGAGAGACCGTTGTGGCACATCCATATCACTTCGCAGACGCGAGTGAGGATGCATATGGTACAGCAAGTTATGTTCTTCTATGCAATCAACAGGACCAGGTACACTGCATTGATGATGGGGAAGGCCAGAGTTTCCCCTCTGAAAAGGCCTACAATCCCACGAATGGAACTGACAGCTGCAACAGTTGCCATAAAGATGGATCTGATGTTAAAAGGAGAGTTAAAGCTGAAACTTAAACCTTCAGTCTTCTGGACAGACAGCATAGCTGTACTTAAATATCTCAGAAATGAAAGCACAAGATTCAGAACATTTGTGGCAAACAGAGTCAATTTTGAAGGCCTCAAAGATCGAACAGTGGAACCATGTTGTAACTGGCTCAAATCCAGCAGATTGCGCCTTGAGAGGACAAAAGGTCAACGCTTTCATGGAAAATGAAAAATGGATCTCAGGCCCAAAATTTCTTTATCAATCCACTGAGGAGTGGCCAAAGAGCATGGAAGAAATTATGATATCTGCAGATGATCCAGAGATCAAGAAGTCTGTTTTGGTCAATACAATACAGACCCAACACAAGAACAGTTCTGTTAGACAACTGATGGATCATTTTTCTTCTTGGATAAAGCTTCAGCGCATTGTAGCGTGGATTTTAAAATTTAAGACCATGTTGTTGGAACTTAGTGCATAGGAGAAAGACACTTACTGCTGCAGAGACTCTAGCCAATTCAAGTAAAGGCAAGCAGAGAGTGAACAAAAAGATGGAAGACGTCAAAGCTAAATGGAAAGGAAGTAATGGAAGTTGATGATTTAAAGGAGGCTGAGCTTGAAATAGTGAAGTACTGTCAAAAAGAGAAGTTTGCTGAGGAGATATCAGCTCTGCAAAGTGGGAACATTTACATTTACATTTAGTCATTTAGCAGACGCTTTTATCCAAAGCGACTTACAAGTGAGGAAAACAAACAAGCGATTCTTCATGAATTGGCAAATAACACAGGAAGTGCTCACAATACAACTTTCATACATTGCTCAGTACCATAAGCTAGAGTAGGAAGGGAAAAAGGGAAGGAAAGGGTTTCAAGGGATCAAGTGTTCATGGAAGAGATGAGTTTTCAGCTGTCTCTTGAATATTGCCAGGGATTCTGCGTTCCTGATGAAAGTAGGGAGATCATTCCACCAGCAGGGAGCAGTGAAGGAGAATGTTCTGGAGAGTGATTTTGTGCCTCTCTGTGAAGGTACCACAAGCCTTCACTCCTTTAGTGATCGCAGGCTTCTGGTGGGGACGTAGCGTTGTATCAGTGTGTGGAGGTAAGAAGGTGCAGAGCCTGTGGTGGATCTGTAAGCAAGTATCAGCGCTTTGAACTTGATGCGAGCAGCGAGGGGTAGCCAGTGCAGAGAGATGAAGAGGGGCGTGACGTGGGCTCTCTTAGGCTCGTTGAAGACAAGATGTGTAGCAGCGTTCTTGATCATTTGAAGAGGTTTGATTGCACTTGACGGCAGACCAGCCAGAAGAGCATTGCAGTAATCAAGCCTTGAAATGACCAGGGCCTGGACAAGCAGTTGTGTTGCGTGCTCAGTCAGGAAGGGACGGATTTTCCTGATGTTGCAAAGTGCAAATCTGCATGACCGCGCCGTCTTTGAGATGTGGTCTCTGAAGGTCAGTTGGTCATTGAAGATAACTCCAAGATTTCTGGTTGTACCAAGCTGTATGTTGATGTCGTGTTGTAGAGTAGGAGTGGCAGGGAAGACTAAAAGCTCAGTCTTTGCCAGGTTGAGCTGCAGGTGGTGTTCTTCCATCCACATGGAGATGTCCTCCAGACAGCTTGAGATCCGTGCAGCTACTGTGGAATCATCTGGTTGGAAGGACAGGTAGAGTTGTGTGTCATCAGCATAGCAGTGGTAGGAGAAACCATGTGCCTGTATGATGGGACCCAGTGATGTAGTATAAATGGAGAATAGGAGTGGACCAAGAACTGAACCCTGAGGAACCCCAGTGATCAGTTCATGAGGTTTGGATAGCTTCCCTCCCCAGGCAACTCTGAAAGACCTACCTGTGAGATAGGACTCAAACCACTGAAGTGCAGTACCTGAGATACCCAGTGACGAGAGGGTAGACAGAAGAATTTGATGGTTTACGGTGTCGAAGCCAGTGGGAAAGCCATAAAGAAACAGTTCGATCTACAGGTTAAACCCCCAGTTGCATTGTGAAGTTTTACGCGTCAGCGGAAGACTTAGCAACACTGCTATACCGGAAGAAAGCAAGCGTCCTATGATTATTCCGAAGGATTTTCATGTCACCAACTTAATCCTCCAGAATATTCATGAGAAAACAGGACACAGTGGCAGAAATCACATGACTTCTACACTGCAACAGAAATACTGGATACCAGGTGCCAATTCTGCAATCAGAAAAATGCTAGCAAGATGTGTTACTTGTCGTCGTTTACATTCCTCCACAGGAAAGCAAATAATGGCAGAATTCACTCACATCTTTATTCTTATTGGGCCAAAAAAAAATAATGGCTAATCCGAGCTGATGTCTTTGCCTTCCTAAATGGCCGGCCCAGGGAATAGAATAACCCAATTTAAGCACAATGTCTCTTACCTTCTGAGGGACCACTATTCGTACATCTATTCCCTTCCCCTTATTTAACACCCCATCTTTAATAAACATCAGATTCCCTGAATTACCTGCTGTAAAGTCACTGTCTGATTTACCCACACTGATTTACAAAAGAAATCACTGACAATTTTGCAAAAGGTAGGATGTAAAATTACAACATTTCTCATCCATGTCTCATATGAAATTCAATGATGTCAAGGCTGTGATGTGATTGGTTATCAAGGCACACGTGATCCAACTAGGCCGATACTTTTTCTCCACTGGTCGAGCCATGGATGAGATATCCCCCAATAATAAGACCATCTCTTCCCCAGGTTTGGCCCAGACCATCCGCAAGGCTCCATTCCTAGCTCCTCCCTCTGCCAGCTCCACCATAGGGTCTTCCTCTGCCAGCTCCACCATAGGGTGTTCCTCTGCAAGCTCCATCGGTGTCCACCTCCAAGACAACCCCCCCCCCTCCTCCTCCCATCCCCCCCGTCTTTAGTAAATCCTGACCGTAGTTTTTTAATGTCAAATGAGGGTTTGAGATGGCGCAAACTGTTACAAAATAACGCACTGTGTCAGATTTACTATTTAAATAATTCTTAAAATGATTTCTTAAAAAAATTACAGAACCCATTTTATTATTTACTTTCATTTGAGGGTGTAGAGTGGGATTTTAATTTCACTAACATTACCTCTGATGGGCCCATCAGTTGATCTTGATGTTTGTTAAATTTGCTCCTCCTATCTAACAATATAGGACTTATGTTTAAAGCTGAAGTATATAATTTGCTATTAAAGTCTCGATGAAATAGAAGTGATGTCCATCGGAGTATAACAGATTATCCAAAAAAAAAAAAAAAAAACACCTAGAACTTACTTCTATCTATCTATTAGCTGTTGATTAGTGTGACGAGCACGGTGGGCGAGAGCCGTGGGGGAACGGCGCGAGGCCGGTGACGCGAGCGTCAGGTGCTCGGTGCACCGGTCTCGTATCTCCCACGGAGGAGCTCCGGAAGCATAAAGGAGGAGCGACGACAGGGAAGGACGAGAGAGGACCAGGCCTGGATTTTATGTTGTGGTTTATTTTGTTTTGTCAGTTCCTCACGGCGACTGCCGCCCTTATACTTTTTGGTTTTATTGTTAGTTTATTTGAATATTAAAGTTATTGATTGTTCGCCGGTTCCCGCCTCTTTCTTCCCTTTCTACGAACTTTGTTACAATTAGATTTTGAGATAATAAAGTTCAGATAAGGAACTTGTGAATTTAATCCCATCAATCATGTAGCAAGGGTATATAAGCAGTGACTTAGCCTACCTCCCTCTGATGATGTTTCTCCAGCAACCCTCCTCCTTCCCTTCTCCATCTTTAGGCTAATATTTGTCATTTTAGTTGTTCAATCTAAGAGCTCAATTCAAGATCAAACTTTGAGATACAGAAAGAACATCAAATCTGTTTCCCCCTTTAGTAATATGATCAAGCGAACTTATTTTCACCAGATGGTCTAATCATGACATTTGATAAATTACAGTCAAAATTTAAAAAAGAAAAGAAACATATGCATGGATGAATTGTTCACAAAAAGACCTATAACATGCACTCACTAAAAAGGATTTTAAGACTTGAAGGTTTTTAAAGGGCTAGTTCCCTCAAAAATGAAAATTATGTCATTAATTATTCACCCGTTGTTACGTGTATGTCTTCATGGACTCTATTTGTGTTTGCTTTCAGTTTCAGTCACGTGTTCCCATTATATATGGTTTAGACCCGTTATATATGGTTTAGATGTCTTGTGTGGTGATTATTAAAAGTGATTTCTGTTATTCTCCATTGTTTTCCGTCTCCTTACCCAGCAAGAACGTAACACCCGTAAGACCTTTGTTCATCTTTGTAAAACAAATTTAGATTTTTTTTATGAAATCCAAGAGGTTTCTGACTTGTCTTTAGTATCTTTCTGGATAGTGGTGGTTAAATTGCTGTCTATGGAAAAGTCCATGTGGCTGCAGTGTTTTAACCTTAATTTTATGAAACAAGAGTACTAATAAAAACAAAAAATAATGACTTTATTCAATAATATCCTCTCTTCTGTGCCCTTCTGTGCCCTGTTTACGTTCAGCACTTCCAGGTTCTACGTCAGAATGCCGGCTCAGTATTAGCCAATGCTGTTCAATTAAGCAGCACGACGCATGTGTGTGATGCTGTCACATAGGAGCCGGCCAATAATTAGTTGCTGTTTGGATGTGAACACGGACATTCTGAACTGCCTTTATTGCGTCAACTGCGTACAAGACTAAGGGTAGGGAAGAAATTGTTGAACAAAGTCATTATTTTTATGTTTATTTTGCGCACAAAATTGTCAATTCACAACATAAACCGCTGTGGTCATGTTGACTATTTTAAAGATGTCTTTAAAAGAAATTAAATTGCTGTCTATAGACGAGTCAGATACCTCTCGGATTTCATCAAAAATATCTTAATTTGTATTCCGAAGACAAGCGAAGGTCTTACAGGTGTGGCGAGTAATTAATGACAGATTGTGATTTTTGGGTGAACTTTTTGTAGAAGTGCAGTTATAATCTTGGCTGACTCAATGAGGAATCAATGTAAGCATTAAAGGAACACTTACGTTTGAATGCTGGATACATTGGTACAGTATTGGTAATGAGAACAGCATCATATCTCAGTTCCAGAGAGGAGGAAAGTTCTGTCAATTATAAGATCATGAAAATAATTTTTTTTTGTATTTTTGTATATTGTATATTTTGTATTTTGTATACAGTAGACAATTTTGTGTGAAAGCACAAAACTAAAAACACACTAAAATTGTACTAAAAACAATGCTCTGGCTCAGTCTAGACAAAAATACATCCTTGTTTTGGCTAATTCTATCAATTGAGATATAAATTTGACTTTTATCCTCTGACAAAATTTTGGGTCCTATGAACTTGATATTCAGGACAAAAGCCCAATTAAGATTAAGCCCAATGCTGTACTAATTCTGTCTTGTTGCTTTCTGGAATTGGCTTAGATATTTAGTATGTGATATTACTAAGGCTAAGATGTACACTACAGAGAGAGAAAGAAGTCTCACGAGGTGGATAGAGGAAGCTGTAGGAGATCTGTTTGTCTGCGCGGTAGCTTGAGCAGGACTGACTGTAGGCTGAAGGAACTCTAATATCAGGCCGAACACAACTACTCAGAGGCTCAGTCAGTGGGGTGAAATCTACCTGCAACAGAAAAGCCACACAGTCAAGTTTAGACTCTAATACAACAGTCAACAGTTTACCCATTTTATGTTTTGTGAATTGACAACAAACTACCATAGTTTTATCAACAGTACCTGCTTAGACACAGTATAAGATGTCCAGAGAGGCATAGACAAAGCTTCACTGTAGCCGCTAATGTAGTCACTATGATGAAGGATGAAGTATTTGGTGCGGAACATGACCGCTGGACGACCATAAGGAAGATTCTTGCTGTCTAAAAAAACGGGGGAGGGGGGAATTTCTTAATATGAAAAACAGAATGATAAAATATTTCATCCATTACTACATTAATTAAAGGTCCATAAAACCAAAAATTTTCATAAAGTGATTTATTTCTGTTCAGAAGGCTTGGATTAAAGCGGTTGATTCATATGGAATACAATGTCTTAATGTATGTTTTGAAGATTGAAAGTTTTGGTTTCAGTGGATGGACAAAAATTAAAAATATATTTTAATTTTCATTTATTTTTTAAAAATGAACAAAATTTTTGGATAAACAATAAGCTAGGCAAGGGTTAGTTCACCCAAAAATAAAAACTGTCAAGTAATTGCCAGCATGTTGTGGTCTGTTATATGTGTATGTTCTGATTTGGTTTAAATCTAGTTCCGGTTTTCTTTGTTCTCATTTTCCCGCCACTAGTTTGTTTCTATTGTTATCTGATTTGATTTACACAACTGTTTCAGTTTCTGTTAATTAGCTTCTCATGTGTATTTAAGCCCCCAATTCATTTAGTTATTTGTTTGGTGTAGTCTATATTGTACATGGTGATTTTTGCTTAGCTTTCTCCTGTGATCTCCTGTATGTGTGCTTTTTTTTTTTCTTTTCTGGAATAGCCACTCCATGACAGCTATTTCACAGTATTTCCCACAGGATTTTGTGAGACTGTCTGGGGTGGACCCCTGTTTCTTATTAATAATTGCATTATACATTACATTACATTACTTTCCTAAGACAATGATAGCCACATATTGCTAAACAAATTCACTGTAAAATAAATTAATTTAATGAAATAATAATCCATAAATATATTATTTTACTTTACACTACAGTATGGAAATTACAATACTTTTGTCCTAATTTATACACTTGCAAGGGCTAAACCCTTTATGGAGTTGTGCAGTTGTGCTTTTAATTTGGCAAAAAAACTGCAGTTTATGAAAACAGAATTACAAACGTGTCCCATTGCAAACCTAGTGAATGCTGTAATCATGAAATGCCCATAAAATGTTGGAAAATATGTGTGAATGAATCATGACTGGTGCCCACTGCGTTCCCAAATGCATGCTCAACTCAGCACATGCAGAGATGGAATTCACTACATTTATCCAATAGAAACGAGCTATTCTGAGATGTGGAAAACACAATGTTAAAGAGCTTTTATGTTATAAAAAAAATAAGTTAGAACTTTATGATTATGACATTATGAACATTATAAGGTTCATTATGAAACTGTGGCGGGACATAGTTAATGAATGGGAAACACTGTTTCCCAAATGACTTTCTTCTCTTGAACATAAAATAAAACCTCTGCAATATCATGATCTTTTCCCACAATGAAATTGAGGGGGACAGAGGCTTCAAAAATGTCTTTTAGCCATTGCACACTTGGAAGTAGTTTTGGATAGTTTTGGACTCCAGAAGACTTTGAATATAGTACACAAGTCACAAAAACTACTAGACCTGTCATGGTTTTTGAAAGCTGTGGTCATTATGAAGTGATGTTATATGAAACAGATTGAGTGTGAAACAGAGTGAGCACTACAGTTTTTTTTCCTTTAGCATTTTTTGGAAAAAGCATGCAATGTACTTAGAGTTGTATAATTGGGTCAGCTATTTCCTTTCGATCGGCTGATAATTTTAAGATAACTGACAATATGAACCAGAGCAGCTAACTGTTAACTGTACATCAAAAAGCTGTTTGGCATCAATAAACCATTCCAGAGAGAAAGGAAGGGAGTTACCATCAATAACTTGTCTCAGTCGTTGATTGAGCTCTTCCACTTTGTTCTGTAACAGACAGAGCCACAGTGACTCCAGGTTATAGCCTCTTACAAGGGTCACTTTCAATGCCCTCTGCCCCCTACTTTTTGAACGCAACTGCAAAAGATTAAAGGTGAAAATCTCCAGCAAGAGATCTACATCTGAGTAGAAGGCAAAAGCACTTTCAGAGGTAAGGGGAGGAATCACTGATGCAATATAAGGAATTGAAAATGTCAAAATGATCTAGGCCAGGGGTTCCTGGAGCCTCCCCAGCACTACAAATTACAAGTCAAGTCAAGTCACCTTTGCTTATATAGCGCTTTTTAAAATGCAAATTGTGGCAAAGTAGCTTTACATTAATAATTGGCAAATAATTTTCAGCTGCACAGCAGCTCCCAAAGAAAATGGTGTCATTGTCCATCTTATTCTATGCTTACCTAAAGGATTATTAGGAACACCATACTAATACTGTGTTTGACCCCCTTTCGCCTTCAGAACTGCCTTAATACTATGTGGCATTCATTCAACAAGGTGCTGAAAGCATTCTTTACAAATGTTGGCCCATATTGATAGGACAGCATCTTGCAGTTGATGGAGATTTGAGGGATGCACATCCAGGGCACGAAGCTCCCGTTCCACCACATCCCAAAGATGCTCTATTGGGTTGAGATCTGGTGACTGTGGGGGCCATTTTAGTATAGTGAACTCATTGTCATGTTCAAGAAACCAATTTGAAATGATTTGAGCTTTGTGATATGGTGCATTATCTTGCTGGAAGTAGCCATCAGAGTATGGGTACATGGTGGTCATGAAGGGATGGACATGGTCAGAAACAAGGCTCAGGTAGGCTGTGGCATTTAAACTATGCCCAAATGGCACTAAGGGGCCTAAAGTGTGCCAAGAAAACATCCCCCACACCATTACACCACCACCACCACCCTGCACAGTGGTAACAAGGCATGATGGATCCATGTTCTCATTCTGTTTATGCCAAATCTGCCATTTGAATGTCTCAACAGAAATCGAGACACATCAGACCAGGCAACAATTTTTCCAGTCTTCAACTGTCCAATTTTGGTGAGCTTGTGCAAATTGTAGTCTCTTTTTATTATTTGTAGTGGAGATGAGAGGTACCAGGTGGGTTCTTCTGCTACTGTAGCCCATCCGCCTCAAGGTTGTGCGTGTTATGGCTTTACAAATTCTTTGCTGCATACCTCGGTTGTAACGAGTAGTTATTTCAGTCAAAGTTGATTTTCTATCAGCTTGAATCAGTCGGCCCATTATCCTCTGACCTCTAGCATCAACAAGGCATTTTTGCCCACAGGACTGCCGCATACTGGATGTTTTTCTCTTTTCACACCATTCTTTGTAAACCCTAGAAATGGTTGTGTGTGGAAATCCCAGTAACTGAACAGATTGTGAAATACTCAGACCAGTCCTTCTGGCACCAACAACCATGCCACGCTCAAAATAGCTTAAATCACCTTTCTTTGCCATTCTGACATTCAGTTTGGAGTTCAGGAGATTATCTTGACCAGGACCACACCCCTAAATGCATTGAAGCAACTGCCATGTGATTGGTTGATTAGATAATTGCATTAATGAGAAATTGAACAGGTGTTCCTAATAATCCTTTAGGTGAGTGTATATATTATTGATTCATTCCATTGCAAAGATCAATAGTTATTAGTCTAGTTAATTTATGTTTATCAGCACTGGAGAAAACTGTGATGTAATCGTCCGGCTCAGCACAGTTCGCTTACAATGGCGACAATGCAGGCATACCAAAGACACTGCTGAATATCAAGCAAGTGTCCCTAACTTAAGCAAGCCAAAGGCAATAGCGGCAAGGAACCAAAACTCCAACAAAATGGAGAAAAAAACCTTGGGATAAACCAGGCTTAGTCGGGGGGCCAGTTCTCCTCTGGCCAACAGTGAACACTTGCCTATTACTTGGGCAGAGTTACAGGTCATAAGTCCTATTTGGAATCGCAACAGTCAAAATATTTAATCCAGTTCCTAGTTTAAGATCTTTTTCATCACACTGGTATAGGATGGTTTGTTAGGGATCTGTGCCACTGGCTGATGTGTCAGTAAGGCCCTCACAAGGGATGAGCTAGTTCACACAGTCTCCACCAACATGCCAGGGCCACACTGCTTTCGCGCACAGGCGCAGGTTCCCCATCCGACCCGGACACGGCCCGGATCCAGCCAATCACGTTAAATGGTAAACCTCGGGATAAGCAGAGAGACAAAAATTAGCGTAGATGCCATTCTTCTTCTGATGTAACGAGTACACCCGGTGTTATAGGAAGTGTTCCCGGTTAGAAAAGTGGCTTTCAAATGAAAGATTGTATCAAAGAGCACAACTATGTTCCTAACTATCAGCTACGCATTTTATATATCAGCTATGCATTACAGATATTTCTCTTCTTCATCCCAAGTGGCCTCAGCTGAATAATAGACTATTCCATGACCAGAGCTGGGTGTGTCCAATAAGAGAAACATCCAAAATGTGCAGTGCTGGGGAGGCTTCAAGAAACTTTGAAAACCCTAATCGAGGCAGTTCAAAAGATAAGCAATGGCAGCCAACTATTGTTTCTGAGCAGCATGAGGGAAAAACTTTCATTAAAGCATGCAACAATGATAACTGATAAAAGCATGGGTACATGCATACAAAGCATTTAACGAGATTTTATGAGAGTTTTGGTAATTATAAATAATCTGTGAAAGTACGCTTGAACCAAACATTCAAAAAGTGAAATGTGACTGCTTTATAATCTGGCCATCTACCTCATTAAATTGCAGTCACAAAATGTTGCACAATAATCCTTTCAGTTTAAAAAAAAATAGAAACAAATCAGAAAGAATTAAAGCTACTAAACTATAATTTCTCAGGAATTATGAGTAATGCTTGCTACGTGAGTGCAGTGATGTTCTGGGTCGTTGCCAGCTCAGTGCTGAATTGTTGCTTAGTAGCCGAAAACAAAAAAAGCCCATCACCAAGTGTTTATAATATTCTTGTCCCAATGTGGTCAAAATTTTTGCCTCAGCAAACACCAATAATAACCTAGCTTTTAGGTTTTTCTAGTGTTAAAAAAGCTTTCTTAACAGAAGTGTAATAAGATTCATAAAGATCTGAAAGTACTCTTTTGCTGACCTTATCTTCACAGGTGCAGCCCAGATCATCATTAATAGCTGCGACTAGTCCTGGAGGGTTTGGCTTGGACACTTCTTCAGGCATGCTGGGTATGTATACAGGGGTCCTTAGGATCTGGTTAAGGCTACCATGGGTACCATTGTTAGGGGCTGGCTTCAAGCCAAGGAGATCTGTGAAGATCATAGCGGCAAAAGATCTGATGTTCTGACACACAATGTAAAGCATTAAACAATCAAGTGTTATTAGAATTGCCAAGTATGTACTTTTTAATGGTACTAAGCAACTTTTACATGTTTGCTGTGGGTGTTTTTTAACCCTAACCCTTTATCTGATTTATTGATAGTTGGATTTCTGTACTGAAACTCAAAATTAATGTTGTAGTCAGGATCAAGTTTAGAGAATGAAAAATGAAAGGTAGTTCCCTTTCAAGGGAACTCGCGCTGCGTCGAGAGTTGACGCAATGGGAACACTCTGCGTGAATTCGTCATGAAGGACATGTGAAATCCGTCCAATGGTGTGACGCGACGTCAGAGGCGGGTGACGTCACGACCAGGAAACTATAAAGCAGACTCAACCAGTGAAATGCCAGTTTCTGTGTCTTCAGTCGCACTATATGTGAAATGTCTGTCTTATTTAGTGTTGTTCTGTCTTTATTATCTTTATCTGAAAAATTATGGTGAACCAGCAGCAGCTTAGAGCGTGTGTTCCTCTACGTGTTGTTTGTTTTGGTGTGGAGCATGCACAGTCAGCATTCGAGGGTGCTGGCTGTGTACAGTTTTTGATGAAGCTGCCCAGGCTCGCGGTCCTTCTCCCCCCCACTCTCGGTTCTCCGGGGCTGCTTCAACTCAGCAGCCGCAGTCTTCTAAAGGCAGCTCCTCGCACTGTGCCACACAGAAACCGAGTGTGGCTGCTCAAGCTCCTCCCCAGAGGGGGGACCGGGCAAGCGCGCTCAGCCCCAGCCTCCCAAGGGTAAGACGGACCTGAGGGCCGTCAATACCACGAGGAAGTCTGCGGGGAAGAGGTCCTGATGCCAGTGGTGTCAGGTCCCCGAGGGCAAGCCCCTCCGGAGAGAAGTGGTGTTTCACTTCTGCCTATGGTGCCCACTTCTCTTCGGTGCCCTCAGGGGCCGTTCTGCCAACCCTGCCACTCCTGCTGCTTCAGGGCGCAGTGGGTAGCTCAGTGTCCGCCTGGAAACGTAGCGGCACTGGGTTGCGCACCCCCTCTAAGGAGGGTCTCAAAGCAGTCAGTTCAGGTGTCCCCTGCCCGTTCATACAGGGCACCGAATTGGCTGTGCAAAGAACACCAGAAGCCAGTCTCGAGAGACTAGTTCCTTTAGTAGAATTTTTGACTGCGTGGAAGCTACTGACAAATATTTCTCAGTGGGTCTTACATACGATCGAAAAGGGTTCTGCCATTCAGATTTATGGGGGTCCTACCCACGTTGGTGGGCCCGCAGCAGGCTCTGGTAATGGAATAGAGGGTAAAAACCCTGTTGGGAAACCATAGAACATGTACTCCCTCCCAACAGAGAAGCCGGGTTTTACAGCCGGTATTTTATCGTTCCAACGAAGGATGGGGGGTTGCATCCCATTTTGGATCTACGCCATCTGAATATGTTAGTAATGAAGCTCAAATTTAAAATGCTCATGTTGAGGCAGAACGTGTCACAAATCAGGTCGGAGGACTGGTTTGTCACGATTGATCTCAAGGACATGTATTTCCATATCTCGATTCTTCAACAACAACCTGAGGTTCGCTTTCGGGGGCGAAGCATACCAGTATCGGGTTCTTCCGTTCGGCCTCGCACTATCACCCCGCACTTTCACCAAATGCGTGGACGCAGCACTGGCACCGCTGCATCTGCAAGGCTTACGCTTACTGAACTATATCGACGATTGGTTGATTTTAGCGCAGTCACGTCAGTTAGCGATTCGGCATCGAGATGTCGTTCTCGCTCAGATGAAAATGTTGGGGTTGTGGTCAAACACAAAGAAAACTGCTGTCTCCAGCTCAGAGTACCACTTTTCTGGGCGTGGTTTAGGACTCAGTCGCGCCTGCATCGCAACACTCTCCTGCTCGTATAGAATAAATCCTTTTTACCGTAAACCGGGTAAAGCTAGGCTAGTCACTAAATGGCATACAGTTCCAGAGTCTGTTAGGTCTGATGGCAGCAGCGTCCAACATGATACCTTGGCCTGCTGTACATGAGACCCTTGCAGTGGTGGCTCAGGACCAAGGGGTTTTCCCCAAGGGGAAATCTTTTTCACATGATCAAAGTCACGCAGCGATACCTACGGGCTCTGATTATGTGGAAGAAACCTTGGTTCCTATCCCAAGGAACCGTGTTGGGAGCTCCGTGCCGTCGCAAGATGCTAATGACGGATGCTTCCCTCACAGGTCTTTGGAGAGGGCATAATCTCTCCTGGCACATCCACTGCCTGGAGATGTTGGCAGTCCTTCTTGCTCTAAAGAATTTCCTCCTAGACCTCAGGGGCCATCATGTGCTTGTCCAGTCAGACAACACATCGGTGGTCACATATATAAATCATCAGGGGGGTCTGCGCTCGCGTCCACTCTGCAGACTGGCACACCAGATCTTCCTGTGGGCCCAGGGGACACTGCTCTCACTCAGAGCAGCTTTTATCCCCGGGGCCCAGAATTTGGGAGCAGACATCCTGTCGAGGCAGGGGCTGAGGCCCGGGGAATGGAGGCTCCACCCTGAGGTGGTGGAACAAATATTGAGGGTTTTCGACCAGGTGAAGGTGGACCTGTTTGGACGTCTCACTGTCCACTCTGGTTCTCCCTCACGCATCCAGCTCCTCTAGGGCTGAGGCTTCATCTGTACATCTTTCCCCTGATTGCTCTGCTCCCAAGAGTTTTGGAGAGAGTTCGCCGGGACCAAGTTCGGCTCATATTGATTGCCCCACGCTGGCCGGGCAGAGTATGGTTCTCCGATATTGTGACTCTTCTAGACGTCAGGAGAGATCTCCATTCCCATCAGGTGAGATCTCCTGTTCTAGGCAGGGGGGGCTCGATCTTTTACCCCCACCCAGAACTATGGGAACTGTGGGCTTGGCCTCTGAGGGGGCCTAGCTCATAGACTCTAGTCTGTCAACTGTGAGGTCGTCAGTACCATCCTTCACTCCAGAGATCCATCCACAAGGAGATTGTTCACTTCCTGGTGCAGTAGTTGTCAGTTTGAGCCTGTTAGCTGCCTGGTTGGTCCAGTACTTGAGTTCCTTCAAGAAAAATTCACTGCAGGGTTATCTCCCTCCATGTTGAAGGTTTATGTGGCGGCCATAGCGGCTTACCACATTCCTTTGGGTGGGCTATCTTTAGGGAGAGACCCACTCATTACACGTTTCCTTCGTGGCACTCTGAGGCTGAGACCTGCAGTACATTCGCGGGTGCCAGCCTGGGACTTGTCCTTGGTGCTTCTGACACCGTTCGAACCAATCGAGGAGGTGCCTATCAAGTTTTTAACCTTGAAGACTATGTTTCTCCTGGCTATCATGTCTCTTAAAAGGATAGGAGATTTACAAGCTTTGTCGGTAGCCCCGTCATGATTGGAGTTTGCGCCCGGGATGGTGAAGACTTGTCTCCACCCCAGGCCAGGCTATGTTCCTAAAGTGTCCACCAATGTGGCCAGTTCAGTAGTGCAGCAGGATTTCTGTCCTCCTCCCTTTTGGGATCCTGACCAGGAACACAATAATCTGCTGTGCCCTGTCCGGGCGTTGGATGATTATGTCCACAGAGCTGCCCTGTGGCGGAAAACAAAATAGCTGTTTGTTTGTTTGTTTTGCAAGGGGCCCCCAGCATCTAAGCAGAGGATGAGTAAGTGGATAGTCGAGGATATTTCACCTTCCTATGAATCGGCCGGACAACCTTCCCCTCAGGCAGTTCGAGCCCATTCCACACGAAGTATGGCTGCGTCTAAAGCTCTTCTCTCTGGAGTATCTTTGCATGACGTTTTTGATGTGGCAGGCTGGTCCTCGCCATATACATTCGTGAGGTTTTATGATCTTGACCTGAGCTCCACTGAGGCTTAGGTACTTTCTTCCTAGTGCGTTTTTACGATTCACACTAGATAGACATTTGTCACTATGGCGACGTGGGTATTTACGTTCCCATTGCGTCAAAACTCTCGACGCAGCGCGAGTTCTCAGTTACGATTGTAACCTTAGTTCCCTGAGAGGGAAAGAGACGCTGCCTCACCCTGCCATAATTCCTACATGCCTATCGGCGACAACTTCAGACTTTGCGAAGTTGGCATTTCACTGGTTGTGCGTGCTTTATAGTTTCCTGGTCGTGACGTCCCCTGCCTCTGACGTCGCGTCACACCATTGGACGGATTTTACATGTGCTTCATATACGTATACGCACGGAGTGTTCCTATTGTGTCAAAACTCTCGACGCAGCGTCTCATTCCCTCTCAGGGAACTAAGGTTACAGTCGTAAGCGAGACGTTTTCTCACCACACATGACATTGTAAAGCTCAATATTCTCAAATGGTGGGATTTTTGTCTTGAATTTAAAAGCTGGTCCATATCCAAGGAAAATAGTCTGAAAAAAAAAGCCAAAGTAAGAAACGAATGTACCACAAAATTTTTAACATAACACTTTCAGCTGTAGCCATGAAAAATGCAATTCAAACAACAAACCTGCATGCTGTTGATCTTATTGTCATATCCGTGATCACCAGCAAACCCACATTTCCCATGATTCCTTTTTGTTTCATAGAACTTTCTGTTTCAGACAAGACACAACCACAGTAGGTAATTGCAGGTTCTATCTCAAGGGAAAACATTATGAGGAGACATGCAGCAATAGTTAACGTCAACATTCGAAACCTGTTGTGCTAGTGTATTGTCATAAATGATTCAAATAGAAAAAGAAAGAATGGCAGGACTCAATTTTATCAGTCACAATAAAGTAATTTCCGTTATTCATCAAGAACAAATATGTAGAGCACAGTTTGATTTTATTCGATCGTAGATTACACACAGGTTTGTTTTGCTATCTTAGTGAGGACATTGAATAGACTTCCATTGATTATATATCAGGTCAATGATATTTTCTATCACCTAACCCAACCCCTACTCCTAAAACAACCCATCACAAACATATTTTGGTTGATTTATAACCTGTGAAAATAGTGAGGACCAGTCAATGTCCTCACTATTGGGTTGTCAAAGTATTCCACAATATAAGTGAGGACATGTGGTCCTCACAAATATAGTCTAAACAAGTACACACGTACACACACACACACACAGAATATACTGTTTTGATTTCATGGAATCCATAAGAATAAAGGTGTGAATCTTCACTGGCTTGCTTCAATTATGTTTCAAAGGGTAATAATTCGGTTACAAAATGATTCTCAATGCATCATCATGGGGTATTATGAATTAATATTGTCAGTATCCATAACCAAATACCAGTGAAATGCAACAATTCTAATTTTGATGCTCAACGATGAAAAGAAATGCTAGTGAACACTTTTAAACAAAAGTTTAACAACTTTATTTATTAAAAAAAACAAAAAACAAAACTTTAATTTGAATTGTGTTTAATTAGAAGTATTTTTTTAATAATCACAAATAACTAATAACTTAAAACACTTGTATTTTGGGAAAGTTGTTTTCATATAAATAAATATAGCTTAAAAACATACAAGCCAATAACCAGTAATAAAGAGAAACACATTAGGCAATAAACAGTTCCCTTTCGAGGGAACTCGTTCTGCATCAATGATGCTTTGGGATGCCTCTGCATGATTGCGTCTGATACACATGTGTCAATTAGTCCAATGGCGAGAGTGAACATCACGGGTGGGTGACATCACAACTAGGAAAGGATAAAAGCTCATCCGGAAAAACAGTCTTTAGCTTTTGTGCCTCAGCAAAGCACTCTATGTAAAACTGTGTGTCTCATTTATTGTTGTCTGTCCCAATATAGTGCAGTACACAATCACATTAATGGCAAACCAAACATTCAAGAAGTGTGTTCCTCCTTGCCCTCATACGAATTGTGTGTTATGTGTTTGGGAGTGGAGCATTCTCTGTCAGGCTTTAAGGGGGCTGACTGCAAGCATTGTGAGAGGCCGCCGCTCCATTCCCACCTGTCACTTTAAGGAAGGTGATCAGGCTCGTGTTTCTCATGGCTCTGGACCTACCTCTGCCGAGGCCGAGATCATGGGGTTCGCAAATGCATCTCTCAAAGGGGTTTGAGACGGGCGCTGCTTCAGCTATCCAGCTCTGAGGAGATGGATATGTTGAGCGTTGAGGTGGGGGAAGAGGATTTGCTACCTATTTACCCAGCATTTAAGGAGTTAGTGGAGGTCATACCTCATGCTGTGTCTAAGTTGAATATTGAATGGCCAGCTGAGAAACACGGTGCTCATCCTAAAGGTAAACTTGACAAGCGATTTTTGTCATCAAGTGCTCCACCACGAGGCCATCCATTTTTTCCCGATCACCCTAATGAGTTATCGAGAACGTGAAATAAGCCATACTCATCCTGTATTTTCAGCCCCCAACTGAAAAATATATTCTGATATAAGGAGGTTGAAAGAGTATGGCTATGGGGCGATGCCCAAGGCTGAACAGACGCTTGTGTCAAACTACAGGCTCTGATGATGGAACAAGTAAAAATCCTCTTAGCGAAAGAGGCTATATCGAACACGAGATTCAGCATTAAAAAAGTCCCATAAAACGGGACTCACAACTGATCGCCTGATCTATAAGGGACTTCGAAATAAAGTCACTCAACAGTTAAGACAAGCAAAAGCAACGTTTTTTCTGAATATAATTAAACAAACTAAGGGCAATTCTAAACAACTTTGGCAAACTATAGACAAATTAACTGGAAAGATGCAAACTAAGAGTGGAATAATAGAGCTGAAAATAGATGATGAAAACCACAAGGATGGTCTAACAATTTCAAATTATTTTAATAATTATTTTATTGATTCAGTGAATGAAATTATCCAACAAGACTCTGGATTGCCTCATCCTTGTTTATCACCTCAGCACTCTATTTATGATTATGAGGTTCTGCGTTTTAAACACATTGATTATTCTAAAACAGATAAAATAATACAATCTTTATCTAACTCAAAAGCTAAAGATTTCTGGGGACTTGATAGCTCTCTCATTAAAAAACATAGGGAGATTTTAATACCAGCTATTACATATATTGTGAATAAATCTATTGATGAGAGTATCTTCCCCAGTGTCCTTAAAACAGCAGTCATAACTCCAATTTTTAAATCTGGAAGCAAAAATGAAATAAGCAACTACAGGCCTATTAGTATATTGCCTGTAGCATCTAAAATTCTTGAGAAAGCCATTATAGAGCAGCTAACCGATCACTTACACTGTAATAATTTGTTGCACTCCATGCAGTTCGGTTTTAGACGCAACCATTCTACCGACGCAGCCTGCTGCTATTTGATAGAAAATATAAAGGCCAACTTGGACAGAGGGGGCACGGTGGGTGCCGTGTTTCTGGACTTGCGAAAAGCATTCGACACGGTTAACCACCGTGTCCTCCTGTCTAAGCTCTCGAAGTATAATCTGTCCATGGAGACATTGCATTGGATACAGTCATATCTCTCAAATCGGATGCAATGTGTGAGGGTAAAAAATGTATTGTCCTCTCTGAAGTCCGGGACAACTGGGGTCCCGCAAGGATCAATTCTGGGACCCTTGTTGTTCAGTATTTACATCAATGATCTTCCGGCTGTGTGCAAGGGCATAGATATCATCATGTACGCAGATGATGTCGTCATCTGCGTACATGGGAAGGATATAGAGCAAGTAGCCACTAAATTGTCCTCGGCCATGGACAAAATAAGTAATTGGCTTAAATCTTCTTGTTTAACACTAAATATTAAAAAAACTGTTGGAATGTATTTTACTAAATTCAATAGAGTTAAAAATATGCCGAACATCTATGTTAATGGACAAAAACTTAACATTGTGACAGAGATAAAATATCTGGGTGTCCATTTGGACCAAACTCTAAGTTTTAAAAAACATATTAAAAGAATGTGCAACTCTATTAAATATAATATCTCCACCTTTGGACACATTAGGAATAGTTTGACAACTGAAGCATCCTTCATGTATTTTAATGCCATGATCTCTCCACACATCACCTACTGTTTGTCCTGTTGGTCTCAGGCCAACGAGACCACACTTAAACCACTCCGATCGGTCTATAATCAGGCGTTAAAGGTGCTTGATAGAAAAGCACCTCGCTATCATCACTGTAATATTCTTAGTAAATATAAAATATTAAGTTTTGATTCCCTAATTCGATATACAAATTTAAGAACCGTTTTTAAAATTGTTAATAATATTGCTCCACCCCCAATGAAAAAATTCATAAAACTTTATTCTGAACAAACGATTAGAACATCACGCTCCACTGCTCACAGAAATTGTGCTATCCCGAAAAGATTCTCTGCCTTTGCACAAACAGCCTTTTCATTTATAACCATAAAACAATGGAATCAACTCCCAGACAATCTAAAGTTGTCTGTAGATCTGAATAATTTCTCTCGAAACTTAAAGAAATACATCCTCGATAACCAGCTGTGTCAGCATTTGAAGTAACTGTTTTTTACTGTGTTGTATGTATTTTAGGTTGTGATGGTTCTCTTTTTTATTATTAAGTTTAACGAATGCTGTATGTATTTGTTAGTGCTACTAACAGTTACTTGTAATGTTTTAATATTGTTGTGTGCACCTGCCCGGGGACTGCAGATGGAAACTAGCATTTGCTAACTCTGGTACAAAACATATTTTCGTAAGATTAATGTATTTTGTACATTGTCCCTGACAAATAAATAAATAAATAAATAAATAAATAAATAGAACGGGTCCCTCCACCTGACAGAAAATCAGGAATTTAAAGCCATTACTTCATTGTTCCGAAAAAGGATGCAGAGTTGCATCCCATATTCGATATTCATTAAAATCGTTTAGTCAGAAGACTCAAGTTCAAGATGTTGATATTAAAGTCAAATCATTTGTCACAATATTTATTATTTATTTATTGTCACAAGATTTAAAGGATGCATACTTCCATGTCTCCATCTTTCCACAACCAAGGAAGTTCCTGAGGTTTGTTTTCAGGGGCAAAGCATACCAGTATCGGGTTCTTCCATTTAGCCAAGCTCTTTCACCCCGCACATTCACAAAATGCGTAGATGCAACACTGGCCCTGCTCAGGCTGCAGGACATACACATTCTGAACTATAGGGACCACTAAAACAGTGTCAAGACAACATTCTTGCTCACATGCAAAAATTGGGGTTGAGACTGAATGCCAAGAAGAGTGTGCTTTCTCCATTACAGAGGACCACCTTCCTTGGTGTGGTATGGAATTCAGAAATAATGAGGGCCATCCTTTTTCCCATTCGTATTGTAACCCCATACAATTAGGGTGGTTAACAAACTCTTAATTTGAAGAGAAAATGTAGTGACTGCCCTCCACTAGAGGGTGCTCCTCCATGATGAGCAAAATAATTGAGAAAGGAGCCATTTTTACAAATGAGAGAGAGCGGAGATAGAAGATTTTTGATTCAGAGTGCAAATATTTTAAAAGAGTATTATAGAGTGTGAAGAAACAGTTTTAATTTCCTGAGCCACTTTCGGGATGTATCCCATTGTATTACTGTAGTATGGGGTCCTAAATGGACTAATCAGAATGAATGGGCACAGTAGCGTGACAGCATAATTAATGTCCAAGTGAAAGACTTGTGAAAGAAGAAAAATAGTTTTATTAGTATACCATTTTCAATTTATGGTACCAATAGAAACTATTTTCTTTTTTCAAGTTGTAGTGAAATTTCTGTCTCGAATCCTCCTTACTCCTCTGCTTTCTAGTGGAGAACAGCAGTCACTATATTTTCTCTTCAAATTAAGCGTTCGTTAACCACACTAATTGTAAGGGGTTACATCCTCCCCTCATAAATCTACAACTGTCCCTGCATGTAGTCAATTTATACAACTTCATGACATAATAGAGAACCAACTCTAGGGCTCATGTCATGGTTAAGGGCTTGGGAAAATGCTTTGTCAAGTACACTAAACAGAGATTGCATAACGAGGACTAAGGATTCCCTACAGGGAGTGCAGAATTATTAGGCAAATTAGTATTTTGACCACATCATCCTCGTTATGCATGTTGTCTTACTCCAAGCTGTATAGGCTGGAAAGCCTACTACCAATTAAGCATATTAGGCGATGTGCATCTCTGTAATGAGAAGGGGTGTGGTCTAATGACATCAACACCCTATATCAGGTGTGCATAATTATTAGGCAACTTCCTTTCCTTTGGCAAAATGGGTCAAAAGAAGGACTTGACAGGCTCAGAAAAGTCAAAAATAGTGAGATATATCGCAGAGGGATGCAGAAGTCTTAAAATAGCCAAGCTTCTGAAGCGTGATCATCGAACAATCAAGCGTTTCATTCAAAATAGTCAACAGGGTCGCAAGAAGCGTGTGGAAAAACCAAGGCGCAAAATAACTGCCCGTGAACTGAGAAAAGTCAAGAGTGCAGCTGCCAAGATGCCACTTGCCACCAGTTTGGCCATATTTCAGAGCTGCAACATCACTGGAGTGCCCAAAAGCACAAGGTGTGCAATACTCAGAGACATGGCCAAGGTAAGAAAGGCAGAAAGTCGACCACCACTGAACAAGACACACAAGCTGAAACGTCAAAACTGGGCCAAGAAATATCTCAAGACTGATTTTTCTAAGGTTTTATGGACTGATGAAATGAGAGTGAGTCTTGATGGGCCAGATGGATGGGCCCGTGGCTGGATTGGTAAAGGGCAGAGAGCTCCAGTCCGACTCAGACGCCAGCAAGGTGGAGGTGGAGTACTGGTTTGGGCCGGTATCATCAAAGATGAGCTTGTGGGGCCTTTTCGGGTTGAGGATGGAGTCAAGCTCAACTCCCAGTCCTACTGCCAGTTTCTGGAAGACACCTTCTTCAAGCAGTGGAAGAAGTCTACATCCTTCAAGAAAAACATGATTTTCATGCAGGACAATGCTCCATCACACGTGTCCAAGTACTCCACAGCGTGGCTGGCAAGAAAGGGTATAAAAGAAGAAAATCTAATGATATGGCCTCCTTGTTCACCTGATCTGAACCCCATTGAGAACCTGTGGTCCATCATCAAATGTGCGATTTACAAGGAGGGAAAACAGTACACCTCTCTGAACAGTGTCTGGGAGGCTGTGGTTGCTGCTGCACGCAATATTGATGGTGAACAGATCAAAACACTGACAGAATCCATGGATGGCAGGCTTTTGAGTGTCCTTGCAAAGAAAGGTGGCTATATTGGTCACTGATTTGTTTTTGTTTGGTTTTTGAATGTCAGAAATGTATATTTGTGAATGTTGAGATGTTATATTGGTTTCACTGGTAAAAATAAATAATTGAAATGGGTATAAATTTGTTTTTTGTTAAGGTGCCTAATAATTATGCACAGTAATAGTCACCTGCACACACAGATATCCCCCTAAAATAGCTAAAACTAAAAACTAAAAACTAAAACTTCCAAAAATATTCAGCTTTGATATTAATGAGTTTTTTGTGTTCATTGAGAACATGGTTGTTGTTCAATAATAAAATTAATTCTCAAAAATACAACTTGCCTAATAATTCTGCACTCCCTGTAAAGTCAGGTAAGTTAGTTTGTGTGGTGGTCTAGTAGATCTTCTTGGCGTGAAATTTTCTTGTACCACTCCATCATTTGATTGAGGTATTCCTTCAGCTTCAAAAGTGTCGGGCTCTTTGGAAACATCAGCTACAACATCCTCCTTCACTTGACTTTTGATCAATGCATCTGGTACAGTCAAATCTGTCAAAACTGTTTGAGTGTCAGTCATTTCAGTCAAGACTAGCGATATCTGCGGCTAGATTGGTTGAAATTCCGGGCTTAAAGTTGACTCAGCATAACTCTCATGTTCAGATGTCGTAGCTTTTTCCAGAGACTGCACAGGAGTCTTCCTTCCAAGTTCAGCAGTCTATTCTTACAAAATACATACTTCTCCCTATGGTTCAATCACTTGGTGGCTTGGAAGCAGGAGGTCAATTGTTTCGATCCAAGACAGTGACTCTGAGTAGTACTCAACTACATGATCTTCAGGAATGTGATCCGAAACATCATCCTCCTTATCTTTGAGAGCATCCTGGGGTACACTGGAATTCTCTATCCTCGTTGGAGACTCTACTCTTGTAAATCAATATTTGCAAGTAGACAGAAATCCACATGGTAAAAATAAATCCCTGTGTAGGGTTCTCTCTGGACCTTCTGAGTCCACAGGTGCAACAACATAAACAGGTGAGTTTTCAATGTTTCACAATCCTATCTAAACGCAGTCTTGCTCCATTTGTCAGCTATTTTATGCTTTCCATAAATTCCCACATTCCTTTTGAGCACCCTGTCACCAGACTCTAGAATGGATTCCCTGACTTTGAGGTCATATCGCCGTTTGCTCCTTTGTGCGATTCTGTCACTCTGCTCAACGGCTAGTCTGTAGCTCTCTTGAAAACTCTCCTACAATTTCTTTACATACTCTGAATGCGACACCTTACCTTACCCACCTTACCAACGTTCCTGGGGGTCAGACCAAATGCAAGGTCAAGGGGAAGGCTTGATTGTCGATCAAACATCAGTTGGTATGGAGAGAATCCTGTGGTGTCATTCTTGGTGCAATTATAAGAGTGCACTAGGGGTTGAACAAATTCCTTCCACCTCAATTTGTTTTCTTCAGAGAGTATCCTGAGCATTTCTAAAAGAGTCCTATTAAACTGTTCCACTGGATTGCCACGTGGGTGGTATGGCGTTATACTGGTTCTCTTTATACCTAGCAATTGACAGAAATCTTTTATAACATAGGACTCAAAGTCATGACCCTGATCACTATGATGTCTCTCTGGGAAACCATAATGAATAAAGAAGTGGTTCCACAAGACTTTGGCGACTGTCTTCGCCTTTTGATCAGAGGTTGGAACAGCAACAGCATATTTCATGAAGTGATCACGAGTATGTTCTTTGTGCCTTTTCCATCTGGCCCCAAGAATAAATAGTCCATACAGACCAATTCAAGGGGACAACTTGTGGTTATGTTGACAAGAGGGGCACTTCGCTCTACCCTTGCTTTGCGTCTTACACACCTCTCACAAGACTTTATTTTCTCCTCTACATCCAGTGCCATTCTGGGCCAATAAAATCTTTGTCGCACAAGGTCTACAGTCCTCTCAATACCCAGGTGACCAACTGAATCATGCAGTTCTGTAAAAGGTACTGATCTGAAAGCTTTTGGAAGCACAAGCTGGAATAGAGGCTCCCCTCCAATGATGCGCTTCCGATACAAGACATCATTAGTAAGGAACAAACTGGTCTACAACTCTCAACATCATCTGGACTTCTCTATCCTCACACAGCCTAGCACGACAGGACAGATGATAAAGAGCTGCTCCAAGACCATGCAGACTAGTGTCAGTGTGCAATATATAAGGGTTCCTCGGGTTTGCAAACCCTAAAACAGGTGCAGTTGTCAACTTATGAATTAAGGCTGGAATGCCTCTTCACACTCCGAGGACCACTTTTCATTGAAAGGCAACTTCCAGTCAGAAATTTCTCACAAACCTCCTATAATATCCCATAAATCCAAGAAAGGATTTCAGCTCCTTGATGTTGTTGGGTCTAGGCCAGGAGGTGAGTGCAGCATACACAGGATAAGTTCAAGTTTGAAACTGGATAAGTTTCTAAACCTTTCTCTGACACGACATGCCCAAGGTACTTGACAGAGGTTTGGAAGAAATGACATTTCTACGGAGACAGCTTCAGACCAAAGTCTTTGAGTCTGGTGAGAACACGCATGAGGCGATCTTCATGTTCCTCAAGAGTACTGGAAAACACAATAAGGTCATCAAGGAACACGAAGACTTCTTTTAAATTCATGCTGCAAAACACACTTCTCCATTACATGTTGAAACGTGCTTGACGCATTAGTGACCCCTTGCGGCATGCGGTTGAAATCCCAGAACCCTATTGGGTTCACAAATGCAGTCTTGTGTTTGTCTTCCTCCTCGGCCTCTACTTGATAATAGCCAGATTTTAGATCCATGACTGAAAACCACTTGGATCCAGTCAAGGATGCAAAGGCCTCCTCGATGTTCGTTAGGGCATACGTGTCCTTAATGGTCTGGCAAGTCAATTTTCTATAATCAACACAGTGTCTTATTGCACCATTTTTCTTTTTCACTACCACAATGGGTGAAGCAAAGGGGCTCTCTGACTCGCAGATTATGTTAGCATCACGCAGCTCTTTAAGATGGAGTCTCACTGCTTCAAGGTCTGATGGATGAATTGGCCTTGCTTGTTGTTTAAATGGAGTAGGAGCAGAAAAGCGAATTCGATGTTTGACTTCAGTAGTATGGCCATAATCCAGGTCACAGAGAGCAAAGACTTCTGGAATGAAATTTAATTTTTGCGTGATCTTAGCTTTCCACTCTTCGGGCAAAGGAGATTCACTAAAGTCAAAAGTGATGGAATATAAAAACACATGGCAATAACTGTGTGGGCCACTTTGCCTTGAAGCTTCACATTTGCAACCCTCCCATTCCTCAGCTCCATTTTATGTCGGATGCTCAATTCTTTTACAAAAGCTGCATATACATGGCTTTGGGGACTTCCGAACTGTGACTCTCAAGACATTCAGTACAAACTTTGTACCAAAATTTGTACCAACCAAGGCTGGGATTTCAAAGTTGGTTTAGCAGTCTAGAACCACCAGAGCTAATGTATGGACTTCTGCTGTTCTTCCTGCAATTTCTTTTGGGAACTCAATACTGAGCTGATGATACCCCAAATAGGGTAGAACTTGTCCTCCAGCACCTTCGATTTCAAGTAGGTCATCAGCGGATAAGAGTGAATGTGACTTCAAGTATGAGTCATAGAAAGATTCTGACACAGTAGTCACCTGTGAATCAGAATCGAGAAGACATTCACAGGGAGTCCCATCAATAACAAGTAAAGCGGTACACCCAGGGCCCCACCAATCCATTTGGGGGGACTTTTGGGAAAGACTGAATTGTTGTGCGAGTTTCACATTTGACTGCAAAATCTTTGATTAAAATTGAGACTATGGATCAACTAATCAACTTGAACCTCAATATGTCTCTCTATTGAGACCTTTTCTAGTTTAAATGTGAACCATACTTCAGTTTCCACTCATTTTGCTTAACCTACAACTCTTTGTATTTCTTATCAACAGCATCTTTGTTAGGGGGATTCACACACTGCCCGGCTATGTAGCCTTTACCACCACATTTGAAACCAAGCCTTTGGCTCGGGCTTCGGCATTGTTTGATATGCCTGAACTTCCGCTCTCACAGTGTGCTCATTTTATTTCTTAATCTTCTTGGATTCTGATTTGTATTCCTTCTTCGACTTTTTAGAACTCAGTTGCATTTTCAACTCAGAAACCTGTCTCCTCAGATCTTCAGTTGATTCAATGGCATTTTGAATGATAGGGTAGTATAGATTCATTTACCGCATGAACGTTCAGGAAGGCTTTTGCCCTGGAACTACCCAAGTTACATTGTAATCTTTCAAGCTTCGCAGCTATTCTATCTTCCTCAGTTCTAAATTCAGGTTTGTCTGGTTTTGACTCAAGCTGGAACAGCAGAAGCAGTGACTGATCCCAACAGCCTTGACTAAATTGCTTGAGTGATTTTCGGTTGGAATCAGTTTTCTTCAACTCATTCCTTTTTACAGAAGAACTGTGAAGAATCTGCAATCTGAGGCTTTCTCACCAGAGTTCTGATAAATGTTGAGGAAATTAGCAGATATCTCATCCCCATCTTCCACAAGACCATAGGCAGAATCAAGAAGATCAACATGTTCTTGTGGAGAAGTAGAAAGACCCAGCTGTTTGACAACATCTGATGCTGGTGGAAAGAGGCTTTCCAGAATTTTCCTGCACTGTACGTCTTTTGGTAAACGATCTTGAAACATCAACTGAATGTGTAAACATCATGTCAAGTCACCTTTACTTATATAGCGCTTTTTACAATGCAAATTGTGGCAAAGCAGCTTTACATTAATAACTAGCAAATAATTTTGGCTCAATCATTGTCAATCTTACTCTATATATTATTGATTCATTCCGTTGCAAAGATCAATAGTTATTAGTCTATTTAATTTATATACATCAGCACTGGAGAAAACAGTGATGTAGTCATCTGGCTCAGCTCTGTTCGCATACAACGGCACCAATGTTGGAATATCAAAAACACTGCTGAATATCAAGCAAGTGTCCCCAACTTAAGCAAGCCAAAAGCAACAGTGGCAGGGAACCAAAACTGTAACAAAATGGAGAAAAAAACCTTGGGAGAAACCAGGCTTAGTCGGGGGACCAGTTCTCCTCTGGCCAACAGTGAACACTTGCCCGATACTCAGGTAGAGTTACAGGTCATACATCCGATTTGCAATCGCAACAGTCAAAATATTTAATCCAGTTCCATCTAGTTTACGATCTTTTTCATCATGCCGGTATGGGATGGTTTATTGGGGATCTGTACCACTGGCTGTTGTGTAGGTAAGGCCCTCACAAGGGATGAGCTAGTTCACACAGTCTCCGCTGACACCCTGCTGCCGCGAACAGGCGCAGATTCCCCATCGACCCGGACACAGCCCGGATCCAGCCAATCACGTTAAATGGTAAACCTCGGGATAAGCAGAGAGACAATTTAGCATAGTTCTTCTTTTGATGGAACGTAGTACATCCGGTGTTATAGGAAGTGTTCCCAGTTCCGGCTGACCTGATCTATGCAGCCTAACAATCCTTTAACGGATATGAAGACATAAATTGATGATGTGTCATGTGTATGCATGCATGTAATATATAGAATAAGCTGCACAATGACACCATTTTCTTATTAATGTAAAGCTGCTTTGCCACAATTTGCATTGTAAAAAGCGCTATATAAAAAAAGATGACTTGACTATGCCAGGTTAAAGAGATGCGTTTTTAGTCTATATTTAAACTGACAGAGTGTGTCTGCTTCCTGAACAATGCTATGAAGATCGTTTCAGAATTTAGGTTCCAAATAGGTAAAGGATCTACTGCCTGCAATTGAATTTGATATTCTAGGTATTAACAACTGGCCAGATTTCTGAGATCGCGAAGGACTATAATGCATTAAGAGCTCACTCAGGTACTGGGTAGCTAAGCCATTTAGTGTTTTGTAAGTAATTAGAAATATTTTAAAATCTATATGATGTTTATTAGGGAGCCAGTGCAGTTTTGACAGAATCAGGCTAATATGGCCATACTTACTGGTTCTAGTAAGGACTCTAGCAGCTGCGTTTTGGACCAGCTGTAGTTTGTTTATCAAGCAAATAGGGAAACCACCCAGTAGAGCGTTACAGTAATCTAGTCTCGAGGTCATGAACGCATGTTCCACTCACTGCTCCGCATTTGTCATTTAGAGCATATCTCATAGTTTAGATATATTTTTAAGATGGAAGAATACGGTTTTACATTTGCTAGAAATGTGGCTTCAAATGAAAGACTGGTATCAAAGAGTACAAGCAGGTTCCTAACTGATGAAAACGACTTAGAGCAGCCATCAAGTGTTAGACAGTTTTCTAGGTTATTATGTGCAGACCAATGTCACCCCTCTACCCGGGTCCTACTCAACCTGCTCCAAGCGGGTTTCGAACCCAGGTCTTTCGGCATGGGAGTCGGACGCTCCAACAAGGAGGCTAAATAATTAGAATCTCTGTTTTTTTTTCTGAATTTAGTAGTAGTAAATTACTAGTCATCCAATTTTTTATATCAGCTATGCATTCCGTTAATTTTGAGAATTGGTAGGTTTCATCAGGGCACGAATAAATATAGAGGAGAGTATTATCAGCGTAACAGCGAAAACTAATGCCATGCTTCCTAATCACATCTCCCAAGAGTGAAAAGCAAAGGTCCTAGTACTGAGCCTTGTGGTACTCCATATTTAACTTGAATGAAAGGACATCTCTTTGTTTACTACTACAAACTGATAACGGTCAGATAAGTATGATTTGAACCATGCCAATGCAATTCCACTAATGCCAACAGAATTTTCTAGTTATTCAAAAGAATATTGTGGTCGATAGTGTCAAAAGCAGCACTGAGGTCTAGTAACACTAATAGAGAGATACAACCATGATCTGATGATAAGAGCAAGTCATTTTTAACTCTAATGAGAGCAGTCTCAGTACTATGGTACGGTCTAAATCCTGACTGGAAATCCACACAGATACCATTTCTTTCCAAGTAGGAACACAGTTGCAATGATCTTGCCTTTTCTAGTATTTTTGACAGAAAAGGTAGATTGGAGTTCATGTCTCAAAGTCTGCCTCAATGGGTGGCCTTGGGATGCGACCTCAGAAAGATTTCCGCCATTTTGACCCTTGAATTGATGAAGCTCCTGAAGTGTTATTCTTAATCATATGTTCAACTTCAATTATTTGTATTTCAGATGGGTTACACATCAGAGGAGATGCAAGTCACAGGCTTCTGTGTATGTTAAGATTTTGCTATTTTGGGTCTAACAACTGTTGCAGTGGGGGTTCCTTGAACTGAACCAGGGTTCTGGCCCAATCTCTTTGTCTTTCCCTTAAGGAGAGGGGTGTGACTACCGTCAGAGCTATCTGAGCCTGTATCTGAACTTGTTTCGTCAAGTGAAACAAAATCTGCTTCATTCACAGTCTGGCCAGTTTTCTTTTTCAAGACACTTACACTGTCAACTAGCCATGTTACTGCAGTATCAACCACACTTGGTACATAGCAAGAGAAATCAGGCTTCAAAATACTTCTAGGCTGATCAGAATCAAACTCGACAATTTCTTTGGTTTGACAGGCTCTCTCCGGTTTACCCACCTGTACAACCTTAGTTACCTTTCCATAAGTAGCAACGGTTGCCACCAAGTCATCATTAGGATTAGCCCGAGAAAGGTTTAACATGCAAAGGGACGTCTGAACATCTACACCAAATACCCTTTCAATGTCCATGTTTTGTTTGTTTTCAAAAAGAGACAATGAATATGAAACAAAATATGACTTTGTGGGTCTCAAAAAATTCTCTCAGAACACTTGAATTTGGGCTTTAAATGTCAAATATTAATAACCAAAATTGAAGCTGTCAATAAGAATCCTCCTGGCTGGGATCGCCACTTTCGGGATGTAACCCGTTGTATCACTGTAGTATGGGGTCCTAAATGGACTAATCAAGTCAAGTCAAGTCATCTTTATTTATATAGCGCTTTTTACAATGCAAATTGTGGCAAAGCAGCTTTACATTAATAAGAAAATGGTGTCATTGTGCAGCTTATTCTATATATTATTGATTCATTCCGTTGCAAATATCAATAGTTATTAGTCTAGTTAATTTATGTATATCAGCACTGTAGAGAACAGTGACATGATCGTCCGGCTCAGCTCAGTTTGTATACAACGGCGCCAGTGCAGGCATATCAAAAACACTGCTGAATATCAAGCAAGTGTCCCCAACTTAAGCAAGCCAAAGGCAACAGCGGCAAGGTAACCAAAACTCCAACAAATGGAGAAAAAAACCTCGGGAGAAACCAGGCTTAGTCGGGGGGCCAGTTCTCCTCTGGCCAACAGTGAACACTTGTCCGATACTCAGGCAGAGTTACAGGTCATTAAACCGTTTTGGAATCGCAACAGTCAAAATATTTAATCTAGTTTAAGATCTTTTTGATCACGCCGGTATGGGACGGATCAGAATGAATGGGCAAAGTATATTTAACGTCTAAGTTCGTAAGAAAGATTTGAGACCGCAATTTCACTACAACTTTTGAAAGAATAAAAATTGTTGTATTGGTACCATAAATTGAAAATAGTTCAAAGTTTGCAAACATACGGTCAACGGAACAAAAAATAAATAAATAAAATAAAATAAGGCCTGTTTTGTATGACCAATAAAAGAAAGGTTTCCCTAAATTCAGTTCAGAAAGTCTTTTCCTTGCGTTACTATTTGTCTTTGTCTTTTTGATAAAGTCAGGTCCTTCAAGGAAGAGAAAAAAATTTGAAGGAGGAAAAAAAAAAATAGTAGTCACATGACCGAAGAAAGATTTACTACCCGGGTAGTTTTATAACTTAGTTTCATTCAAGGTATCCGAAGTGTATGGTGTGTTGTATTCTCTTATCTGTATCCAGGGATTGATGACAGAATAAGGATGCTGAACGTGCTGCAACGGAAGATGCATTGCAACATCAACTAGGCACTGTTGGCTCGCCATTCACTTGTCCATGATCGAAGGAGCATACATCAACAGGAAACAAGGCAGAAAAAATAAAAGTACAAAAAAATGTTTCTTCCCCCGGATTCGACTGGAAAAGAACTTAAAACAGTTTCTTCACACTCTATAATACTCTTAAAATATTTGCACTCTGAAATCAACAATCTTCTATCTCCGCTCTCTCTTATTTGAAAAAATGTCTACTTTCTCAATTATTTCATTCATCGAGGAGGCCCTCTAGTGGAGAACAGCAGTCACTACATATTCTCTTCAAATTAAGAGTTTGTTAATCACCCTAATTGTAAGGGGTTACAGTTGTAACCACTGAGATAAATCAGACACAAATACTTGTTATATTTAACAAATATCCTTAAAACCCCTTTCGGACTGCTAACCAAAGGGTCAACCCAACCCCCCGAGGTAATAGGACTGCAAGCCTTTTACGACCTGAAGGTATGCAGACCATTCAGACTCAGGCTACAAGGAAGACACAAAGCCTGAAAAAACTGACTCTCCTGAATTAATTTATAGATGAACTGATCTATAAATGAACATGGATCCCAGGACATTGTGTTTATAGGTATGAATGTGCGAGTGTCTTTTGTACGGTTCTTGGTTTAATGCATATTTTATGACTAAAAACTACGAACGAACTACCTCACATACACTCACCTAAAGGATTATTAGGAACACCTGTTCTATTTCTCATTAATGCAATTATCTAATCAACCAACCGCATGGCAGTTGCTTCAATGCACTTAGGGGTGTGGTCCTGGTCAAGACAATCTCCTGAACTCCAAACTGAACATCAGAATGGGAAAGAAAGGTGATTTTAAGCAATTTTGAGTGTGGCATGGTTGTTGGTGCCAGAAGGGCCGGTCTGAGTATTTCACAATCTGCTCAGTTACTGGGATTTTCACGCAAAACCATTTCTATGGTTTACAAAGAATGGTGTGAAAAGGGAAAAACATCCAGTATGCGGCAGTCCTGTGGGCGAAAATGCCTCATTGATGCTAGAGGTCAGAGGAAAATGGTCCGACTGATTCAAGCTGATAGAAGAGCAACTTTGACTGAAATAACCACCCGTTACAACAGAGGTATGCAGAAAAGCATTTGTGAAGCCACAACACGCACAACCTTGAGGTGGATGGGCTACAACAGCAGAAGACCCCACCGGGTACCACTCATCTCCACTACAAATAAGAAAAAGAGGCTACAATTTGCATGAGCTCACCAAAATTGGACAGTTGAAGACTGGAAAAATGTTGCCTGGTCTGATGAGTCTCAATTTCTCTTGAGACATTCAGAAGGTAGAGTCAGAATTTGGTGTAAACAGAATGAGAACATGGATCCATCATGCCTTGTTACCACTGTGCAGGGTGGTGGTGGTGTAATGGTGGGGGATGTTTTCTTAGCACACTTTAGGCCCCTGAGTGCCAATTGGGCATCGTTTAAATGCCACGGCCTACCTGATCATTGTTTCTGACCATGTCCATCCCTTTATGACCACCATGTACCCATCCTCTGATGGCTATTTCCAGCAGGATAATGCACCCTGTCACAAAGCTCGAACCATTTCAAATTGGTTTCTTGAAGATGACAATGAGTTCACTGTACTAAAATGGCCCCTACGGTCACCAGATCTCAACCCAATAGAGCATCTTTGGGATGTGGTGGAATGGGAGCTTCGTGCCCTGGATGTGCATCCCACAAATCTCCATCAACTGCAAGACGCTCTCCTATCAATATGGGCCAACATTTCTAAAGAATGCTTTAAGCCCCTTGTTGAATCAATGCCACATAGAATTAAGGCAGTTCTGACGGCGAAAGGGGGTCAAACACAGTATTAGTATGGTGTTCCTAATAATCCTTTAGGTGAGTGTATATCCTATCAAATTAATGCTCATTTCATGACTTACTGCATCTGATGAGGAAGTCACATACATGAAAATGTGTTTTTTTTTATTTATTAAAAAAACAGTGTGTATTAATTGGAGCAATAATGTACACGAAACTACTAAGCCCAGTTTTATCATGCGCTGGAAGAAAAGCCATCTTCACTACTTTACTTTATCTTCACTATATATCTGATATTGTCTTATATTGCCTATCACATTAATCTGACATCACTAGTTTTTAATCTTTTAATCTAAATCACCATCACAACGCGTTAGCACTACGCTAGTTTGTGTTATCCGTGCCCACCGTCATTTCTGTCGCGCTCTCCTTTTTCTACAAGTTCATCAAACATCTGGTAAGTCGGATCGGTCTACAAACACGGTAAGCTATGTCATCTTCTCCTTTCATTGTTACTTGCACTGCCTGTCACATGCATAGTTTAGCTTTCTCTGTCAGCGATGAGGGATTCACATGTCATAAATGTAGGGAAATAGTCAGGCTGACAGAGAAAATCTTAGAATTAGAGACACGCATCCAAACTTTAATTGAGGATAGTAAGAATGCAAGAGCTTTAGATACTGTTTTGGATGCGACTAGCTTACTGAACTCTGTACATTGTTCGGTTCCGGCTGTAGAGCCCGTGCAGTCGGCGCTAATGCAGTCCGACTTCGCCAGTCGGACATCACCAAAATTAACATTAAAGAGAGGTGTGTGAAATTGCACATATGATGTCAGACACTGTAATTCTTTCTGGACCCCTTCCTGCTCGTAGGAGTGATGAGATAATTAGCAGACTATCATCACTCAATGGCTGGCTGTCTAAGTGGTGTCCACAGAATAATATAGGTTTCATAGACAATTGGAAAAGTTTTTGGGGCAGACCTGACCTGTTGAAAAGAGATGGTATTCATCCCTCCTGGGGTGGTGCTGCTCTTCTCTCTAGTAATATGGCACATAGTCTTAGAGCTCAACCTTGACTAACTGGGGCCCAGGTCAGGAAGCAGACAGACTGGCTAAACCGACCGTCTGCTAGCTGCCTCACGTCACAGAATTCAGATAAATCCCAACACATAGAGACTCTTTCACCTAGATATCATCAGATAGAGACTGTGTCTGTGCCCTGAACTAATAAATACAGAAAACTTCCAAACCCATTTACGGGTGATAATCTAATTAATGTTCAACAAGTAGTAAACAGAGATTATAAAGATAAAACAAATGATAAAGCTTGGGTTGCTGATATTCGATCCCTTTCTTAAAAGCACTTATTGTAAATTATATTATCACAGAAAATAATCTAGATCTGCTGTGTTTGACAGAAACCTGGCTAAAACCAGACGATTACATTACTTTAAATGAGTCTAGACCTCAAGGTTACTATTATCGTCACGAACCTCGTCAGAAAGGTAAAGGGGGATGTGTTGCTGTAATCTATAGTAATATCTTCAGTATTACTCAAAAGTCTTTCAAATATATCTCTTTTGAAGTGATGGTGTTCTATGTAACGTTATATAATGTAAGTGACAAATATCATTTGAAATTTGTGTTGGCTACTGTATATAGGCCACCAGGGCACCATACAGATTTTATCAAAGAATTTGCTGATTTTCTATAGGAGTTAGTACTGGCTATGGATAAAGTCCTTATTGTTGGTGATTTTAATATACATGAAGATAATGAAAAAGACGCTTTGGGATTGGCATTAACAGATATTCTAAGCTCTATTGGAGTTAGACAACACGTGTCAGGACCAACTCATTGTCGTAATCATACTCTAGATCTAATATTGTCACATGGAATCGATATTGATGCCGTTGAAATTCTGCAGCAGAGCGATGACGTCTCAGATCATTATCTAGTCTCATGTGTGCTACATTTAACCAAGGCTGGAAAACCGCCTGTCTGCCATAAATATGTTAGAACCATCACTTCTACCACTAAAAATTGCTTTATAAATAATCTTCCTGATCAGTTTCATCAACTTAGCAAACCAGACAGCTTAGAAGAACTCGATGTTGCAACAGAAACTACTGACGCTCTCTTTTCCAACACTCTAGACTCTGTCGCTCCTTTGCGCTTAAAAAAGATTAAGGATATTAGTCCAACGCCATGGTATAACGAGCACACTCGGGCCCTTAAGAGAGCAGCCAGAAAACTGGAGCGCAGCTGGAAGAATTCAAAACTAGAAGTTTTTCGGATTTCATGGAGAGAGAAAATGATGGAGTACAGAAAGGCTGTAAAAACCGCTAGATCTGCTTATTTTTCAAATCTTTTAGAAGAAAATAAACACAACCCTAAGTATTTATTTAATACAGTGGCTAAGTTAACGAGAAATACAGCCTCAACTTCTGATGTTTCCAAACAGCACAGCAGTAATGACTTTATGAACTTCTTTACTTGCAAGATTGACAACATTAGAGAGAAAATTATAGCCATGCAACTGTCTACTACAGTATCACATCAGGCAGTGGATTGTTGTATCCCTGAGGAAAAATTCCATTCATTCGCTGCTATAGGAAAGGAAGAATTGTCTAAACTTGTTAAATCATCAAAATCAACAACATGTATGTTAGACCCTATACCGACTAAGCTATTGAAAGAGATGCTTCCAGAGGTCATAGATCCTCTTCTTAAGATCATTAATTCATCTTTATCACTAGGTTACGTACCGAAAAATTTTAAGCAGGCTATTATCAAACCTCTTATTAAAAAACCACAACTTGATCCTGGAGAATTAGTCAATTACAGACCGATTTCCAATCTACCTTTTCTGTCAAAAATACTAGAAAAGGCAGTATCCTCTCAACTTAGTTCCTACTTGGAAAGAAATGGTATCTGTGAGGATTTCCAGTCAGGATTTAGACCGTACCATAGTACTGAGACTGCTCTCATTAGAGTTACAAATGATTTGCTCTTATCATTAGATCGTGGTTGTATCTCTCTATTAGTGTTACTAGACCTCAGTGCTGCTTTTGACACTATCGACCACAATATTCTTTTGAATAGACTAGAAAATTATGCTGGAATTAGTGGAATTGCATTGGCATGGTTCAAATCATACTTATCTGACCGTTATCAGTTTGTAGTAGTAAATGAAGAGATGCCATTTCGATCACAAGTTAAATATGGAGTACCACAAGGCTCAGTTCTAGGACCGTTGCTTTTCACTCTGTACATGCTACCCTTGGGAGATGTCATTAGGAAGCATGGCATTAGCTTTCACTGTTACGCTGATGATACTCAGGTCTATGTTTCCTCGCGCCCTGACGAAACCTACCAATTCTCAAAATTAACAGAATGCGTAGCTGAAATAAAAAATTGGATGACTAGTAATTTCCTACTGCTAAATTCAGAAAAAACAGAGATTCTAATTATTGGACCAAAAACTTCAGCACATAATAACCTAGAATACTGTCTAACACTTGATGGCTGCTCTGTTAAGTCATCTTCGTCAGTTAGGAACCTCGGTGTGCTCTTTGATACCAATCTTTCATTTGAAAGCCACATTTCTAGCATATGTAAAACCGCATTCTTCCATCTTAAAAATATATCTAAATTGCGACATATGCTCTCAATGACAAATGCGGAACAGCTAGTTCATGCGTTTATGACCTCGAGACTAGATTACTGTAATGCTCTACTGGGTCGTTGCCCTGCTCGCGTGATAAACAAATTACAGCTGGTCCAAAACGCAGCTGCTAGAGTCCTTACTAGAACCAGGAAGTATGAACATATTAGCCTGGTTCTGTCAAAACTGCACTGGCTCCCTATTAAACATCGTATAGATTTTAAAATCTTGCTAATTACTTACAAAGCACTAAATGGCTTAGCTCCCCAGTACCTGAGTGAGCTCTTAATGCATTATAGTCCTTCGCGTCTATTACGATCTCAGAATTCTGGCCAGTTGTTAATACCTAGAATATCAAAATCAACCGCAGGCGGTAGATCCTTTTCCTATTTGGCACCTAAACTCTGGAACAATCTTCCTAGCATTGTTCGGGAAGCAGACACACTCTGTCAGTTTAAATCTAGACTAAAAACGCATCTATTTAACCAGGCATACACATGACGCACTATAAACTTTTGTCTTCATATCCGTTAAAGGATTGTTAGGCTGCATAGATCAGGTCAGCCGGAACCAGGAACACTTCCTATAACACCAGATGTACTCGTTAAAGTAGAAGAAGAATGGCGTCTACGCTAATATATGTTTCTCTGCTTATCCCGAGGTTTACCAATTAACGTGATTGGCTGGATCGGACGGGGAACCTGTGCCTGTGTGCGGCAGCAATGTGGCCCTGTGGTGTCGGCGGAGACTGTGTTAGCTAGCTCATCCTTTGTTAAGACCTTACCGACTCATCAGCCAGTGCCACATATCCCAACAAACCGTCCCATACTGGCATGATTAAAAAGATCTTAAACTAGATGGAACTAGATTAAATATTTTGACTGTTGCGATTCCAAATCGGTTTAATGACCTGTAACTCTGCCTGGGTACCGGACAAGTGTTCACTGTTGGCCACTCCCAAGGTTTTTTTTCTCCATTTGTTGGAGTTTTGGTTCCTTGCCGCTGTTGCCTTTGGCTTGCTTAAGTTGGGGACACTTGCTTGATATTCAGCAGTGTTTTGGATATGCCTGCATTGGCGCCGTTGTATGCGAACTAAGCTAAGCCGGACGATTACGTCACTGTTTTCTGCAGTGCTGCTATACCTAAAATTAACTAGACTAATAACTACTGATATTTGCAACGGAATGAATCAATAATATATAGAATAAGCTGCACAATGACACCGTTTTCTTATTAATGTAAAGCTGCTTTGCCACAATTTGCATTGTAAAAAGCGCTATATAAATAAAGATGACTTGACTTGACCTTAAGAAGTGTGCCAGAACCCCGAGGCTAAAAGGGAGCACACACTCTCCTCCCTCTCTCTCTTATCGTTGACTGTTCCAAAGACAGCTCCTGCTCGACCTGCTCTTCCATGTGCTCACATGAGAAAGAGAAGAAAACAATGCAAAGCTTGTTCTCTTTCCTTCATTCTACTGCATCCGGATATTCGAACGGTCTTCCATCTCTGAGGCAGAATGCAAGTACGATATACTAAATTGTTGCTAGTTAGTTAAAGTTGTGAACCTCCTTTGTCAACAGAGGAGTTTTGTAATGAACGCTAATGATTCCTTCTGGGTTGTTGACTTTACTTCATTTCCTGTTCCTACTTTCAGTTTCACTCTCGCTTCCCCTTTTACCCCTGTACATGTGATTCGTGTGTATGTATGTGTTTGTTAGTTAGTTACGTGTTCGTGATGTAGTTAATCAAATTTGTGCACAATACATGTTTGGTTCTGATTCTGCCCAAGCAGGTAAATTGTCAATTAAATGATTCTGATCCTGTACATGTTCTTAAAAGTACTGGAAACGGTAAGAAATAATTAATTTTCAGTCAGGGGAAAATATTCTTTTCTTAGAATCAATTAGTAATCAACACTGAGTGTTCACAGGATGAACAAATTGACTGGTTGTAATTCTAATGTAGCTACATTAACTTAACCTGATTATCTGATTCAAATATTCATAATTAATCATAATAAATAATCATAATGAGTTATGAATAATTATTAATATTTCCCCTTTGAGCTGATTTGTTACACAGTATTGCTGTTATTCTGTCAGTTTTGAAAAAAATAAAGCTAGGCCAGTCACTCATTGAAAAACAGTTTTAGAGGCTGTTGGGTCTAATGACAGCTGTGTCCAACGTGATACCGTTTGGCATGCTATGAATGATACCCTTACAGTGGTGGCTCAGAACCAAAGGGTTTTCCCTGAGGGGGAACCCACTCCTTACGATCAAGAACACATGGTGGTGTCTCCACGCATTGGTTATATTGAGGAAAACTTGGTTCCTGTCCCAGAGTCCTGTGTTAGGAGCTTAGTGTCGTCAAGTCACACTCACAACTGATGCTTCTCTCACAGGCTGCTAATGGGAGCGCTAATGGAAGGCCACTCAGTTTAAGGTCTGTGGAGGAGTCATCTTTCGTGGAACATAAGATGCATGGAGATGTTGGTAATCTTTATGGCTTTAAAGTACTTCCTCCCAGAACTGAGAGGCCATCAGGTGCTTGTCTGCACAGAAAACATGTCTTTGGTCTCTTACATAAATTGGCAGGGGGGTCTGCGTTTGTATCCACTATGCAAACTGGTGCACCAGATCCTCCTGTGGTCCCTGGGAAAAAAGCCCTCCCCGAGAGTGATATATATTCCAGAGTGCCGAAACTCAGAAGCAGACATCCTGTCGAGGCTCGGGCTGAGGCCAGGAGAATGGAGACTTCACCCCAAGATAGTGAAGCAGATAAGGAATGTTAACGGCCAAGCAGAAGTAAATGCGTCTCAGGATACGACACACTGTCCACTTTGGTTTTTCCTCACACACCCAGCCCCTCTGCAAGCCTACAAACTTTCTGTCCTCCTCCTTTCAGAGTACTGGACTAGGAAAATGCTGTATCTTGTTTGTCCAGTTAGAGCGCTGGATACCTATGTCCACAGAGCTGCCCTGTGGAGGAGAACTGATCAACTGCCCAGAATTGTCCTAAATACTCTCTTTGACCTTTTCCATACTTGATGCACGTTTGAATACTTGTTCGAGGGTTTTTATGTGGTTGTGGACTTGGCAGCAATTACAAAATGGCCTTCTCTAGCACTCATATCTTGCAGCACAGCTACAATTAAAAACTGAACTCAGTATCCATTCTGAAAACCTTCTCCCACCACATAAGAATATTTATTTACTTGAGTGGGTCACAAGTCTGTCACTTGATAATGTTGCAGATTCCATGCTTACATAGATGAACATAAATACTGAACAAAACAGTCCAGTGTTTAAATTTCCTAGCATAAATCAATATTTAGAAATCACTGAACATGCTGAGTGAAGCTGTGTGCCGGAGCCAAATGGCTCGACTGAAGCACACTTAACCTCAGTATTCACTGTGCTGTAAACTGTCAATTTTTAATCTGTGGAAAGCAGACACTACATTAAATCCAGAGATTCCAGCAATAGGTCTTAGTCCCCAAAGCATGCAGCATCTTCAAATAACAATATACCTACTCATAAATATTCTATTTTATTTTTGTAAAATCTTAGAAGTTGATTTAACTGTCTGTTTTGTGCAAGGACCTACAGGCAAGCTGAGACTGCCCTATAAAGTAGTTCACTTCATGAATCTGGTGCCACCGATTAGAGAGGACTATATCTCTACCAGTCTACCAGTCTGCCTGAAAGCTTTCTTTCATTAGGGCTCTAGTGTCAGCCAAAGCAAACAAAGGAGGGTATCCCAACCTGGCTATGAGGAACCGTCTCTGGACCAGCCTGTCTGTTTCTGCATCCTCATCTATGGTGGAAGTGTTGTAAACCTCTGGGTAATTTCAGTGACCTCATTGATTTTCTTCACAGGAGTTCACAGTCTTACACTTCAGTTGGAAATGAGCGTACTAGGAATTACAGTGTGCTTTTAATTATGGGCTAAACTAAAAAAAAAAAAAAAAAAAAAAAATCACTTCAACTGAGCAGCATATAGCACAGCAAAAAATCTTTTATCAGTATTTTTGTCTTGTTTTCCACCAGGGAAATATCTGTAACTACATTACAAGCTAAACTGAAAGACATTAAAACTCGTTTTCAAAGAATATATTTTGAATTAAACCTATTTTATCAAATATATTTTATCTATTTTAGTTCAAATCTAAGAGCACTTAGTAGTAACAATAAGGCTCAGTTGGTTAATGCATTAGGCATTGTGAACTAAAAATGAACAATAGTATTATCAATCCAGATTGAAGTTATTTCTACATTTGTTTTTAAGATATCCGGTTGTGTAAATTAATATTACAGGAATAGTTCACCCAAAAATGAAAATTCTGTCATCATTCACTCACCCTCAAGTAGTTCCAAACCTGAATTTCTTTGTTCTGCTGAACACAAAGGAAGATATTTGGAAAATATATCCCCCCCCCCCCCCCCCCTACCATAGTAAATGGGGGGGGGATGATCTGTTGGGTTTTTTGACATTTCTTACAATTATCTACTTTGTGTGTCAGCAGACAAAGAAAAGAAATCCAGGAAGGAACTTGAAGGTGAGTTATGATGACAATTTTCATTTGTGGGTGAACTATCCTTCTAATCAATATATAATGAACGAAAATGAAGAAACAATGACCATTAGTATACAGTGGCTACAGAAAGTATTCAGACCCCCATCAATTTTTCACTCTGTTATATTGCAGCCATTTGATAAAATCAATTAAGTTCATTTTTTTCCTCATTAATGTACACACAGCACCCCATATTGACAGAAAAACACAAAATTGTTGCCATTTTTGCATTTATTAAAAAAGAAAAACTGAAATATCACAATCTCCTAAGTATTCAGACCCTTTGCTCAGTATTTAGTAGAAGCACGCTTTTGATCTAATACAGCCATGAGTCTTCTTGGGAAAGATCCAACAAGTTTTTCACACCTGGATTTGGGGATCCACTGCCATTCCTCCTTGCAGATCCTCTCCAGTTCTGTCAGGTTGGGTGGTAAATGTTGGTGGACAGCCATTTTTAGGTCTCTCCGGAGATGCTCAATTGGGTTTAAGTCAGGGCTCTGGCTGAGCCATTCAAGAACAGTCACAGAGTTGTTGTGAAGCCACTCCTTCATTATTTTAGCTGTGTACTTAGGGTCATTGTCTTGTTGGAAGGTAAACCTTCAGCCCAGTCTGAGGTCCTGAGCACTCTGGAGAAGGTTTTCGTCCAGGATATCCCTGTACTTGGCCATATTCATCTTTCCCTCAATTGCAACCAGTAGTCCTGTCTCTGCAGCTAAAAAATACCCCCACAGCATGATGCTACCACCACCATGCTTCACTGTTGGGACTGTATTGGACAGGTGATGAGCAGTGCCTGGTTTTCTCCACACATACCGCTTAGAATTAAGGCCAAAAAGTTCTATCTTGGTCTCATTAGACCAGAGAATCTTATTTATCACCATCTTGGAGTATTTCAGGTGTTTTTAGGAAACTCCATGGAGGCTTTCATGTGTGTTGCTCTGAGGAGAGGCTTCCGTCGGGCCACTCTGCAATAAAGCCCTGACTGGGGCTGCGGTGATGGTTGACTTTCTACAACTTTCTCCTATCTCCCGACTTCATCTCCGAAGCTCAGCCACAGTGATCTTTGGGTTCTTCTTTACCTCTCTCACCAAGGCTCTTCTCCCCCAATAGCCGGACGGCCAGCTCTAGGAAAGGTTCTGGTTGTCCCAAACATCTTCCATTTAAGGATTATGGAGGCCATTGTGCTCTTAGGAACCTTAAGTGCAGCAGAAATGTTTTCGTAACCTTGGCCAGATCTGTGCCTTGCCACAATTCTGTCTCTGAGCCCTTCAGGCAGTTCCTTTAACCTCATGATTCTCATTTGCTCTGACATGCACTGTGAGCTGTAAGGTCTTATATAGACAGGTGTGTGGCTTTCCTAATCAATTCCAATCAGTATAATCAAACACAGCTGGACTCAAATGAAGGTGTAGATCCATCTCAAGGATGATCAGGAGAAATGGACAGCACCTGAGTTAAATATATGAGTGTCACAGCAAAGGGTCTGAAAACTTAGGACCATGTGATATTTCATTTTTTATTTTTTAATAAATCTGCAAAAATGTCAACAATTCTGTGTTTTTATGTCAAGATGGGGTGCTGTATGTACATTAATGAGGAAAAAAAATGAACTTAAATGATTTAGAAAATGGCTGCAATATAACAAAGAGTGAAAAATTTAAGGGGGTCTTCTGGGTGGGTGGTCTACCCACTGTATTTATACATTTTTATCCAACATTAATTTATCTTGTTTTATTGATGTTTGGATATTTTAATTGGAATATAAAAAAGCACTCCTTAAATTTTCTTTGAGCATCTCTTAAGAAACATTCACAAACCTATTCATTTTAACAATAAAGACTGATACTTAATTAAGTGTTAGGTTATTTACCGTGCTACGTGCCATTTCCTCTCAACCATCAAGTGAATTTCCTCGATTCTGTGGTTGTTGGCATAGTGCAAACGTTTGGGAAGGTGTTGCTTCAAGTAAGGTTTGAAGTGCTGGTCTGGCTTTTTACACTGTAGGAGAACCAAGTTTCATGTTTGGTGAAGTAGAACAGTGCATTCTGTACCAAAATATCCAAATATTTGAATGGTTTAGAGACTACTGGAGAGTAAAGTCACACAAATAATGCTGGACTTTCCTCAGAACAGAAATTTGACAACCAGAAAGTGTCACATTTTGGGCCCACTGTGCAGCTTGTTTAAAATGTTATGGTTTCTTATAAAAGGCTTAGTAAAGTATTAAAATGATGAAAAGTTACAGTAAGTAGGTTATATCATTATAAAGCATTTTAAAGAATGTCACTCACTGTAAGGTTTGCTACAACTGCGTTTGCATCATCTAGAAAGAAGAAAAGAAATAGAAAATGTAATTGTTTTGATGCCAGATGCTTTAAAAACAAAATTATTTCTAGAATTATACTCCAACTATATTCCACTTTCCTAACTAAGTCTCATGCTCTCAATCAAATTTTCTCTTGTAATGCGACATTTCGTTAACATCAACCAATACGCCCACACAGCCTTGGTGACATCAGCCAAAAAGGAAAAGTCATCTGGGCACAGTAAGCTATTATAAAAATTAGGGAAACTTTTTTTTAAGGACTAATGTGTGCTGATAAATTGTGAGAATTAGGAAAAAAATCATTGAAACCGATTTTGATTTCATGTTGACTTAAAACAAAACAACAAACTTGCAACAAAATGTGTAAATGTTGTAAGGGGGAAAAAATATTTTTCCCTCTTAGACTGTTTTGCTCTGGTTGTACCCAGTTTGTTCGAACACTAAGAAAATATTTACAAAAATATTCTGTGATTTCTGATGCAACTAGACCAGGACAGGCCATAATTCTCATTTTGCTTTTTAATTACTAACATTTAGAGTTGTTTGGATTTCTGGCTCTGATTCTTCCCAGAGAGCCAGGAATAAGGATGATGTCATCTGTGTTGGACATGTAAGAGCTTAGGAACTCTGTGCGGTCACAATGTGCTTCCTCCATGCCTGAAGAAGAAAAGACATTCATAACTGATATGCACAAAAAAGGGTATCATCACTTGAAATGCAGAACCAAGACTTCTAAATGTAGTACCATGGTCTCCAACTAAAATGATATTGACACAACGGTGCAGTTTCATCTGTTTCAGGCCATTCATCAGCTGACCAATCACCTTATCAATCTCCCTCAGTGCACTGTCAAGCTGTAGAATGAAGCAAAATATGTACCATGCTCAAGGTGAAACATCAACAGACTTCAAATTTCAAATTTACTTCAGTAAAGTTTGAATTGACAGTGTGATTAGTGAATGTAAGCAGTGTTTGCAGTGAGTCTGTATTCAGGGCGAGAGTTTGTTTGCATTACTGCTACATTTGCAACACGACTACATATGTTTAGATGGAATATATTTGTGACTGAAGCTGGTGAGAGAGACAGGGTCAGACAACTTAACTATACGATTCCTACATTCTGCTTACCTCGGTGCTATGGGGTCCTAGTTTGTGGCCATATGTATCCAGCTGTTCAGAATGCATTGCATAAACATATGGCCTGCAAAAACATAGACACCTGTTACTTTTTAACCAAAATAAAATAAATATAAAAAAAACACAATAAACAAATAGTATCTAGTAATATCAACAAGGCCACAGTTACTATTAGGCAAACATTAGGTTTAAGTTAAGTTTAAGATTAAGTCTAACATTAAAGCAACTAAAAACTAATAATGTGACTGTGGAGATAACCCACTCATTATAACACGCAGAGTGTTTAACCTTTTTACTAAAAAGTAATGATTGGAGGGTGTTTTGAGGAGATTACAAACATTTTAAATAAAATGCTAAACCAAAAATAAATGTTAACAAGCATTGGGGGGGGGGGGGGGTTGTTTACAATAAATAACACATACTGACCTCTCCGTATCAGTAAGGTGAAGCCATTGCAACATAGTCAGAACTCTTCTTTCCAATGGAATGCCACTGTTAATATACCACACATCAAAGACAGAACATGCACAAAAACAGCCCTTTAAAATGCATCAGTCAACATATATTCGGGCAAATATAAAGCATATATAGCTGAAAGTTAATATGGCAAACCTTGTTTCTGAGTTTGAGGCCTGCATAGCACTTATGAATGTAGTGTTATTTATGTAGGGTATCAGTGGACAAGGGAGAAAGAATTATTATTTCACTCAATCTCTACAGGAAACCCTTTCCCCATCACCACCTCCACTCATCCTGACCTGTCCAGTTGCATCAACATTAGGTAAATGGCTTAGAGAAGAATAGCTAATTTAATTTGAGACCAAAGGAAGTAGCTCTGAAAAGCAACTTTGCCCTTCCAATTTGCTGAATTCAGTATGCAGTCAGTATACATCTAAAGTATGCAGGGCCTTGATTTCTGTATATAAGACCTTTTCTCACAAATTGCTAGCAAAACAGTTCAAGCTGTCTCTTTCTATTCCTGAGTGAAAAAATGCAGTCTAAAAGCCCTCAGTGAGTGCAGATGAAGAGACCTTTGTGTTTCAGTCCTAGGAAAGCCTAGGATGTGCCAGAGAGCACATAGAACAAAAACATGCATGCTATTTCCTCTCTCGTTTGAAATTTGACTTTAGCAATTCAGTTATAATTTTCATGTACTTTTAAGAAAATGTGAGTAGTTCTTGCCTGTGCAAAACTCTACATGCCATTACTTTGTGGTTTCTAGGGTTATGTTTGATGTTTGTTTTACTGCCCATAGCATGCCCATCTAGATGCACCAAGGACCTAAATTCATTTTAAGTGTATGACATTTTTTCTGCTTTTTAAAAATCCACCAGGCTGATATTAGTGAGATTGCAAACCTCTCCTCAACAAGCCTCATGATTTGAGGTATCACTTATGTCCATAGCATAAACATTATGGAATGAGTCATTTAATTGGCTAGGTTACAGAATAAAGATACAAATGACCAAAAAGACATTGTTTACTCATTTGAGTTTGGATCATGTTGACTTACACTGGCCAGAAAAACGTACCAGCCTTTACTCCCTGTTTCACTGCTGTTATCCAAATCTAGAAATGGAAGAAAACGTGTTATCAGAGAAAACATATGTTGTACTTCTGTGCCTTCTGTGGAAAAATAGGTTTTTCCTTTCATGTTTCTAAGAAAACAATCTGTCTTTCATTTCATGAAGTATATCAGACATCAGACAATCTGACAGATCACTGGAGAAAAAAAAAAGTTTGGGAATCAACCTTTCTATCTGTTGGGTAATTTTCACAAGTTTTTGGCAGAACTTTTCAAACTGCAGTGATGAGACAGTAAGTTTAATCTGTGATGGCCTCATTTACCGTCACAGCTCAGTCAGTGGGGTCTAGAATCAGCCAGAAGAAATAAAGTTCAGTGAAAACTAAAAATGGATTCCAGCTGTTGGACTAATAGCTGACATGTGTTGGAGATGTCTCCCTTTTTTTCTTGTAGCTTGCACAGATCACAGATCTAAAAAGCTCACTGATATTATGCACATGAATCCACTGCTTGCTGTTCCATAAAACCGTGCCAGGGAGGTACTAGTTCTAAGACAAGGGTTCACTGTTGAAAATGCCTCAAAGTTCTTTTGAAGACTAAAAACGCTGTATTATGCATGCCAGGTCAGTACTTAGTGAGGTCATTTTGTAAAAGCAAACTTTCAATTTCAGCCAGTCACATAAAGCTACAGATCCAAAAGAAAAAGGAAAATAGTGCACAAATTCTATAGATAACTTTCACGGTTCTTATGGAACAATGTGAGTAAATGACAGAATTTCATTTTTGGATGTACTATCCCTTTAAATATCCCTAAAAATATGGAAGGGCAACTCACAGGTTGTCCTCCCCACCATCGATGGTTAAGCTTTTCTTTCCCACGGAAGTTAAAGTTAGCATCAAAGCCAGGGTCATGCATGGAGTTACCCACAATTCCATGTGACTCAGGATAAAGTCCCTAAAGCAAAGAAAATCAAAAGAAATGTTTAAATCAGTAGAATTTGAATCCTATCATTAAACGAACAAAAAAAAAAAAATTATGAGCAAATGTAACAAATAAATACATACCGTAGCAATTGTATACAAATTTGGGTAGGTTTTGGTGGGGTACATAGGTCTCATGTATGGTGCATGGGTTCCACATGATCCTACAAGAGAAGTGACAAGTAATTTTAGAAATGTCAGTCAAAAGGATGCATCAATTTAGTACAATAAATGCTGAAAAAAATTATTATATTTAAATATAAGGCTGCAAGTCTATCGCTCACAACCTCAGAATTGTAAGGGAAATTATATATATAGTTAAAATGTCATTTTCAGAGCTCACAACTGTTATGGAACGTATGGTGAAGGAACATTCCAGACGATGCAGCGTAACGGAAATGCAGACTTTAATCACATATAGAATGAAGGGAAAACAAGCACACTGACTTTAAGACACCAACACTCTAACATAAACGATAACCGACCAGGGCTGAGAGAGAACACAGGGTAGATATACACAGGAACACATGAGGAGTAATGAAAAGGGCACAGGTGAAAGATATAACCAATTACAAAGCACAGCTGAACGAAACGAACTAATAACAGTGACCATGGGAACTAAGGAGAAGTAGGAAACTCAAACAAAGAACAGAAGTGACTAAGAGACACAACTGTTTTGTAGAGTTTCTGTCTACTAAAAGTTTAGGAAAGATGTTTCATCAGTTGAACAATTGCCATGTAGTTAAACAACATACAATCTATAGAACAAACTGTACTTCTATCTCTTGAGATAAGCTTGTTTAAAGAAAATATCACGCTAAGGTGATCCTGTTATTTTCTGTGATAATATCATTTACAATAAGTGCTTTTGAAGAAAGGGGTCTAATATTCAGCAACCCAAGCTGAATGAAAGCTGAAGAAAACAATGACATTGTTTTCTTTTAGCGCTGCTTTTCAGCCGAAATGAACACTGTTTCAATGATTAATTTTCCTGTTATCACTGTAAAGCTGCTTTGAAACAATCTGCATTGTATAAAGTGCAATATAAACACGGGTGACTTGACTAGATCCAGTTTTATCTGCATACACACAGTACACTTAGGCAAAGCGATATATATTTCAGTCTCAACTGCTTGATTGCTTGTATCATCGCAAAATGTGAGTCTATCGATCAAAACTACTAAACTAAAACTTAAACTGTCAAACAAGTAAAACTACTTCAAACTTTCTGGCTAGGACTTTCAAGCCAACAAGTGACGTAGCAGTGTCTAACTAGGGGCAAGACGTGTTACTATAGCATATGTCATATTAAGCGAAAACAGCTTGTAAATTGTTTTCAGATTCTCACACCTTAAAAAATAAACCTGTAAAATATACAGTTAACAATAAAAGAAGAAGAAAAAAAGGCAGTTGTTGTTGCCAGCACTTTTAAAAAAGAAAAACATGGTAGCAACATTTTAGATTTTATGGGAGTGAATTTACATTTACACCAAAAATGCTTGTGCCACCAAGATGCCTGTTCATCCTGTGACAGGCCTGTACCAGAAATAGAAATGATTAGTTCACCCCCTGAGTCTTCGGGTCTGAGTCGTTCATTTTTTTTGTCAAATGACAGCTGTAGCTATTGGATACAGAAATTAGTTAATAATTCTCAACCTTCCTTACAAACAATTGCGTACTTATTTTTATTTTTTTTTTTTGTACTATTACAGTTACGTGATGCTACGATGCTTTTTTGTTCTCAAATTTCTTACAATTTGTAAACTTTTGTCATGATGGTTCTTTTTCATAACTCATGATGAATAAACAGCTCATGCCCCAAAACTCGGGAGGTGAACAAATCATCCGTTTCTGGTACAGACTACATAGCTTTAGCCTATGGGGCTGTGATATGACAAAAAACAAACTACTCAAATTGGGAGGTGTGGTAAACTAACCTAACAGACTGCTTAGCAATGAATTAATCATTTCTATTTCTCATAATTTTGTCCTGGCTGTATTATAATTTTTTCTTATTCTAAATGTGATAAACATTTTATACATACAAATACAAAACACCATGATGATAACACACATGGTACTAAAATAATTCAATAAACATTATTTACACAACATAAGATATGCCATGTAACAATAATGTACATAATGTAAAATAAACAAGAAACAATCAAATGTGTCACATAGAGAATTGTGTAAAAGTCCGTTAGATTACGTTATTTTCACTGTATAGTAAGGAAAATTGCCATTAAACAATTGACAGTTTTTTACTATAGCAGTATTTTACAGAGTTTTACCATGAAACATAGGACCTTTCTTCATGTGTTTTTAATGTGCCAAACAAATCTGGAGAGCATTAGACCCTGAAAACATACAAATGACCCCTAAGATTTTCCCCCATCCATTGTGGATAACATGGGCTTTAGCTTGATGTTGAGGGCACTTGATGTATGGTCTCAGTTTCACCTGTGCAAAGGCCTGTGATGCATTGGATGTTCATTATACCCACTATTACCAGTTTGTGGCAACTCACGTAATGCGTACTGCAATTTCAGTTTTGAATAAGTTAAGGAAAAAAAATAGAATCCTTGGAATAGGATTGTTAGCAAATTTTAATATATACAAATTGTCTGATTAGTTAATCTGTACATTGTGTAATACATTTCATAATTTTTATTGACAGCTTAGTGAATATTCATTTATATTCAGTTTGTTGATTTTAATGAAAAGTCTTACTGAGTTTCTCGATATTGGGGATCACTGTGCTTCCTCTTTTCATGTAAGATGCACGAAATCCATCAACAGACAACATGATGACAGGGGGCCGAACAAACCTAGATAAGCAGAAGCATTAGTACACCAAATAAAAACAAATTTAAATTAGGATTTGTTGCTAAAAATTGTCCTTATTTGTAGTGAACAAGTAGTCTTTTATTTGAATGTTCTTTTTAGAACAGCCTTCCTTAGGCACTATTCATATGTTTAGGCTCAAAATGTCACACTTAATGTATATGCATTAACTTTAATTGTCATGCAATCCACCCAGCAGTCCTCCTTGATTGGTGTTTTGTCACACAGAAGCCGAGTAACCATCTTGTAACCCCACTGTGTTTGCCATCATTCAGAACTTCAAAGCATTAAATAAATAAATAATTCAATTTCTAAGTCTAGTATGTAAAGTATAGTTGTTAAGATATGAGTGTTGTTGACCTAGTGTTGAATATAAAAGGTGGGATGAATAGGGAGTGATGTTTGTCACTGAAATCACAACTGTGTCTCTCACCCAGGAGGACACTCATGGTTTTTAATCTCTTCACACTCTTCCTGTAACCAGGGAACATCACCTAACAGAGAGAGGAAGTCAGTCAGTGAAGCACCAGGAGACATCCATACACATCCAAACACGTCTAATGTCCAGGCAATATGGTGCTCTTGTTTTATAGTTGCACCTGAAGCTCACCCATCACAACCTTTTTTCATAAATGTATTTGGTTTGACAAATATCAAATCCTTATAGAGTGGTCCTTAAACCAGGTCTGCAAAACTTTCTGATAATTACATTAAAAATGAAATACATGGCATTTTTGTGTTTCGAGTTTGCAGAAATTCTCTGAAAGCCTCCCACCTTTGCAGAGAGACCTGTAGTTGGTGCAGCAGTCTCCTTTGGCCATGCAGTCCTCTGAGCAGTGACAGGCATGCTGCTCATTACGAGTTTCACCACAGCGCTCTTTACTGCACTCAAAACCTCCCACTGAAGGCACAAAAAATGAAATATCTCTTGTAAACAAAATCAACAGAATGCAAAACTAAAGGAAACTGTTACAGTAGCCTGGCACAAGTAATTTGAGGTAGGCCTGTCCATAGACAAAAACAAAAAGTACAGCGGGGTGCAAAAATAAAAATACATAATTTTGAGAATCATGTGAAACCATGAATTTGAGATTGTGCAAAACCTGATGGTCGATGTGGCATGATTTGTGAATGTTCCAAAGAGCATTGCGTGCTTCAATGGATGCAATCAAATGTGACCATCTGTACAAGTGATTTGTCAATGTCACAAATTAGCTTATTTCATTATTGACAAAATAAAAATTTTCCAGTAAATTTTACTTCATAAAACCTCAGACTTTGGACCCCACTGTTTATCTCCTAACTGAAAAGAAAAACAAATGCAGGGCTTACCTGTTTTCAGGCAGTGTTCATCAAAGTCTGAGCAACACATATCGTATGTTTTACACAGGTTGTCACAGCGACAGTTTGGGGGTTCTGCTTCCACTAATTCAAAGCACCTGTGTTTGCAGGAACCTGATAGGTTGTTGAAAGGATGGTCAGAGAGAACTTGGGAGGAGGAGATCAGATAAAGACCAAGAAAGAGAAAAAACAAGAGACATAAAACAGAAGAGACATTTTAGATCCAAAAACACACACCACCAAAATCAAAAGTTTATTATGCTTGTGCAAAGACTGATCTGCTTTGAAGCTGAAAACATGTATAATCATTCCCACCTGTAAAATTTCAAAACTGGGTCAAGGAGCTGAAAAGTTCTCTGCACATCTCAATATTGATTTAGGGTAGAGAAAAGCAAATATTTCCTTAATTTTTGATCACCATGCTGAGAGAGCAACAGAAAGTGGCTGTTTCATGAAATGTTCCTGGCTCATTACTACTAGCCTACATGAAGCGACTGACATGAAGGCTTGATTAAAAAAGGCATTAATGCATTTCTACTGGAAACATTTAAACAAACAAATGACACTATGAAATTCGAGAATGAACAATGAAACATTGAATACTGGATAATGCAAGGTCAAACGATTTCCTTTTGTTCAAGCTCAACTAAATTATATAAGCAAGGCTACAGAAACACATGTCTTGACATGTTTAGAATGGCATCAATTGAATTGGCCTTAGGTACATAAACAGACCAAATACACAGTGCTGCTGTCCAAAAAATACAGCAAAACCAATCTGAGTAAAACCTCTATAATTTCACACGGGCTGGACACATGAAGCTATTACATACATGCTTTTTACATGTCAACATAAAAGTACATTTCATGTACTAAATTTCATTTCTAATGAACATTAACTAGTAATCTTTTAATCATTCAACTTTGTAACTAAATGTGTATATTCCGAAGAAAATGCCAGTGCTTGTAATTTGCAAGAAAATTGTTAATAATCAGGTAAAGGAAGTATTTTAAGGCAGTTGATGTTCAGTTGACAGTTTAGCCTACAAAATATACAAACACATCATCACTGTTCATCGTTATACTTTGAATGCCTATCAATTTAAAAGTACACTTGTTAAGTTTCTCTTTACGTTTAGCAATACAGTAAATGTCACAATAGCACTGATGGTCTGTTTGCAGTGAAGCTGTGAGGGTGCAAGATCCATTCTTTTCTATATCTAAGAATATACAAATCCATGTTGAATATAGTTGTATTAAATAATCATTGTTTTTTGTGTTGTTAGAACAACGCTGGCTTATTCATTGCCTTGGACTGCTATGAGTTCTTTACCTGCAGTGATTGATGCAGCAGCATCCTTGATCAATGTATATGTGTATGTATCTGCATATCCAATATTGTGTATAGCAGCCCATAGAAATACCAGCTAATGTAGTATATGTAGACTGTAGATATCTATGGTAGTAATAGTAGTAATTTTATATGACATGACTGGTCACGTTATGTCAATATGGCAGCACCCTTGAGGGGGTAACCCAATAAATAGAAACAGATTTTTAATATATTAGAACACAGACAATTTGGGTCCCTATCCCTTTGCTTATTTCTTCATATGTATTTTTTAAATCAGCAAAATAAATACAGTAAATACATAAATAATACAGTACAGTACGTATTGAGTATATAATCACAAATTGAATCTATATAGGTCATTCCTGGTTTTCTGTGCCTTTTGGGCATCATTTTATATATCAAACTTTGAGTGCCAATATAAAAGAAAATTTTGTGTAATCACGATAGGGTGATTTAAAACATTTGAAAAATGATTTGTTAGTGACAAATAAACTTCAGTTTAAAATAGATATGATTCTATGGGCATTGTGTACATTATCCATATATATATATATATATATATATATATATATATATATATATATATATATATATATATATATATATATATATAATATATATACATATATATATATATATATATATATATATATATATACACACACACACATATATATATATATATATATATATATATATATATATATATATATATAAAAAATGTATGAATTATACTTACTTTCTCACAAACGCATCATTTTAAAGCACTACATTATTGACACTACAAATATTTTTAATTGTCATTGAATTGTACCTTTTTTTCTGATTTTATGAAATTATTTATTAAAAATAAATAAATAAATAAACTGCTTAACAAGGTGGAAAACTTAATAACAGAGTGGACTAAGTAATAACAGGGAGGACAAGTGATATAAAGAATGGATGGATGGATGATATCCTATCTCTCACATACAACCAGTTTCAATATTACTATTGTTTGAACTGGATTTTGAAACAATATGTCACACTTTACAAAAAAATATTAAACACACTACTTCTTTAACTTAACATTTTAAACATACTTTTACACTATACATGCTCACTGCCCACTCTGTTCTTCTGATCTATCAGGGTGGACACTTACATAGTGGACATTCTGACCTAAAATCAGCCACTGCACTATGTCTGAGCAAAAACAAGCTAACTGCATGTTTAAAAAAAAAAAAAAAAAAAAAAATCAAAATGTTTAACATATTGAGGTTGACCGCATCAAATTTTAAAGTTAAAATTAGTAAAAAAAAAAAAAAAAAAAAAAAGACTATTTAAATAACAGAGGGTCTCACTCACTTTCACAAGTTGTTTTTCCTCCAAAGAAGTGTTGACTGCTCTATGATATGATATCATTTAATCTTTCCAACTTCCATTATAAGGGAAAGTAGTCAAAAATAATAGTGGACAGTAAATTGAGGGACAAGCTAAAAATCTTTAATATAGCTGTTAAAAATAAATTTTATAACTGAAAAACAAACAAACAAAAAAAAAAACTTAGAGATAATCATTACTAAAACAATGTAAAATGAGGTACGAAACTCCGGGGACATAGAAAAAATGATAATGTATGGTGATTCAAAATGCTGTAAAAAGTCTCAAATGATCATAATCTACTTTTAATCAACTTAAATATGCTTAGAGTTCAAATGGTGTTATTTACGGCAAAGATTGCTTTAAAATTGATATTGTTCAATATAAGCAGTAGGCTATATCATGATATTTACTGATACAGAAGCAACCGAATCTTTAATGTAGGCCCATATAATGTAGGAAACAAATTCTGAAGAAGTATAAACCTACATCCAGAGTCAGACTCATCTGATGATCCTGCTTTGTCGGACCGCCTGACCACGTAAGCCTCACACACAGCGCACCGCGAGAGAAGATACATAACGGAGAATACCTGCGTACAAATCCACTGTGAGAGAAGACATAACGGAGAACATATGGGTACAGATAGCAGTAAAGCAGACTCATTTGAGCTTTGACTATAAGAGGTAGTAGACGTTACGGAAATTTGTCAATTTAAAACCCCCGTCCGTTAATTTATACCAACATAGAGATAACAATGCAGCTAATAGCTTAGGCTTTTTGCTTTGTCTGCGAACAAGAGAAATGGAGAGGTTTTCAAAAAGCAAAAGCAGTCAAATGTATTTATATTTTCAGCTGCCAATAAAACTAGCTTTCAAAAGTTTTCATGCAAAAAAAGCGTTTGATTTAGAGTCAAGGCGTATTATTTAATCACATTTATTAAATGTATAACTCTCATTAATAAAGAAAACACAAAAACCTACCGTACCCATTTCAGTTGCAGCATGGTAGATGCGTGTCTGGTCCCGTACTCACTGTAACACTGAATGAGTACTCGAACCACGGCGCTAGGTTCACGTTTACTTTACCCTCCACCAATACACACCAGGAACATGATCTAACGTCACATCTGGCAAACCTGTGACGAATTACACTAGGAAACCCCATTCCCCGCTTTAACAGCCCCATTTACAGCAGACATTTACTTGTATTTGACTTCAACGATAAATGATTATAAACTAAATGGCAACTTTCAAAATTGCAATCTTTATGAGAAAGTGATTGTCTGGCTACTTTTAAATCACGTCTTAAAACGCATCTAATTAAATTAGCTTTCTCTGATCAATTTGATCTAATGTTAAATAGCTGATATTTTGTTGTATTGCTGTCTTGATTTGTGTTTATGACTACCGCTCAGATATATGCTGTCCTTGAGTGCTTTGAAAGGTGCCTTTAAATAAAATGTATTATTAAATCATTATGTTACCAATTAGCTGAATTAGCTAGTTAAAGCAAGCCAAGGAAAAATATTTAAGTTGAGATTAAATGATCATTTAAAGTTAAATGTATAAATTGATTTTCACTAAAAATCTTTTGAGTAAGCCAATTAAAATGTCTTCTGGGGTAAAATAATAAATAAATCCAATGAATGTTAACAATAATATTACCTTATTGGTTCTCAAACTGTAGCAGTACTAGTTGTCCGTTTGGTTTTATATTCAACAATCTGTTATTTTTGGGCCCCAAATTTTTTTGTCAGGTCAGAAAGGAAACATCTGAAGGAAAAACTAATTTTTAGTAAAAATAAAGTTTTAGTAAAATAAAACCATATTGGCCTAAAGGCCCCCCAAAAATCATGAAAGTAAATCATATCAGAACATGAGACTTTTTTGTAATTATCTGGGATATTGATTTACATGTTTTGACAAACATTGTGAAGCTCCACAATCAATCAAAAAAATAGAAACAGATTGTGAACTTCATACACTTTATGGAGACGTTGATCATGCAGGGACTTGGTCATTATTTAACATTTTATCTAGCTAGGAAATTCAGCTTTGCCAAGTTTTGTTCTTAATACCAGGGTAACTCCCAGCATGCTTCCCAAACACTAATTTCAATAAGCTTACAGCATATACAAGGAAGACTAGTTCCTCACCTCATGGCCAAGCCATATTCTTTGTTTGTTTTGTTTTTCAACAAAAACAAAAATACAAAGCTTATTGAACAAAATCTCTTTATGGATTTATACGATATAAAAAAAACAAAACATCAGTGAATAAAAACAAAACAAAACAAAAAAAAAAACAGTAATTGCAGTACTAAATGACAAAATTCCTACAATGGTTAAAAACAGGCTGGGTGTAGATGTGTGAAACTGGTAAAAATTACTTATGGCTAACATTTATTATACTTTCAAAGGAACGGTGAAGTCCACCGCTTACATTTACTGTATTCAACTAACCCTCGAATACATTTCCTATTTAAAAGATTGCTCACGGTAAGTGAACCATAGAGCCCACAGAGTGAAATGTTCCCTCATAAAAGTACTTTCAGAATGTTGACATTTATCTTGAGAGATGCAGCGGCCAGATTTAACCCTAGTGGTCCTGGGTGGTGAGAGTTCATGAATATATGTGTGTACTCTTAAGAGGCCATAAAGCAGTCAGCGATAGCGTAGTCAGATGACACTGCAGAACAATTTTTTTTCCTTTTTCTGTGTACATCGTTAAGTAGTTACAGAGAAAGAAGTAGTAGTAAGAAATTATTTAAGGGATTGTTAAACTCAACATGAACATTGTCATTGATTTAATTGAATTTTTGAATTAACTACTGATCTATTGCATGTTGGGTGATATGACAATACAGTCTTAAGAGCACTGAAAAATGAGCAAAAAATTTATATATATATCACAAATGCTTAAGATGTGTATTTTAATGTTGGTCAGGAGTACTGCTACCTAACACCACTATCAGTCAGATAGAGATGGAGAACGAATGGACCGGCCACTGGCAGGGCTGTTACTAAAAGCGTGAGAATCTCTGTCTTTATCTTTGTCCTTACTCTCATGCTTGTGTTTGTGTTTATGTTTGTGTTTGTGCTTCTTCTTCTTCTTCTTATGCTCATGATGATGATGATGGTGGTGGTGGTGATCTCCATGTTTGGAGGATGTGCTCTCTTTGCTCAGTGCAGGCATGGGTGTTCCTGGCATGGACAGAATGGCTTGCTCAACTGAAGACGGTTCTTTCCCTATGGAAAAGTGAGAGAAACGTTGAAGCAACATAAAAACACATTAAAGCCACTAAATTACCAGATTGAGCTTTCCTGTAAACACACTCTGTAATGTTAAAAAATCATTTTTGTTTACATACGATTTCTAAAGGGTCATTTACAAGTAAAGTCTGTATGTGTGAAAGGGGCTAATATCTATCGGCAGAGATAGACTCAAGGATCAGACTTATTCAACTTAATAGATGTTTCGAAAAATTTGTCTTGTCATGCCTGGAGTTGAAGGTCTCTCCAACATATTCAGATGGTGGTAGATGAATGCCTGGCTGTCATGAACTGTGTCCATATCAATATCTTCCTCCTCCTGGGTGGGAAACTGACAGAAATTACAATACACTACAATATTACAGTGCAAAATAAAACAGTATATATATATTTTAGCTCAAAAGAGATATCCAACCAATTCAGTGACTGAGTGAGCAGTTACTCTACAGATTTCAAATTTTTAGGGGTTTCTTTTTTTTATACAGTAACATGGATCTAATTTTATCTGTGTCGTAACATAAGCATATTGATTTCTGATAACTCACTCTGCTCTTCACAGATGCTTTAGCACTAGGCTCCTCTTGCATAACTTGTCCAGGTTCAGGGGATGAACCTAATGGAGTCTCTGCCTTCCTCTTTAAACCCTGTGGGGCCATGGCCACACCACTCAATGCCGACTCCATGATAACATCCTCCTCCTCCAGCTGAGGATGATTAACAGAGGAAAAAAGAGTGAATATTATGTTTAATAAACAGATAACACTTCAGGGGTTTTAAGCGTATTAACATTTCTCAAGCATTCTGGTTTGGGTATCTTTTAAACTACCCAAGACTAAGAAAAAAAATACACCTTTGCATATGTTTTACTATTTACAGGTGCTGGTCATTGTGACGAGCAGTGCGGGCCAGAGCCGTGAGGGAACAGCGCCAGGCCGGTGGCACGAGTGGTAATGAGCATCAGCTGCGCACTGCACCGGTCTCGTATCTCTCACGGAGGAGCTCCGGAAGCATAAAAGAGGAGCGACGACAGTGAAGGACGAGAGAGGATCTGGCCTGGACTTTATGTTGTGTTTTATTTTGTTTGTGTGGGTGGCAGTCACCATGAGGAACTGCCGCCATTTTACTTTCATTTTGATGTTTGTTTTTGAGTTATGTTTAACGTTCGCCGGTTCCTGCATCCTTCCCGTTCTTACGAACTGTGTTACAGTCATATAATTAGAATATCATCAAAAACTTGATTTATTTCACTAATTCCATTCAATAAGTGAAACTTGTATATTATATTCATTCATTACACACAGACTGATACATTTCAAATGTTTATTTCTTTTATTTTTGATGATTATAACTGACAACTAAGGAAAATACCAAATTCAGTATCTCAGAAAATTAGAATATTATGAAAAGGTTCAATATTGAAGACACCTGGTGCCACACTCTAATCAGCTAATTAACTCAAAAACGGTCTCTCAGTCTAGTTCTGTAGGCTACACAATCATGTGTCAAGCCACTCTTGAACAACAGACAGCTTCAAGCGTCTTGCCTAGGCTAAAAGACAAAAAGGACTGGACTGCTGCTGAATAATTAGCAGCAAGATAGAATAATCTTACATCCGTAAAGTATTCACAGCGCTTCACTTTTTACACATTTTGTTATGTTACAGCCTTATTCCAAAATGGATTAAAGTCATTATTTTGAAAATGAAAGTCGTGACGTATTTGCAAGTATGGTGACCCATATTCGAAATTGGTGCTCTGCATTTAACCCATCCCAAGTGCACACACACAGCGGTGAGTAGTAAACACACACACAGTGAACACACACACACAGTGAACACACACACACAGTGAACACACACCCGGAGCAGTGGGCAGCTATTACAACAGCGCCCGGGGAGCAATTAGGGGTTAGGTGTCTTGCTCAAGGGCACTTTAGTCGTGGTATCGAAGGTGGAGAGAGTGTTGTTTATTCACAATCCCCACCTTCAATTCCTCCCGGCGTGTCCTGCCGGCAATCTTCGCGTTACAAGCCCAACTTTGAATTCACATTTACTGCAGCAGTTGGTGGGGTAGTCGTGGCCTAGTGGTGAGGGGGCTTGTAACCTGAAGGTTGCCGGTTCGATTCCCATGCCGGCAGGAATTGAAAGTGGGGATTGTGAATGAACAGCACTCTCTCCACCTTCGATACCACGACTAAAGTGCCCTTGAGCAAGACACCTAACCCCTAATTTCTCCCCTTGTAAGTCTCTTTGGATAAAAGCGTCTGCTAAATTATGAAAAATGAAATGAAAATGAAAAAATGCTAGTACCACAAACCACAGCCACATTACGAATATAATAAATATTATTTTATTAAATATTAATTCTGAATAATTTACATATTGAATCGGTTCTTATTCACTGTAATTCAATCACCTTTGAGTTATATCCAAGTTCCCTAACAATTCAGCATCTTCAATGTCTTTGTTTCATGTTGACAGTTTGGTGGCGGTTGCATGAATTATGAATTGTAATAGAAGAACTCAAAGATTATTTAAAAAAAATCAACATTCAAACCAAAATATCTGACTTCTTATTGGTTGGAGCTAATGACTGTAGATTAGAAAGTTGTCAGGCTTAATGAAAACAATATGTGCACTGAGTTTGGGGACTGTAGGTAAAATTAACCCCACCACTTCTGTCAATAGACCCCCTCCCCCACTCACATTTCTAAGGCTTTTCCCATGTCTACTGGATGAAAATCTTGACGTGTTGAGTTTCAAGCAATTTGAAGCATGCCGAGTGTCTCAAAAGCATCTTAAACAAATATCGCTGTTTGATTTGTTGCTATGGCAATGAAGTCCAAGATATCAAAGCCTGTTTCAGAGGTCTACTTCTGCTCTGTATTCACATTATACTGATGACTTTGAAACAAGTCAGGTAAAATAAGATTGTGATTTCAAAGCATTTTTGAAAGTTTCACGTCGCCATGGCCAAACCATTGGAGATATCAAAAATCCGCTCCCAATTTAGCATCCTCAATGCCTTGACTTCATGCTGAACGAGTTTGATGATGATAAGATTAATCGCCTAGGAGGAGTATATCAAATTCCAGAGCATACATTTTTCAAACATCCCATTAAAGCTGACTTCCTGTTGTTCTGGTCATATAACTTGGAGCATGAAAGTTGTTAGGCCCCATGAGGTCCATGTGTGAACTGAGTTTCATACTAATACATGCAAGCATATTTGATATACGGACCAAGTTTTTGGACCCCATTCAAGGGGGTTCCACGCCCGGGTCCCAGCCGCTGCGGCGTCCCTCGCCCTTTCAGGGCTTGGGCCCTAATAATGAATTCAACTCCTTTTGGAATAAGGCTTTAACATAACAAAATGTGGAAAAAGGGCAGCGCTGTGAATACTTTCCAGGTGCACTGTAAATGTTTGTCCAACCTGTTGGGTAGTTTTATTTAACTCAACTATTGTTTAAAATTCTACTAACAATACCCAGAAGGGGTGGATTCTGGAATCCACTGCCACTTCAATATATATATTTTGAGTGATTTATCACGAAATTCAATATTTAGAAATATAATTATTTAGAATAACTAACTTCAACTTATGTTAAAGCCTTTAATTTCCTTTTCATTTTCAAACCCTAGAATGATGATAAGTCTATTGAAATGTCCTTTCCAGGAAAACCGTTGATACATGTATGCTGTGCCTGACTGTTTGTAGATGACTCTCAACATGTGTCCAGCCATATATCTGTTTTCTTAGCTCCCTGGAGTTTGGGTCACCAAGGTCACCACAGCTCCTGGACGGGACGTGACTTTTCCCTCATTTCAAAATGTTATCTTAACTTCTGTATTTTTCAACAGGATAAAAATGAATACTGTTTGTACTTCTCACCAGAACTAAGAACATGTTATCAGCATGTTTTGGGAAACTTTCGTGTTGATAGTTGGAGCCTGAACTCTGCAGTGGTGTGTATTGTTGTATGTGCGTTAATGTTCTGTGGAGGTTTCGTATTGAGGGCATGTGGACTGTTGTCATCTGGACTGGAGACCTGAAGGCGCCTAGGCCTGACCTAGAGGGACACTCTGTAGTCTAAATCAAGGAGTCTGGCATCAGTATCCTGATAGATGAAGATATGCTCCTGACTACCTGTCCATGTGTGGAAAATTTTCAAAACACTTTTGTCTAGTTTTCTTAACCAATCAGTATCTTAGTAATGACATAGTTAGTGGACTCTGATAGAGTACAATTGCTGTGGAAATGTGAATGTATGGGAGAGAGAGAGAGCGGCCTACGAACTCCTTGTGAGACTTGAAGCTGGCTTCTGCTGATGAAACTGCAAACTATTCTTCATTAAAATTTTCTTCAATTTATTTTTTGTAAACTCTGACTCCGGGTCTTCATTTATCATATTTGGTCTTTTACTATAAAATCCCCTACAACCCCATAATGACAATGTGAAAGAAGTTTGTTTGAAAACTTAGCAAATTTATTAAAAATAAAAAACAACAACAAGAAATCACATGAAGCCAAAATGAACCCAAAGTATATTGAAAAATACTATTAATATGTTTAATAAATTAAAATTCATTAACAAATTGACATTTATTAACAAATTCACATGCATTAGCAAATTTACATGTATTAACAAATTTACATTTACTGATAAATTTGATGAATAACAATTAAACAATGAACATTTATTTAAATTTATTATTAATAAATGTTCACCTTTTGATTATTGTTGCTCCCTTTAATTGTGTGTCTGATTTTTAATTTCCAATCTATTTTGGGTTCATTTTAAGCTAGCCATAAAGTAATTTTTAAAGAATAGTTGGGTTAAATAAAACTGCCCAGCATGTTGGGCAAACATTTAACCCAATCGCTGGGTTAAAATAACCCAATCGTTGAGTTTGTCCATTTTCAACTCTGGTTGTTTTTAACCCAGCATTTTTTTAGAGTGTACCTTCATCATACCTTTTGATAATACACTGGATAGACAGCCTACAATAACAAACAATGTGGATTCATTTATATAAGTTAGACAATATAAGTGTATTTTGTAATAAGTCATCTGTAGCCTGTTATTGTAATTATTTCAGCAACAAGGGTGATTTGAAAAATGTATATTGCATTGTATCATGTTGAATGAACTGATTAAAAGTACTAAATTTAAAGAACGTCATACAATTTCGTCTCGGGGATTAAACCAAATGTTCTCATTACATATCACAATGATCTTGTGCTTTGAAACCGTGATTATGTAGAATGGAAATATGTAAAACTAGAATGAAAGCATGAGTTCAGCTTTTGAAAGTGTGATCAGTTTGGAGTTTTGTACAAAAAGTTTTGAAACATGTGAAAATTGTACCAACGCAAATATGCCATACTGTCTTGAGCAGCTTTCAGTGAGCACCTTTCGAGTGAATAAACACAAAGAGCCGCTTCACAGACATCACACCAGTTTGTATTTCATTTAGCCAAGTTTTGCGTGATTTAACATGTTTCTAGAGTGTTTGGTACTTTGTGGCATATTGAAATGTGTTTTTGGGAGGGAATTATAGTGTAAAGCTGGGCATTTCCTGTTGCCAGGAGGTGGCGCTATGATTGATTGAATATTGGCATGTAGATGTCTTGAGGTCAGGACTCTTATCAAACATGGCTTGGATCGATTGCTCCTGTCTGCCTCGCTGCTGAATTGTTTGAGTCTGTTGCTCCTTATAGCTTTGTTTTGAATCTATTTATTGTCATTGTTTGCCGTCTACTTTATCTTCACTATATATCTGATATTGTCTTATATTGCCAATCACATTAATCTGACATCGCTAGTTTTTAATCTTTTAATCTAAATCACCATCACAAAGCGTTAGCATTACGCTAGTTTGTGTTATCCGTGCCCACTGTCATTTCTGTCGCGCTCTCTTTTTTCTACAAGTTCATCAAACATCTGGTACGTCGGGTCGGTCTACGAACACGGTAAGCTATGTCATCTTCTCCTTTCATTGTTACTTGCACTGCCTGTCACATGCATAATATAGCTTTCTCTGTCAGCGACAAAGAGACAAAATCTTAGAATAAGAGACACGCATCCAAATTTTATTTGAGGATAGTAAGAATGCAAGGGCTTCAGATACTAATTAATTAATAATAATAATTTGTTACATTTATATAGCGCTTTTCTGTGTACTCAAAGCGATTTACATATGGAAGGGGGAATCTTCTCATCCACCACCGATGTGCAGCATCCACCTGGATGATGCGACGGCAGACATATTGCGCCAGAACGCCCACCACACACCAGCTCATTGATGGAGAGGAGACAGAGTGATGAAGCCAATCAGTGTATGGAGATGATTAGGAGAGACCATGATGATCAGAGGCCAGTGGGCAAATTTTGGCCAGGATATCGGGGTTATACCCCTACTCTTTTCGAAGGACATACTGGGATTTTTAATGACCACAGAGAGTCAGGACCTCGGTTAAACGTCTCATCCGAAGGACGGTGCTGTTTTGACAGCATAGTGTCCCCATCACTATACTGGGGTGTTAGGACACACTAACACCTCCTCCAACAGTAACCTAGTTTTCCCAGGAGGTCTCCCATCCAGGTACTAACCAGGCTCAATCCTGCTTAGCTTCAGTGGGCAACCAGTCTTGGGCTACAGGGTGACATGGCTGCTGGTAACTGTTTTGGATGCGACTAGCTTAGCGAACTCCGTACATTGTTCGGTTTCGGCTGTAGAGCCCGTGCAGCAGGGCAACTTTGTGACCGTGAGGCGGCCTAATCGTGGGACAAAACACCACTCTTCCTTTCCGATTAGAACATCAAACAGGTTCTCCCCACTTAGTGACGCACCCACTGAGAATCCTGTTGAAAGTGCCCTAGTTATTGGCGATTCTATTACACGGAACGTGAAAATAGAGACACCAGCCACCATAGTCACATGTTTGCCGGGAGCCAGAGCGCCTGACATCAAAGCAAATTTAAAAGTGCTGGCTAATGCCAATCGTAAATACTCTAAGATTGTTATTCACGTCGGCGCTAATGTTGTTCAACTTCGCCAGTCGGAGATCACCAAAATTAACATTAAAGAGGGATGTGAACTCACACGTACAATGTCAGACACTGTAATTTTTTCTGGAGTGAGGAGTTATTAAATAATTAGCAGACTATCATCACTCAATGGCTGGCTGTCTAAGTGGTGTCCACAGAATAATATAGGTTTCATAGACAATTGGAAAAGTTTTTGGGGCAGACCTGACCTGTTGAAAAGAGATGGTATTCATCCCTCCTGGGGTGGAGCTCAACCTTGACTAACTGGGGCCCAGGTCAGGAAGCAGACAGACTGGCTAAACCGACCGTCTGCTAGCTGTCTCACGTCACAGAATTCAGATAAATCCCAACACATAGAGACTCTTTCACCTAGATATCGTCAGATAGAGACTGTGTCTGTACCCCGAACTAATAAATACAGAAAACTTCCAAACCCATTTACGGGTGATAATTTAATTGATGTTCAACAAGTAGAAATCAGAGATAATAAAGATAAACAAATGATAAAGCTTGGGTTGCTGAATATTCGATCCCTTTCTTCAAAAGCACTTATTGTAAATGATATTATCACAGAAAATAATCTATCTAATCTAATGTTTGACAGAAACCTGGCTAAAACCAGACGATTACATTACTTTAAATGAGTCTAGCCCTCAAGGTTACTATTATCGACACGCACCTCGTCGGAAAGGTAAAGGGGGAGGTGTTGCTGTAATCTATAGTAATATCTTCAGTATTACTCAAAAGTCTTTCAAATATATCTCTTTTGAAGTGATGGTGCTCTATGTAACGTTATATAATGTAACTGACAAATCTCATTTGAAATTTGTGTTGGCTACTGTATACAGGCCACCAGGGCACCATACAGATTTTATCAAAGAATTTGCTGATTTTCAATCGGAGTTAGTACTGGCTGTGGATAAAGTCCTTATTGTTGGTGATTTTAATATCCATGTAGATAATGAAAAAGAAGCATTGGGAAAGGCATTGGCAGATATTCTAAGGTCTATTGGAGTTAGACAACACGTTTCAGGACCAACTCGTTGTAATCATACTCTAGATCTAATATTGTTACATGGAATTGATACTGATGATCTGCTTATTTTTCAAATCTTTTAGAAGAAAATAAACACAACCCTAGGTACTTATTAAATACAGTAGCTAAATTAACGAGTAATACAGCTTCAACTTCTGATGTTTCCAAACAACACAGCAGTAATGACTTTATGAACTTCTTTACTTGCAAGATTGACAACATTAGAGAGAAAATTATAGCCATGCAACTGTCTACAACAGTATCACATCAGACAGTGGATTGTTGTATCCCTGAGGAAAAATTCCATTCATTCGCTGCTATAGGAAAGGAAGAATTGTCTAAACTTGTTAAATCATCGAAATCAGCAACATGTATGTTAGACCCTATACCGACTAAGCTATTGAAAGAGATGCTTCCAGAGGTCATAGATCCTCTTCTTAAGATCATTAATTCATCTTTATCACTAGGTTACGTACCGAAAAATTTTAAGCAGGCTATTATCAAACCTCTTATTAAAAAACCACAACTTGATCCTGGAGAATTAGTCAAATACAGACCGATCCCCAAACTACCTTTTCTGTCAAAAATACTAGAAAAGGCAGTATCATCTCAACTGTGTTCCTACTTGGAAAGAAATGGTATCTGTGAGGATTTCCAGTCAGGATTTAGACCATACCATAGTACTGAGACTGCTCTTTTCCAATCTGCTCTTTGCTCTTACCATCAAATCGTGGTTGTATCTCTCTATTAGTGTTATTAGACCTCAGTGCTGCTTTTGACACTATCGACCACAATATTCTTTTGAAGAGACTAGAAAATTATGCTGGAATTAGTGGAATTGCATTGGCATGGTTCAAATCATACTTATCTGACCGTTATCAGTTTGTAGTAGTAAACAAAGAGATGTCATTTCGATCACAAGTTAAATATGGAGTACCACAAGGCTCAGTTCTAGGACCGTTGCTCTTCACTCTGTACATGCTACACTTGGGAGATGTCATTAGGAAGCGTGGCATTAGTTTTCACTGTTACTCTGATGATACTCAGCTCTATATTTCCTCGCGCCCTGACGAAACCCACCAATTCTCAAAATGAACAGAATGTTTAGCTCTGTACTACTAATTTCAGAAAAAACAGAGATTCTATTTATTGGACCAAAAACTTCAGCACATAATAACAGAGCAGCCATCAAGTGTTAAGACAGTATTCTAGGTTCATCAGTTAGGAACCTGGGTGTGCTCTTTGATACCAATCTTTCATTTGAAAGCCACATTTCTAGCATATGTAAAACCGCATTCTTCCATCTTAAAAATATATCTATATTGCGACATATGCTCTCAATGACAAATGTGGAACAGCTAGTTCATGCGTTTATGACCTCGAGACTAGATTACTGTAATGCTCAACTGGGTGGTTGCCCTGCTCGCGTGATAAACAAATTAAAGCTGGTCCAAAACGCAGCTGCTAGAGTCATTACTAGAACCAGAAATTACCATATTAGCCCGGTCTGTCAAAACTGCACTGGCTCCCCATTTAACATCGTATAGATTTTAAAATCTTGCTAATTACTAACAAAGCACTAATGGCTCTGAGTGAGCTCTAAATGCATTATAGTCCTTCGCGTCTATTACCATCTCAGAATTCTGGCCAGTTGTTAATACCTAGAATATCAAAATCAACCGCAGGCGGTAGATCCTTTTCCTATTTGGCACCTAAACTCTGGAACAATCTTCCTAGCATTGTTCGGGAAGCAGACACACTCTGTCAGTTTAAATCTAGACTAAAAACGCATCTTAGGCTGCATAGATCAGGTCAGCCGTAACACTTCCTATAACACCAGATGTACTCGTTACATCAGAAGAAGAATGGTGTCTATGCTAATTTTTGTCTCTCTGCTTATCCCGAGGTTTACCAATTAATGTGATTGGCTGGATCCGGGCCGTGACCGGGTCGGACGGGGAACCTGTGCCTGTGTGCGGCAGCAACGTGGCCTTGGGCTGTCGGCGAAGACTGTGTGAACTACCTCATCCTTTGTGAAGACCTTACTGACTCATCAGCCAGTGGCACATATTCCAACAAACCGTCCCATACCGGCGTGATCAAAAAGATCTTAAACTAGATGGAACTAGATTAAATATTTTGACTGATTCCAAATTGGTTTAATGACCTGTAACTCTGCCTGAGTATCGGACAAGTGTTCACTGTTGGCCAGAGGAGAACTGGCCCCCTGACTAAGCCTGGTTTCTCCCAAGGTTTTTTTCTCCATTTGTTGGAGTTTTGGTTCCTTGCCGCTGTTGCCTTTGCTAAATATCAAGCAAGTGTCGTCAACTTAAGCAAGCCAGTGTTTTTAGTATGCCTGGATTTGGCGCCGTTGTGTGCGAACTGAGCTGAGCCGAATGATTACATCACTGTTTTCTTCAGTACTGATATAAATAAATTAACTAGACTAATAACGATTGATATTTGCAATGGAATGAATCAATAATATATAGAATAAGCTGGACAATGACACCGTTTTCTTTGGGAGCTGTTGTGCAGCCAAAATTATTTGCCAATTATTAATGTAAAGCTGCTTTGGCACAATTTGAATTGTAAAAAGCGCTATATAAATAAAGGTGACTTGACATGTGAAGCGAAATTAGCATACTTTAGCACTCAGCTAGGTATTGCTAGCATGATATAGAATGTTTCTAGCATGTCTAGTACTCAAATGCATATTTTAGTATGTTGCTAGTAGTCCGTAACAGTTTTAAACATGTCACTTCCTGTTGCCAGTAGGTGGCGCTATTACTATTACGGAATATCGTCATGTAGATGTGTTCAGGGCAGGACTCTTATCAAGCGAAGGGTAGATTGGATTTTTCATGCCTACTCACAATTGAAGTAATATTCGGTCCGATAAAATTTACTGTCTTCCTAAGCAGAACTGGAGGGCAAAACATCCCAACCGGAAGCTGAATGTTTCAATCGAGCAGTAACGCGACTTATATCAGTAGATAAAACCAAGTTAAACTCATCGAAAATATACAGGAAGATACAGTTTTTCCTAAATATCTTGTATTGAGCATCAAAACACAGGTGTCACACACTGTGGGGGACGATGTGGACATGGTGCGATGAAGTTCACCAATGACAGCATTAGGTAATTCAATTTTAACAGAGAAATATTACAGTTTAAGTGAGATGCTTACAGTGGTGGTGAAGGTCATGTTCGAGGTCACCTCTGGGCCACCAGGGCCCTGCTCAGATTTGATGGTGGGGTTGAGAACAGCTTTTTTCTCCTTCAGGTTCAGCACAAGACCCAACTCTGGCAATGGCAGACAGGAGGGTCGGGTCAGCCCAAACAGAGTGTAGTACAGATTTACGGCATCACATCGCAAACGCCAGTCATGACAGGTCCCTGCAACACATACAAAGACATTGAGATTTGCAAACAAAAACTGTCAGACCGTTGATTTATTGGAAACTAACTCACACGTATCATAAGAATGTGAGCATGATGTATAAAAAAATTTTTCAATAATTCAGTGGTCTGGAATCATTTATTCTATATATTTGTATTTATGTAGTGACATCTGTCAGGTTTTTGTTACTGAAATGTTCTTGTGTGCAGATCTGCTTCTTTACGCCCCTGACTAAGTACCTAAGTAACTACTTCAGTATCTTGCTTCAAAGTTGAGAAAAAATATGCCATAAACTGTAAAACAACAAACATGGAACTACAACATAACCTGCAGTCATAGAAAATTAATCAACACCTTAGAATGTCTGTCAACCAATCAAAATCACAAATTCAGAAATACCATGGAATAACAAATGTACATATTTACTAAGTGTGAGGAAATTCAGACAAGTTCCTTTTCAGAAATTCCTCTATCTGTGGCAATGCACCACTTGAGAGAACCCTGATCTACAGAGAGAAATGTTTGTGGCGATTATTCCCAATATGCTGAGTTCACAATTGGACTTAAAGCAAATTATGCACAGAAATTTATGCAACAGCAAGGCCTGACTATACAGGGAGTGCAGAATTATTAGGCAAGTTGTATTTTTGAGGATTAATTTTATTATTGAACAACAACCATGTTCTCAATGAACACAAAAAACTCATTAATATCAAAGCTGAATATTTTTGGAATTTTTAGTTTTTAGTTTTAGCTATTTTAGGGGGATATCTGTGTGTGCAGGTGACTATTACTGTGCATAATTATTAGGCACCTTAACAAAAAACAAATTTATACCCATTTCAATTATTTATTTTTACCAGTGAAACCAATATAACATCTCAACATTCACAAATATACATTTCTGACATTCAAAAACCAAACAAAAACAAATCAGTGACCAATATAGCCACCTTTCTTTGCAAGGACACTCAAAAGCCTGCCATCCATGGATTCTGTCAGTGTTTTGATCTGTTCACCATCAACATTGCGTGCAGCAGCAACCACAGCCTCCCAGACACTGTTCAGGAGGTGTACTGTTTTCCCTCCTTGTAAATCGCACATTTGATGATGGACCACAGGTTCTCAATGGTGTTCAGATCAGGTGAACAAGGAGGCCATATCATTAGATTTTCTTCTTTTATACCCTTTCTTGCCAGCCACGCTGTGGAGTACTTGGACGCGTATGATGGAGCATTGTCTTGCATGAAAATCATGTTTTTCTTGAAGGATGTAGACTTCTTCCTGTACCACTGCTTGAAGAAGGTGTCTTCCAGAAACTGGCAGTAGGACTGGGAGTTGAGCTTGACTCCATCCTCAACCCGAAAAGGCCCCACAAGCTCATCTTTGATGATACCAGCCCAAACCAGTACTCCACCTCCACCTTGCTGGCGTCTGAGTCGGACTGGAGCTCTCTGCCCTTTACCAATCCAGCCACGGGCCCATCCATCTGGCCCATCAAGACTCACTCTCATTTCATCTGTCCATAAAACCTTAGAAAAATCAGTCTTGAGATATTTCTTGGCCCAGTCGTGACGTTTCAGCTTGTGTGTCTTGTTCAGTGGTGGTCGACTTTCTGCCTTTCTTACCTTGGCCATGTCTCTGAGTATTGCACACCTTGTGCTTTTGGGCACTCCAGTGATGTTGCAGCTCTGAAATATGGCCAAACTGGTGGCAAGTGGCATCTTGGCAGCTGCACGCTTGACTTTTCTCAGTTCACGGGCAGTTATTTTGCGCCTTGGTTTTTCCACACGCTTCTTGCGACCCTGTTGACTATTTTGAATGAAACGCTTGATTGTTCGATGATCACGCTTCAGAAGCTTGGCTATTTTAAGACTTCTGCATCCCTCTGCAATATATCTCACTACTTTTGACTTTTCTGAGCCTGTCAAGTCCTTCTTTTGACCCATTTTGCCAAAGGAAAGGAAGTTGCCTAATAATTATGCACACCTGATATAGGGTGTTGATGTCATTAGACCACACCCCTTCTCATTACAGAGATGCACATCACCTAATATGCTTAATTGGTAGTAGGCTTTCCAGCCTATACAGCTTGGAGTAAGACAACATGCATAACGAGGATGATGTGGTCAAAATACTCATTTGCCTAATAATTCTGCACTCCCTGTACAAAGAGAACTATCATCATATGGATATTTTTTTAAGTATTATTCTAGCACAATTTTCATGTGCTGTTTTTTGAAATTAAAGACACAACGAGATGAAGCCATGATTTAATCCATTATTATGGTTAAAATACTTGGATCAGTCATGTGTATTAACCAAAATTACAGAATTTCTGCAACTGCAAAAATCACAGGAGAAACCAGGGTATGAACTGAGAAAGAAGATCATGGGGTTAAATATTAAAGTTCTACAAACTCTTCAACAAAATTTATGATAACTGACTTTCATCAAAGCTGGCAATGGCTCAGCACTTGTACTGCCAAGAGTGGCTACAAACCCTGAATGAACAGAAGTGTGTTTTAACACAATGAGAGCAGAACAAGGCCTCCCTGTTAGAAAACAAACAAAGAAACTGCTCACTACAGCAGCAGCAGCTCTTTAAGAGCCTTTGGTTTAAGAACCATTGCCAGTGGTTGTAAAAAACAGATTTATGTCAGTTCCTAAGAAGAGCCCCCAATAATCAAAAGCAGATTATAAAGCACTGTGGGTTCAATAGTATTAAATAGCTGCTTTCAAAACTTACTTTGCCATTTTAGGGCATGCCTAAAGTGTCTTAACAGTAGAGAACCAGAATTTAAATGCATCATCTGCACATAAAGTTGTCCTAACGTTCTGAGGATGAATACATGCAAGACTTTTTAAAACAAACCACCTTGAGGGTTGCATAACAGATCAGTATGTTCAATGCATATTGGCGGAGGGGTTCACTAAATGTCAGGACAAATACAATTATTTCATACTAAGTATACTTCAATAGCTATACTCCATTAACATTTATTGACATCATATAAAATTACAATTAAACTTTATTTGGAGTATTTCTTAATTGTACAATGCACATTTGTTTAAATATTATACATGAAAATTGTTTTAATCACTATTAATCAGGATTGTATGATCCTTGTATAATAGTAGTCTTTAAATGCAAGATATTTAAAGTGTACATAAAGTATGTTTGCAATAGTTCCACTTTAGCCCAATCAAATATATTTAAGCAGGGCTCCAGACTTACATTTGAGAGCAGTGGCACTGGTAAGACCAAGTTCTACAGACGATGGGACCAGCACCTGTTTTCTTTAATCATATATATTCATATTACTATTGTATAATTACTTTTGACTTGGTTTCTGTGTAATTATCAGAATTTTAAGTTTTTGTTTTCCATGAGACTGACTTTTCCTACCTTTCCATATTTAACAAAGTCAATAGGTGCTCCTCTCCCACCATCTAGTAGTACTTTAATGTCTTTTTTTGTCCTTTTTTTCTGTCTGTGAAACCAGGCCTTAGATTTACAAATCAACACATTAAAAATAACATTAAAATAGTATAATATTTAGTGCTCTGAAGTGCTGGAAAATGTTTGGAGCACTTCAAAAAGTCCTTGAATTTCACTCTCAAAAATGTGTATTAACCCTGAAATGAATAATGTATACAATACCATGGTTTCAGTAAGCATTACAACATTCAATTCAAGGTGATTAGTAGATTGGATAACCTCAACTTGTTTCTCCTGATTTCCACATCAGCGCTATTTGATCCATCTGTGGTTTATAGCATACAATTCTGTGCTGAATTTGAATGCTTCCCACTAGATCTCACAATGATGTTATTATTTATGCAGCAAATTCAAAACGCATTCTCACTGGATCTCCAAGTAAGCAGTGTCATCCGTGCAAAAAGTTTAATCAACAGGTAGAAGAGGCAGTGTGTATTTTCTCGAACAAAAGTTTTGTGGTTTTTAGAAGTTTGATTGCTTAAAGGATAATGAAAATGGAAGGGGATGTTTGTTTATGTGGTTTACTTTCTCTTAAAATAAAACACTTAAAAGTGATCACACACAAACTCTTCAACCTGTTGTTCTTTTCATAGCTAGCAATGTACATTGTGAAATACCATTTGGAGCACTGGCAATCCAGATTTGATAATGATCCGATACTTTTTTGCTTTGATAAACTGGCACAAAAGTAAGATGGATTACCTGATCCTGGACCGTAAAACATGGGATTTCCAAAACTAGATTCAGATTAAACTGGGCTCAGATGTTAAGTCTTACGAGATGAAAAATTTCATGTGTGTATTCTACCTGAGTTCATCAGCTTCCATAGTTGGTCCACTAAAGCTTCGTTACACAACGAAGAATCCACTGCTTTGGTGAAAGGTGGATTCTTGGCAAGCATGCTGAGAATTTCATGCCTAGAGAGGGCAGAGAACAATAAAAATCTGAAATAAATATATTGTTATACGTTATATCTTTTCCAATCACTCCCTTGCTATTTACACATTTTTTTCATCAACTCTGGTTTAATATGGAATCAGTGGTCTGTACTCCGTAACCAATAAAATGTTCTAAATTTGAACAATTATAATAAATTTTAAGAAGCCCAAATGTATTTCAGATAATCTCAAACACTTGGTCTGGTCTGGAGAGATGTAAAGTCATCTTAGATTAGGCCTGTCGTGATAACTACTTTTTGTTGGGCGACAGATTGAAATAAATGCGATAAACTAAATTAGTCACTTTAAGACCATTTTATGCCACTGAATATATAATCATAATATAACAATAATAATTCAAGTAGGCCTACACACTTTCAAATGACAATAACCTTTAAATTCTTAAGAATATTTGGATACTTGAACTGAACAAAAAATTAAATATGCGATTTTTTTTTTTATTACAAAAATAAATCTTTGCTAACAAAAAGTGCAAAGTAACAAGTATAAATAAACAAACACACTTGCAAATTCACAAAAGGCACGTCTTGTATCAATATTTTCCATCAACAGATTTTCCCCTTCTTTTCTCAGTAAAGTAATAATGCACACTATGGCTGAAAAACACAAACCCTACTCAGTCAGATGTCCATATGAACAAAGCCACAGATGCCTAAACAGACCATATCTGCTGCTAAATCAACTTCTCTTGAAGCATGTTTTTTTTTTTAAAGAAGAACTTTTTACTTGAACAGTCTGTTATTACACTTCTGCGTGATGCACGAGATGATGGAAAAGACCCAAGCACAACAGTTAAATGCATCCATCTAGCGATTACATAGGAAAAACAGCACAATGAAAAAAAGTGAACCTGTGACACACTTGTGACTGCTGCGTCCCATGCGAAACCGCTTGATGCTAGGTTTTTGTGCTATCACGTTTCTATTTGCACCAGGAAGAATGGATTGTGGCTTTCAAACCAAGTGCATTTGGACTTATTCTTCCAAACCATCTGTAGTTGTCAAGAAAATACTCGAATGACAGTTTCCTTTCTATGTGTGTGAAGGAGCTGCCTGAGCCCGCTTTCATTTCCGACGAGGAGAGCAGATAAGGTGACAAAGGCAAAATGTCGGTGACATTCATTTTTATTTAAACATCATGGGCAATATATTGCATCACCAGAAATTGTTGAGGTCATGTCTATATATCAGGGGTGTGACGAGACCCCAATCCCACGAGACGAGACTTGAGATTGGGTTCACAAGACGAGATTTTTATAGTATTTTTAAGAAATCCTCAATAAGGAAAATAGTCTTTTATTCAACTCAAAATCATAAAATGCAAAAATATTGGTGCATTTTGAAATCAACTTGTACTGCATGTCATTTTACTTCTATTTTAATGAATTATTTGCAGTAAAACAACATGCTAACACTACTAAATGTTTTGCCACAAATCAACCAATGGTTTTCTGCCCTGTATCATTTCACATGAGAAATCTCACTGAACTTCTTTCTACAGATTGAACATAAATTAACCAGTATAAATAAAATAAACATTTAAATGAAAAATTCAAATAACACTTTAAGTGTCACTTTAACTGCAGTACAAAGCCGACCATTTCCCAGTCACTATTGATAGTGTGGCTGTAACTGTTATAAAGCTCTGCGAACACCGAGAAGTCCAGCCGTCAGCAGTGATAGCGATGCTTTCTGCCTCTTTAGGGGCCGTTCACATATCGCCCCTAAAAAAGCGTGTAAAGCCCGGCCGCGTCGCTTCCTCCTTCTTTTGAAAGCGTTCGGGAGCTCGCGCTTCTGTAGCGTCTGTCGTTGCTATGCAACCATGAACTGCGCTCTCCACGACCATGAGAAAGTTTCAGCAAGGGATAAACTGATTTTTAGCCCTTGCTTTAGCTTTACTAGATATATTTATGGAGCTGAGATATAACAACCCCCCTGTACAGCTATGATCAGCTGTTCGGCTGAGATTTCCATGTTTTGTTACGGAAAGGTGCTGATCGGTTGGTTCTTGTCACATGACCTGCGGTGCCGGCATTCTGAAAAGGCACAGGCGCGCCAGGAAAAAGCGAGCGCGCCGCAACGCTTCCATTTTGCACAAATGAAAATGTATGTGACCAAGCCAATGGTCAGCGGTCGGGCATTCTTTGTACTGTTCTGAACATTCCTATTTTATGTGGATTAATAGCTCACTCAGAGTTTATTAAGGCCTTACAACCAAATCTACTTTTCTTAATACATTGATTTAAATGGTGATGAGTGTGACTCATGTAAAAAATAACTTTATCTTTTCATCTCTGTAAAAATGTTTCCATGTACTTTTGATGTATTTTAAAAAGTTGGGAGTGAAAAGTAAAACTGCTGGATGATAGATATTCTTCATTATTTCTGACAAAAAAGTATGTACACTGTTTTCTACATCTTTAAATTGCAGGGTATCTCTCAAATACTGGTAAAAAAATTTCAAGCATGAGTAGGTTGGCACACTTTCCATGTCAGGTGGTACAACTACAGAATATACATACAGCTATTTGGTTGTACCGCCTGACATTAAAACAGTCCGCCCCAAAAAAACAAGATGTTAAGCACTTCAAAATGTTACCCAACAATTGAAATTTGTTTAAACACTATTCACGACTCAAAAATATGCATACATCAGTTTTCAAAAGATTTTTTTAAAAACACCTTTTTTGAAGCTTTATTTATGAATGACCCATAAACAAAAATATTATACACAGTGAAAGAGAGTGTTTGAAATCATTACTGACCGTATGTAATGAACTGGGTCATTTTGTACCAAATCCAGAAGCCACTGCAGTTCACTGGAACTCCTATCAACTGCCAATATACAGAACAGATGTTTTACACGATGCTGACAACCTATTTAAACGCAACTTTAAAGTACTTTACCAGAGTAATGGAAGCTACTTCAGATGAAGTTTTGGATTACAAATACTACCATATATATGGTAGCATTGTAGACCACACATACTCCTATGTTTCTTGTTTATGTTAGATGATTATTTACAGTTAAAAATTTGTAAACTGGAAAAGATCTATAAGGGACAAATTTCAAACAAATACTGTCAACTAACCTTTTACACAAAAACTTTAAATAAATGTAAAATTTAAACTTTAAACATATTCATCAATGATTTTTTTCGAATTATATAATTTACTTTACTTTCAATTGCTTTACTGGAAAGCCTTGAACAGACTCCTCCTCAGCGATGGTTGGCTTTCCAACACCATTTTCCATATAAAATTTTTCACTTACTATATAAAACTAAGAATAAAAACTAATAGTCCCTCGTATTTGACAAAAGTCTGAGCTAATGCTCTGTCTAGGATATTAACTGCTGTATTGATGAAAATGAAGGTGGGTTCAATTTCACTGACAATGAGCGTGGGAAGAACAGTTGCTACACAGCCTACAATGCACAAAGACTAAATAATTCTAGACCAACTAAACGGACCCAGGTTTCATAACCAGAAAAAAGAAACAGAAAGGTGGAAAGAGAATGAGTGGTTAAATGAAAGTGTGTATACCTCTTGTATAGTCTATTACAGCCTCCAGTGCTGCAATCCTCACATCCACAAAATGGCCATACTGAGCGTAGGTCTTGAACAGGCTGGGATCACTGGGGATGTGTCCGTTCTTTTGTAGCATTCGAATGGCCCGCAAGCAACTACAGTACAGAATGACAATAAAATTATATATATATATATATATATATATATACACACACACAGACGCATGATGTGGACTCATGATGTGGAATAAGTGTAAAGGGTCTCTGCTGAAATACTTTAGTTTAATGTGCCTACAAATTGCACAGATATTATTGTTGATGGATTATTTAATGGACAATTGGCCAGCATACATTAAAACTTTCATTTTTAGTGACCTTCAAAGACTTGGGATTTGACGGATTACAATGACCTGTTAGATTACATGCTATTAATAAAGGATCATACTGCCAAACATATAAACATCGCAAGTATTGTTCCTAAAGATTATTAGGTCTGAAACACTGAAAGTGTGGATGAGGATTAGCATTTAGTACTAAATTTGGTAATATGAATTTGATTTGTGTGATTGTGATTTTCTTGATTAATGTGAATTTTTGATTTTTGTGTGGTAGAAATGTGTTGGTTTTTTGTGTCATGCGTTTTGCAACCTGTCCTGTTACCATATTCCGCTCAAAAGCACGCACAGATTGTGTGATGATGCAATTATGTGTAATAAAGTATTTGCATTTTGTTTTATTTGGTTGATAACTCTTCACTGTGAGGTCATTTTATGTCATACGGTTTGCTATTCAGCTGGCTGTCAGTGTTTAGAACTATATCTTTATCATTATCCTCATTCTTTGTGTGAACAGGCCTTAACTGTGGAATAAACTAAAAATGTGTGAAAACACGCTAAATGTTTTCTTGCATTAGAGGAGGCCCATCCAAATTTGCACAAAACACAGGCATGTAAAGGGAACACACACCTGACTGTTATGGTGTTACGGTAGCTTGGCAACAGTTTTTCCATGTTAAGGAAGCGTGTGATTTCCTCCAAGATCAGGCGAACATCTGCATTCAAGTTGTCCACTGTACGCACTTCATTATTAATGCTGATGGCAGGAGTCAGTGAATTTGTCAGGGCATCAATCAGTTCGGCACGATAGTAATTATCAGAAAACTGCAGTGGGAAAAACACAATTACAACTGTTCTGTGATGCTTCTGCTGACAAATAATTTGTCAGTAATTACAACAATATATAGAAAAACCATGAGCTCTCGGCATAAGATCAATTGGAACACCTGCATGCATCCTTCCACCTTTCACTAAACGGCTCACATACTTTCACGCATGCTTTCTAAATATTGCTTTTTTTTGCTCTCTTACTTTGTTCTTCCGGTTGTCATTGTATTTGATGAGGTCCAGTATAAAGTTCAGGACCTCTTTGGGACAAAGATTCTGAACATCTCTTAGAAGAGCCATGGCCACAGGTATGGTCTACAAGAAAAGAATAGTCGACTTTAGAGACATTCTCGCAATATACAGTACACAGCTGAGGGAAATATTGTTACACACAACAATAAGAGTAAAACATACAACTGCAAAAAAAGATGACAAAGGTCTTGCAGGTTTAGAACGACATGAGGGCGAGTATTTAATGACAGAAATCAATTTTTGGGGTCCTTGTGGTAATTACAGTATGTCGGGCAGGAAATCTAAAGGTTTGCCTATCCTCCATTCACCTCAAATATGGCTTATCATTTGAAACATGTAAGTAGTAACAACTTTACATAGCCGTAGATAAATTAGGCGCAAATCCAAGCGTTTGTTCAAAGTGTGGAAGCTGAAATATTAGCTTGCTTATTGCAAGACATGGACGTGCAAGTGCAATCACTTGCATTTTTTATAATAACAGGGGAAACATCTTAAAATACTAATTTTTTTGGTCATACAGATCATTCAAAACTGTAAAAGGATCTACTTTTGCGTAAACTCACAATAACTAGAAAACGTGCCTTTGTAAAATAAAGAAAACAAACAGGATATGCTTTCTGCTGTCAAGAGAGCATCACAAAAATGAAACGAAATTCATCGCCTCACAGACATAAGTAATATAAAATACTCTCTGCCTATGTAATCATTATGAAAAGTGCATTACTCTCTATAGGTGCGTTCACGATATTACGAGATGGCGAGGCAGCATCGTCACATCTTTGCAGCTGACACTGACTCGGAAAACACTAGTTTATTACTTGAGCAAGGAGTAGGCTATATTACGCCTATATATTGTTTTGGATTCTAATGGTGATATTGCTATTTACCAGTTCAAATATGATATGATATTTGCTTGTTGGCAGCTTATTTTTTACTGCCATATACTAATGATTGCAGTATGTTATCTATTTTTGAGTAATACCAAATATGCTTGCAAAAAAATGCTATGTTGTGTAAACTGCAACTCAGAATGATGTGGCATCCTGTGTGATATAAGATGATATAAGATGAAATATGCAAAATGTTGTGAAAGTTGAAGTTCCTGAACTGATTGTAACCAACCAGAAAGGTAAAAAAAAAAAAAACAAAGGCACATGAGGATGAAGTGGGCATGTTGCAACCTCATGTGGAGGTGAGCCAGATGAAGACCTCGGAGAAAAAGAGTAAGAGTGCTAGAAGACAGTGTAGCCAACAGAGGAAGGACATCCGTCTTAATCAGCAAGAGATACAGAGATTGATACGCCTACAACAGGAAGATTGGATCATAGGCATTGAATAAATTGATGAATAATATGAAGCTGGAATTTCCCAGAAAGTAGTATAAAAGTCTGGGGAGTAAAAGACCTCATCAGATGCTGACTGGATTAAGCGTAGAAGGATACCTGATACCCTAACGATTGATTTAAGTTTTATTTTGCACTAACTGCTTTTGTATTGTAAACACTTTGGTGATGCTGTGGGCCTTGTTCAGATAGCGTTTATGGTAAAACAGCGGTTTTCAAAGTGTGGGGGGCGCCACAGCATATCAGGGGAGGCGCGGGTAAAAATGATACAAAATAAAAAATATAATTATTTAGTTGAATTATTATAAGTATTTGTTATTATATTTAAACTTTTTTATTTTAAACTATAGTAAAAAATGAGTCAAAAATATGACAAACATTTTTCACCCAGAAGGCCATAGCTGTGAATTCGCTGCTGTTTTGTAAGCCCGCCAATATAGGTATATGCCTATTAATGCAATGGAGCAGTTTCTGAGACCACCCGAAAAAAGTCTTCAACTTCAGGGCTTAAACCCAAAAGACGACGATGATGATCAGTATTTAAGTTTAGGATTTACGTGGACAGGACCAGCTGATGAACCACGACCTTTTGGCTAATGACAGCACCAGACCTGCAAAACTTCGGTGACACAAATAATGATAAAAGTGAGTGTGTGCGTTGGGTGTGTTGCCATCGGATAAGTTGTGTCAAAAGGAAGGCCCACTGTCTTGGACTTTGAAAACCCCTGTGGTAAAAGATATGGCTGGGTAGTGACCAAAATTTTCAAGATTTGATTAACAAGCTTGTGATATCATTCAATTCTGATCAATTCAATTGACCCTTTCCAAAGACCTGCCCCCTTTAGTTACTGTTGCTATGGTTGCTATGCAAGTCATGCGCTCTCACGACAGATCGCTGTAGCTCCTTCAGGCGGCTCGTAAACCAACCATCTCTTCATACTAGTTCATTGCACCAAACATGAATGGACCTCAGAAGGAATGGTGTTTTAAGCACAGAAAGACACCAGTACACACAATTTTTCAAGTTCAAGTTCACCAACATTAATCTACAATACTCCCCTGACTGCTTTGACGGACAAAATGGCGGATTCCGGGTTATGATTGGCTAGATCACCTGTCAATCAAACTGCTTGCAAAGAGTCAATTAGATTCAATATCTATCCATTTGGATAAACATAGCATATATCAGGACCTAAATTTTTCTATTTTCTATATTAAAGAACATTAAAATGAACAACTGATTTGTATTAGGGATGCACCGAATGTTCGGCAACCGAAATTAATATAAGAATAAGTAAAAAGGCCGAATAAATTTTGCCGAACAATGACGTTTTTAATGATGTTTTAACGTTCACATATCGCGTCTTTTCCGCGCGCATATTCTTTATATCCTATGAGGGGGGCGGTAACCGCGCGCAAAACGGAAGGGACGCGCATGTGGTGCGGCGCGCTTGTTTTTTCCGGGCGCGCCTGTGCCGCGGCGAGATGAAAACATCTCAACTTTTCAGAATGCCGCGAGCGCACCGCAGGTCATGTGACAAGAACCGACCGATCATCTTCGACCTTTCCGTAACAAAACATGGAAATCTCAGCCGAACAGCTGATCATAGCTGTACAGGGGGGTTGTTATGTCTCATCTCCATAAATATATCTAGTAGTAAAGCTAAAGCAAGGGCTAAAAATCAATTTATCCCTTGCTGAAACTTTCTCATCGTCAGAAACCACAGTTCATGGTTGCATAGCAACGACAGACGCCACAGAAGCGCGAGCTCCCGAACGCTTGCGAAAGAAGGAGGAAGCGACGCGGCTGCGCTTTACACGCTTTATTAGGCGCGATATGTGAAGTAGGCTTATGTCTAGGACAGTTATTTATTTGTTGTGGGTTCATCCACATTTTTTGCACTATTCAATGCACATTTGTTGTTGTAGACATACAGAGTTACATTCTTTCAGCAGTCAGTTATAGGCCTAACATAGGCTATTCAAGAAGGGGGGCTTCAAAGATGGCCAAATAAAATTATTTTTTTATTTTACTAATTTATTCATTTTAAGTTACATTGTGCTTTGTTTGTATAATTCTGCTGGAATGTTAAAAAAATGTTCAGTGTTAAATATTTTGAAATTATATTTTTGTTATTTGATTTATTTCTCTGAAAAGCAACACAAAATAGTAAAAAGAATTTCATTTCGGTGCATCCCTAATTTGTATACAAACATTTAAATTACAAATATTTTTTTTTAATGAAAATCTAATTCTAACATTTTAATCACATTATTATGCCCAATTTGTTTTTGAAATAAACATTTAAAAGGTGTCGGTCAAACACTTTTCATGGCAGATTTATTCAAACATACATTATAAATTTAAGAACAGAAAAAAAAAAATCCTCAATTGCAATTTACCCATCTTTAGTAACTGGCCAAATATTGTAAGTGAAAATTCCAAGGACTAGAATCCATGAACTGTATTAATCATAGGTTTAACCTGTTAGGCCACACAATACATTAAAAACAATAATATAGCATAGTGCTATTGTGTATTTACAAAGGCTGTGATTCATTTAAATAAATATATGCCCTATATTTAAAAAAAAAAAAAAATATATATATATATATATATATATATATATATATATATGCCTTAATTATTTACATGCATGAAGGTTACTTGCTTCTCAGAGCAGCTCCGTTCACAGTAAATGCTGCTCCACATGAACTCTTATCATTTACATGCATGCAGCACGTCTCAGACTCCATCTCTGCATATCCTGTGAGCTTGGGATGATATAATGTTCATCTGGGAATGCTAAAGTGGGAATACTATTTTATCAGATTTGTAAGGTAAATCATTTATAAACCTATGCCCATTCAGGAGATTAGTGTTTCCAAATATGTAAACGGTTCATCGCATTTTTAAAATAAAAGTTTAAACCCTCACTGTGCCTTTACATGTTTCCATGTCCACATCAATTTTAAATTACAGTGGCTGTAGCATTTCTAAAATGAAATTACAGTGGCTGCAGCATTTACATTGTAAAGAAGTGGCCAAATATTACACAAGGATTTGGTATGCTGTAAAGTATAAAAACAACAAATCAACAGGTCACTAGCGCCCTCTGCATGTATTTTGTTATAATACCTAATGTACATACAGTGGTGCTCAGAATTATTGGCACCCTTGGTAAATATGAACAAAGCAGCATGTAGAAAAAATCTGCATTGTTAATTCTTTTAATCTTTTATATTAAAAAAAACCCTCAAAAATCTAACCTTTCATTGAAGAAAAAGAATTGAAAATGTATGGAAAACCTCTTTATGAAATAAATGTTTTTCTCCAAAACACGTTGGCCACAATTACTGACACTCTTTTATGCAATACTTTTTGTAACCTCCTTTTGCCAAGATATCCGCTCTGAGTCTTCATCTATAATGCCTGATGAGTTTGGAGATCACCTGACATGAGATCAGAGACCATTCATTCATTCATTCATTCAGAATCTCTACAGATCCTTCAGATTCCCAGCTCCATGTTGGTGCTTCTTCGCTTCAGTTCACTCCACTCCACTCGTTTTCTCTAGGGTTCAGGTCAGGGGACTGGGATAGCCATGGCAGATGCTTCATTTTGTGCTCAGTGACACATTTTTGTGTTGGTTTTGCTGTCTGTTTTGGATCATTGTCCTGATGGACAATACAACCACAGCCCATTATAGGATTTCTAGCAGAAGCGGTCAGGTTTTGCTTTTTTATCTGGTGGTACCATGTATCTGAACAAGATGTCCAGGACCTCCGGCAGAAAAATAGGCCCACAACATTTAAGATCCAGCAGTATATTTAACTCTGGGCATGGAGTACTTTTTCTTCCTGTGTGCACCAAACCCATCTGGTGGGTTTGCGGCCAAAAAACTCTTTTTTAGTTTTATCTGACCATAGAAGGTGGTCCCGTTTGAACTTCCAATCTTGTCTGACAACTGAATATGCTGGAGATTGTTTCTGGATGGGAGCAGAGGATTTTTCTTGAAACCATCCCGAACAACTTGTGGGGATGAAGAGGTGCTGTTTGATATTTTTTTTAGGCTTCCTTGACTCAAGACTCAACTAATCTTTGCAATTCTCCAGCTGTGATCCTTGGAGAGTATTTGCCCACTCAATCTCTCCTCCTCACTGTGCATTAGGACGTTATAGACACACATCCTCTTCAAGGCAGATTTGTAATATCTTTAGTTGATTGGAACTTCTTAATTATTGCCCTGATAGTGGAAATGGGGATTTTCAATGCTTTAGGTATTTTCTTACAGCCACTTTCTTTTTTGCGAAGCTCAACAATTTTTTGCTGCACATCAGTACTATATTCTTTGGTTTAACCCATTGTGATGAATGATTATGGAAATTTGGCCTTTGTGTTTTCTCATGATTTTACTCCTGTGGAACAGGATGTCATGGCTGGACAATTTCATGTTCATGATCACCCTGGTGTGCTTAAAAAAAAAAAAAAAAAAAAAAAAAGTAACTATAAATGGGAATATATTTCTGAGATATTTCATTTAGAAAAAAAATTCTAGGGGTGCCAATAACTGTGGCCAACATGTTTTGGAGAAAAACATTTATTTCATAAAGAGATTTTCTCTACATTTTCAATTCTTTTACTTCAATGAAAATTTACATTTATGTGTTTTTTATATAAAAGATTTAACAATGCACATTTATTTTTACACGCTTCTTTGTTCATATTTACCAAGGGTACCATTAATTCTGAGCACCACTGTAAGTTGATTATTGTTTATAGTGTACCATATTATCTACTTGATTACCAAAATAATCATTAGCTTCAGCCCTAGTGAATATATTTCATAAAATGCTCCTCTCTACATTTCATTTTTCTACCTAACTATTATTCCCTTACTACTGAGGTAAATGTTACGTAACATTGTTTGCAAGCCGTTTTACTGATGTCTTTCTGTGGTTGATTGCACAGATTACGTTAAGTTAAAGTAAAATTGAGAAATCAATATTTTCAACCAAGCCCAAGTAAATGATATGGCAGGCAAACAGTTTGCAATAATAATATAGCACAAAATAAGTAAACACTAATTGTTAAGTAAGAAAAACATTTGTTTATCAGCTACTGAAGTACCACCCTCTACCATGTGGAAGAGCTTCCACATCTTAATCTGTGATATTTCATCCCTGACCTGTTCACAAAGACCAACTGTTGTCCATGATTTATTTGGTTGCAGATAAGAAATCACGCATTACCTTTTGCAGGAAGTAGCTCTGGAAATTAATGAAGTTGTTGGTCTTGACGATATTTGGGCAGCTTTTGCAGCAGAACATGCGTGTAAAGAGAGACTTCATGGCTGGGGGGCCAGTCCAGGTGCTCATCATGGAATTAGCAATCTAACAAGGGTCAACACAGTTACTTTCAAACAAAAGTAATTTGAAAAATATTGAGTACTGTTTAAAATCTATCATTTCAAACAACATGGGAACTCAACTACACAAGAATAAAACAATATAGTGCTGAAGGGATAAACTGAACTTGACAATAATGTAACTGGTCAATTGCCACATTTATGTTTAGAAGTTTAAAAAAAACTTGGCTATTCTATTTATTGTAACGTTAAAGTTATAAACAAACTTGTATCACTTGCAGAAAAATGTGGTAACACTTTCTATGAAACCTGTATTTATAATGCATTATAATACATGCATAATGCCTTATAAAACAACTTTATAACATGTTATTTTATAAATAATCATAACAGGTACAATACATTATAATAATTAAATATTAGTGATTATATATCTTGATGACAGAATTTGTATTTTTGTGTAAACTATCCCTTTGAGCTTGCTGAAAACTCTTTTACAACAATACAATATTGTTTTGTTGATTTTTACGCATTTTATTTTCTTAGTATTACAATAAGAATGTTCAAAGCAAATGTCTGATAACCACTTCATAATATCTTATGGCTGTTTAAAAGACGACTTAACTTTTGTTACTTCACTTAAAGCTGACAAGGACCACTTATAAATATTATGACAACTTTATAAAGCTTTTTAGATATTTAAAAGGAAGACTTAACTTTCGTCACTCATAAGATGTAGCATGATTCTGTGCAGACCATAAAGAAAGCAATGTCAAGCAATGGGACTTGGGAAAGTAAAATATATAAAACTATAAGACATATAATCTATAATAACTTTAAGTGGGTAATTATGTTCATTGTGTATTATAAATGATCTTGCTCTCAATAGCTATAACCACGAATTAGTAAGTATTACTGTTGTTATAATTATTAATAGATGATACAACACATGATAAGGTTGTTTATAAAGCATTATGCATGTATCATAAGGCATTATAAATACAAGCTTCAAAGAAAGGGTTACCTAACTTGCCAGTTGTAGTCTGTGTTTAGCAGTAAAATTACCGTTGTGTTCAAAATTATTCAACCCCCACTGAAATTGATTGTTTTGGCCGGTTTGACATTGATTTTGATCATTCAGTCATCCTGCTTACAATTAAATCAAAGAGGCACGTGTAGGTCAGACAAATATAACATAACATGTATAATGAAATAACCACAAATGTCTTTTCTCTGCTCACATCATTATCAGTTTTATTCAACCCCCAAGTGACATTCAATCTTAATACTTAGTACAACATCCTTTTACAGTTATAACAGCTTTTAAACGTGAAGCATAGCTTGACACAAGTGTCTTGCAGCGAGCTACGGGTATCTTCGCCCATTCATCATGGGCAAAAGCCTCCAGTTCAGTCACATTCTTAGGCTTGCGCACTGCAACTGCTTTCTTTAAGTCCCACCAGAGGTTCTCAATCGGATTTAAGTCTGGTGACTGCGATGGCCATTTCAAAATGTTCCAGCCTTTAATCTGCAACCATGCTCTTGTGGACTTGGAGGTATGCTTGGGATCATTGTCCTGTTGAAAGGTCCAACGTCTCCCAAGCCTCAGGTTTGTGACGGACTGCATCACATTGTCCTCCAATATCTCCTGGTACTGAAGAGAATTCATGGTACCTTGCACACGCTGAAGCTTCCCAGTACCTGCAGAAGCAAAACAGCCCCAAAGCATGATTGACCCCCGCCATGCTTCACAGTAGGCAAGGTGTTCTTTTCTTCATAGGCCTTGTTCTTCCTCCTCCAAACATAGCGTTGATCCATGGGCCCAAACAGTTCTAATTTTGTTTCATCAGTCCACAGAACACTATCCCAAAACTTCTGTGGTTTGTCCACATGACTTTTGGCATACTGCAGTCGACTCTTCTTATTCTTTGGAGACAGCAAGGGGGTGCGCCTGGGAGTTCTGGCATGGAGGCCTTCATTACGCAGGGTGCGCCGTATTGTCTGAGCAGAAACTTCAGTACCTACATCTGACAAATCTTTTCTCAGTTCCTCAGCAGTCACACGGGGACTTTTCTCCACTCTACGCTTCAGGTAGCGCACAGCAGTCGAAGTCAGCATCTTCTTTCTGCCACGACCAGGTAGCGTTTCAACAGTGCCCTTTGCCTTGAATTTGCGAATGATGCTTCCTATGGTGTCTCTTGGTATGTTTAACATCTTTGCAATCTTCTTATAGCCATTGCCCTTCCTGTGAAGAGTAATCACCTCTTCTCTTGTCTTCCTGGACCATTCTCTTGACTTCACCATGTTTGTAACCACACCAGTAAATGTCTAGAAGGAGCTGAGTATCACAGTCATTTTAAAGCTGCCTAATTGGTGCTTATTAGGCTTTATTGCTGCTCCCTGACATCCACAGGTGCTTTCAATACCTGATTGAAAACACTTCAATGGACCTCTGTTCTTCAGAGTGGTAGTCTTTAAGGGGTTGAATAATTGTGTCAATGAAGAATTCACAAAAGAAACATTTACTACTGTATTACAAAACCAATTGATGTCACTTTAGTTGCATATGCTTCTTTAAGAAGTCCTTGTAGGATTTCATTCTGAATTCAATTACAAATGTACTCTAAATTCTCTAAAACCATTTACAGCATTGGGGGGTTGAATAATTTTGAACACAACTGTAACTGTACTTGGGAGCAAACACACTGCACTGCACATCAAGAAAAATTTAAAGGAAAGTGTAAACATGAACGACTGACAAGTACAAGCCAAGGAACATAAACTACCATTTAAAAGTTTGGGTTGGTAAAAATGTTTTTGAAAGTCGTATGCTCAACAAGGCTTAATTTATACTAGGGCTGCAACTAATGATTATTTTAATAATCGCTTAGTTGGCCAATTATTTTTTCGATTAATCGGATAAAAATATGATGGTTGATTTTTCTTTCTTTTTTTCTTTTATTGACAAAAAAAAACACATTATTGCACATCCTACCCAATGTCCAATCCTACACAAATGTGCCAATTGAATACAATGAAAACATGCAGTGCTTAATTTCTAAGACCACCTGTCACAGAAAAGAGACCACAAATATTTTAGGGATCTGACAAAAAGTGATTATTCACACATAATGTCCAAAACACTTTATATTTTGTTTGGCCTCCTTTGGCTTTGATAACGGCTTGCATTCTTGCTGGCATTGATTTATGTGTACTTTTCCACAGTCTCTGTTGTTATTTACTGTAATTGGGCATCTGAAAAAAGTGCTTTACTATTTTTTCTCTTTCTTGTGAAATGGTAAATTCAAAAATTCATGACGACAATATTTATATTTTAGCATTACAAATACTACTGTGACTAAACTGCTTACACATACTAGTATATTAACCATTACAGAAACATAAAAATGATTTTGGTAATCATTTAGGGCAGCTGTGGCACAATCTTTAAGTGGCAGTGGTCTAATAAATTTAAGTACTGTACAGGGAGTGCAGAATTATTAGGCAAATGAGTATTTTGACCACATCATCCTCGTTATGCATGTTGTCTTACTCCAAGCTGTATAGGCTGGAAAGCCTACTACCAATTAAGCATATTAGGTGATGTGCATCTCTGTAATGAGAAGGGGTGTGGTCTAATGACATCAACACCCTATATCAGGTGTGCATAATTATTAGGCAACTTCCTTTCCTTTGGCAAAATGGGTCAAAAGAAGGACTTGACAGGCTCAGAAAAGTCAAAAATAGTGAGATATATTGCAGAGGGATGCAGAAGTCTTAAAATAGCCAAGCTTCTGAAGCGTGATCATCGAACAATCAAGCGTTTCATTCAAAATAGTCAACAGGGTCGCAAGAAGCGTGTGGAAAAACCAAGGCGCAAAATAACTGCCCGTGAACTGAGAAAAGTCAAGCGTGCAGCTGCCAAGATGCCACTTGCCACCAGTTTGGCCATATTTCAGAGCTGCAACATCACTGGAGTGCCCAAAAGCACAAGGTGTGCAATACTCAGAGACATGGCCAAGGTAAGAAAGGCAGAAAGTCGACCACCACTGAACAAGACACACAAGCTGAAACGTCAAGACTGGGCCAAGAAATATCTCAAGACTGATTTTTCTAAGGTTTTATGGACTGATGAAATGAGAGTGAGTCTTGATGGGCCAGATGGATGGGCCCGTGGCTGGATTGGTAAAGGGCAGAGAGCTCCAGTCCGACTCAGACGCCAGCAAGGTGGAGGTGGAGTACTGGTTTGGGCTGGTATCATCAAAGATGAGCTTGTGGGGCCTTTTCGGGTTGAGGATGGAGTCAAGCTCAAGTCCCAGTCCTACTGCCAGTTTCTGGAAGACACCTTCTTCAAGCAGTGGTACAGGAAGAAGTCTACATCCTTCAAGAAAAACATGATTTTCATGCAAGACAATGCTCCATCACACGCGTCCAAGTACTCCACAGCGTGGCTGGCAAGAAAGGGTATAAAAGAAGAAAATCGAATGATATGGCCTCCTTGTTCACCTGATCTGAACACCATTGAGAACCTGTGGTCCATCATCAAATGTGCGATTTACAAGGAGGGAAAACAGTACACCTCCCTGAACAGTGTCTGGGAGGCTGTGGTTGCTGCTGCACGCAATGTTGATGGTGAACAGATCAAAACACTGACAGAATCCATGGATGGCAGGCTTTTGAGTGTCCTTGCAAAGAAAGGTGGCTATATTGGTTTTTGTTTGGTTTTTGAATGTCAGAAATGTATATTTGTGAATGTTGAGATGTTATATTGGTTTCACTGGTAAAAATAAATAATTGAAATGGGTATAAATTTGTTTTTTGTTAAGGTGCCTAATAATTATGCACAGTAATATTCACCTGCACACACAGATATCCCCCTAAAATAGCTAAAACTAAAAACTAAAAATTCCAAAAATATTCAGCTTTGATATTAATGAGTTTTTTGTGTTCATTGAGAACATGGTTGTTGCTCAATAATAAAATTAATCCTCAAAAATACAACTTGCCTAATAATTCTGCACTCCCTGTATATAGTGAATATAGTTTATATCTCTACAAAATCCCTACTCTCTTTTAATCGCTATTGAAAAATAAGGCGACAATAAAGAGAATCAAAAACACAAACTCAGTGTTAACCAACAGGCAAGAGAAATGTTCAGCAGGAACACACATGACCTCTTACTGTAATTTCTTTATCTTGTGTAAATAATAGAAACGTCTTACATTTACAAAAGAAACATTGCTTATCATCACAGCAGTAGGTGGTTGTATAGCTTAATACTTGTTTTACCTTAGCCAGACAGAAGCATGCCTGCATGCGGACTTTATAAAAGCACTGGTCTTGTTCTAGGATATCTGTAAGAGCACGCCGTGACGCAGGAGTGGGGAATTTTTCCAACGCTGAAATAGCCTCCTCCTGGGCCACTACATCCCTTTCAAACTTCAGTTGGTACTGCCACATGAAATCGGCCTGTTCAAACTCTACCTTCCGCAGGATGGACATGTCCGGATCAATTCGGATCCACAGCAGAGGAGAGTCAGCACTGTGACGTCAAAACAAAAGAAAATGGTTTGTTGCAGGTACTGTGCATAAATTAATCAAGCTCTCTTTGACTTGAACCAAAAAGAATCTGACTGACCCTCCTAATATAAGGATATTATCTGAAAAATGGAGGTTGGAACAAAAGAAGGATAAAAAGGTAGATTCTATATGAACCTGTTAAAACCAGTGCCCGAGCTGTGTACAGTGGTTGTAACCTTCTCATCCTTACCCTGTGGTGTTACCCTGGGAAATAGGCTGATCTGAGAGCAGAGGTGGACAGTAATGAAGTATTTTTACTTCGTTACTTTACTTAAGTACATTTTTCAAGTATCTCTACTTTACTTGAGCAACTTTTACTTCATGACATTCCAAAGCATAAGATCTTACTTTTTACTCCACTACATTTCCTAAAACATATTGTTACTCATTATTTTAAAATGAAGAAATCACATGCCGAGAGACGCAAAAGGAGTGTACATTTCGTCCACGAACAGATTCTTTTCAATCATCCTGTTAAATCGGTTCACAAACAATTCATTCGCAAATTGGACTGATCGTATTGCAGCTGTTCTCGAGTCAACAACTTACTGATTCAATGATCCGTTCAGAGCTAGTTTCCAGTGAACAGTATTTACAAATCTGAAAATTACCCAAGAACTGGGGGATCCTCTAAGTGCGTGCGACTGATGGCGAAAAGTAAGTTAGATTACTAATGTTAGAGTTAATTATTTTAACTGAAAATTATATTTAGGTCACAACTGTCAGTTTGTGAACTAAATCTGCTGTAAAGGGCAATATGTTTAAGCCCACTGAAATGCTTTAATGCGGACACATCCACACCAGTGTCTACAGATTCTAGATGCAAACAGTTCAGATCAAATTTTAAAACTAACTTCGGGCTTCAAATAACAGTTGTATTGATTCTATTGTTATGGCACTAGTTGGTGAAAAGTGACCGTTAAACTATTTGACCCTTTTCATTGAAAGGATTTAAGTAGTTATGAGTGATTCATTGAATCATTCATTTAAAACCATTTTTAAATAAATATTCTATTATAGTTTATTTAGTTTATAGTTTATTGTAGTTTATTTTCTATTATAGTATAATTAATAGAATAATGAATATTTTGCCCACTAGTAAATAAATATATTATTTTGTCTGTTCGGAATTTTGTTGTTTGTCAACACACATTACATATGTATCTGCATCCACAAATCTTCCATCCATACTGACTAGTGCTGGCTGTTTGACAATTCATAATTATTCATAATTATTATAAGCAATAGGATTATATAAAATATGTAATCTAAAATTATTTACGTGGCCTTTATACAATTACAAAATAAACATTCATAAATCAGTACTTTTTTACTCAAGTACATTAAAAATCAAGTACTTTTGTACTTTCACTCAAGCAAAATTGAAAATGAGCACTAAATACTTTCACTTGAGTAATATTTTATTATACGTATCTATACTTTTACTCAAGTACTTGATTTGTGTACTTTTTTTCTTTTCCATCTCCATATTATTTGGCACAGTCAATCAATGTGTCAGATGTAATAATTATTATGCAAGAATATTATCCTCCAGGAACATTTTCAAAATGACGACCAGTTTCACCAGTCATGTTGTCAAAAAACCCACAACATATTAAGAGGACATTCATAACGAGAAAGATTAAAAGGTAATATGGCAGTTTGTATTTAACATTACAGTTTGAATGTCTGAAATGTAAGGTGCAAAAATCTAGCTGTGATGATCGGTTTATAAAGGAAAATGGGTTTACTTGTTTACATGACCATGTGCATTGTCAGCTTAAGCATAATCGGGTTAGAAAACTCGCACTCTGTAGAAAGAACTCAAAGTGCTTTTATTGCCATCCACAAAAAAGGGGTGTAAAAATGGTCAGAAAAAGTTGAAACAAAAACGAGTGAGGAAGAAAAATGAAAGGAAAGACAACAAATGGACCAATGAGAAATACCCTCTTTATCTCTTGGTTGTAAACATGAACAAATTTTCTGTGTGCATGTTGAAAAAGAATACTCTGCCAAGACATTTAGTATTTAGACAAATGTGCAAAGGCATTAATCTAACTAAAATGTACTTGAAATTCCTAAGTGTTGACCACTTAAAAGTTGGAACATTCACTTATCTGCATGGGATTAAGCATAAATAAAGCTTACTCCATGGCTGACAAGTCCATGTCAACTTCTTCTCCATTCATCAGAGGGATTTTCTTCTTCTTGTTCCTGGCAGAGAGAGAACGTAAGAGGATATATATTTAAAAAAATTAAGGAAAAATTTTACCTAAATCTAATCTCTTAGTGCTGGACATGAATTTTAAATGCAACACTAATTACCTGCTTTTATATATAAGCATTTACCCTGATTAGATTCAGGCATGATCTTTGTTCTGGAAGCAAGTCCTACCTTCTGCTTTTGGAGTGGCAGGGAATGTCATGTTTGAGACTGTTCTCCTCTATCTGCAATGTGTGGTTAAATGACCCATCCAATTCCTGCACTGTCACTTTAATAGGGCCCTGATGAATAACAAAAGCATTCACATTATCATTGTTGGACCACTTTGAAGACCTTTTTTTTTTTTTTTTCGCTTTCACTACCTGTATGAAATGTCCTTTTAACCATTTATATATTCATGGATTTCTCTCTGCTGTCACTTACCACATATTTCTGTGTGCCAGAGGAAGTGTAGTCCTGACGGATCTCTAGTTCCAAAACATTCCTTTTCCTGTTGAAGGCAAAACTTCCAAAAAATTTTACCACCCCACTTTGGTCTCTGAAGTTGATAAGTCAACAGTAATACCATATTAAAGAACAACAACATGCTTGAGTTCAATATTTTTTTTAACAGCAACTGTAACATTTGCATTTTCACAAAGATGAACATGTGAAGGAAGATAAATCTGCCACTTTTGTTCTGACCATCTGATTAAATCTAACAATCACTTAGCTCATATCACATCAAACCGTGCATATGATTATTATTGTTAAATTTTGTTCTCAAATGGTTAATGTTAACAAAATTGGCATTGCGTGACTACGTGTATTTAGTGTGTATTAGAGTTACCTGTAGATTTCAGTTTCTGTAAAGTCTAATCTCTAACGTTAATTTGTCATACTGGTAACACTTTACAATAAGGTTCATAAGTTAACTACATTAACTAACAAACTAATAATGAACTGCACTCATACAGCATTTATTAATCTTTGTTAATGTTGGAAAAGTTTTTGGGGCAGACCTGACCTGCTGAAAAGAGACGGTTTTCATCCCTCCTGGGGTGGTGCCGCTCTTCTCTCTAGTAATATGGCACACAGTCTTAGAGCTCAACCTTGACTAACTGGGGCCCAGGTCAGGAAGCAGACAGACTGGCTAAACCGACCGTCTGCTAGCTGGCTCACGTCACAGAATTCAGATAAATCCCAACACATAGAGACTCTTTCACCTAGATATCATCAGATAGAGACTGTGTCTGTACCCCGAACTAATAAATACAGAAAACTTCCAAACCCATTTACGGGTGATAATTTAATTGATGTTCAACAAGTAGTAAACAGAGATTATAAAGATAAACAAATGATAAAGCTTGGGTTGCTGAATATTCGATCCCTTTCTTCAAAAGCACTTATTGTAAATGATATTATCACAGAAAATAACCTAGATGTGCTGTGTTTGACAGAAACCTGGCTAAAACCAGACGATTACATTACTTTAAATGAGTCTAGCCCTCAAGGTTACTATTATCGACACGAACCTCGTCAGAAAGGTAAAGGGGGAGGTGTTGCTGTAATCTATAGTAATATCTTCAGTATTACTCAAAAGTCTTTCAAATATATCTCTTTTGAAGTGATGGTCAAGTCAAGTCATGTCATCTTTATTTATATAATGTTTTTTACAATGCAAATTGTGGCAAAGCAGCTTAATAATTGGCAAATAATTTTGGCTGCACAGCAGCTCCCAAAGCAAATGGTGTCATTGTGCAGCTTATTCTATATATTATTGATTCATTCCATTGCAAAGATCAATAGTTATTAGTCTAGTTAATGTAGGTATAGCAGCACTGCAGAAAACAGTGACATAATCGTCCGGCTCAGCTCAGTTCACATACAACGGCGCCAATGCAGGCATATCAAAAACACTGCTGAATATCAAGCAAGTGTCCCCAACTTCAGCAAGCCAATGATGGTGCTCTATGTAACGTTATATAATGTAAGTGACAAATCTCATTTGAAATTTGTGCTGGCTACTGTATACAGGCCACCAGGGCACCATACAGATTTTATCAAAGAATTTACTGATTTTCTATCGGAGTTAGTACTGGCTGTGGATAATGAAAAAAAGACGCATTGGGATTGGCATTAACAGATATTCTAAACTCTATTGGAGTTAGACAACACGTGTCAGGACCAACTCATTGTCGTAATCATACTCTAGATCTAATATTGTCACATGGAATCGATATTGATGCCGTTGAAATTCTGCAGCAGAGTGATGATGTCTCAGATCATTATCTAGTCTCATGCGTGCTACATTTAACCAAGGATGCAAAACGGTCTCTCTGCCACAAATATGTTAGAACCATCACTTCTACCACTAAAATTGCTTTATAAATAATCTTCTTGATCAGTTTCATCAACTTAGCAAACCAGACAGCTTAGAAGAACTCGATGTTGCAACAGAAACTATTGACGCTCTCTTTTCCAACACTCTAGACTCTTTTGCGTTTATGACCTCGAGACTAGATTACAGTAACGCTCTACTGGGTGCCCTGCTCGCGTGATAAATTACAGCTGGTCCAAAACGCAGCTGCTAGAGTCCTTACTAGAACCAGGAAGTAGACTAAAAATGTATCTATTTAACCTGGCATACACATGACGCATTATCAATTTTTGTCTTCATATCCGTTAAAGGATTGTTAGGCTGCATAGATCAGGTCAGCCGGAACCAGGAATACTTCCTATAACACCGGATGTACTCGTTACATCAGAAGAAGAATGGCTTCTACGCTAATTTTTGTCTCTCTGCTCATCCCGAGGTTTACCAATTAACGTGATTAGCTGGATCCGGGCCGTGTCCAGGTCTGATGGGGAACCTGTGCCTGTGTGCGGCAGAAACGTGGCCCTGTGGTGTCGGCGGAGACTGTGTGAACTAGCTCATCCTTTGTGAAGACCTTACAGACTCATCAGCCAGTGGCACAGATCCCCAACTAACCGTCCCATACCGGTGTGATCAAAAAGATCTTAACCTAGATGGAACTGGATAAAATATTTTGACTGTTGCGATTCCAAATCCGTTTAATGACCTGTAACTCTGCCTGAGTATCGGACAAGTGTTCACTGTTGGCCAGAGGAGAACTGGCCCCCTGACTAAGCCTGTTTTTTTTAAGGCAATTAAACGCTGTTCCCTTTGGCTTGCTTAAGTTGGGGACACTTGCTTGATATTCAGCAGTGTTTTTGATATGCCTGCATTGGCGCCACTGTAAGCAAACTGAGCTGAGCCGGACGATTATGTCACTGTTTTCTCCAGTGCTGATATACATAAATTAACTAGACTAATAACTATTGATCTTTGCAACGGAATGAATCAATAATATATAGAATAAGCTGGACAATGACACCATTTTCTTTGGGAGCTGCTGAGCAGCCAAAATGATTCGCCAATTATAAATGTAAAGCTGCTTTGCCACAATTTGCAATGTAAAAAGCGCTATATAAATAAAGGTGACTTGCACTGTGAACTAACATGAAGAAAAATTATCAACTGTATTTTCATTTACTAACGTTAACGAAGATTAGTAGTTACAGTAACAAATGTATTGCTCATTGTTTAAAATATTAACTAACATGAACTATGTTTAACTAATGAACCTTAATGTAAAGTGTTACCGTTATACCATACAATCTGCCATCAAAATGAGTAGTTTAATTATTCCAGCTGCTGTAAGAAAAGGCTATAAATGATTCGCCATCAGCAGCATGCTCAATACAATATAGCCAACAAGCTGGGACTCCTTTATGTAAACAGATGTGTTGTAATAACACAAGGACGAATATATATTTATTTATAGTGTGTGTGGGTGTGTACGTGTATAATATACAGGTGCTGGTCATACAATTAGAATATCATCAAAAAGTTGATTTATTCCACTAATTCCATTCAAAAAGTGAAACTTGTATATTATATTCTTTCATTACACACACCGATATATTTCAAAGGTTTATTTCTTTTAATTTTGATGATTATAACTAATAACTAAGGAAAATCCCAAATTTAGTACCTCAGAAAATTAGAATATTACTTAAGACCAACTATGACCTTCCAAAGAAAGTATTTTAAGAAATCTTGTCCAACATGAAAAGTATGAGCATGTACAGCACTCAATATATAGTTGGGGCTCCTTTTGCCAGAATTACTGCAGCAATGCGGTGTGGCATGGAGTTGATTTGTCTGTGGCACTGCTCAGGTGTTGAGAGCCCAGGTTGCTCTGATAGTGGCTTTGAGCTCTTCTGCATTGTTGGGTCTGGCATATCGCATCTTCCTCTTCACAATATCCCATAGATTTTCTATGGGGTTAAGGTCAGGTGAGTTTGCAGGGCAATTAAGAACAGGGATACCATGGTCCTTAAACCAGGTACTGGGTGCTTTGGCACAGTGTGCAGGTGCCAAGTCCTGTTGGAAAATTAAATCTGCATCTCCATAAAGTTGGTCAGCAAAAGGAAGGGTGAAGTGCTCTAAAATTTCCTGGTATACGGCTCCGTTGACCTTGGACCTCAGAAAACACAGGGGACCAACACCAGCAGATGATATGGCACTCCAAACCATCACTGACTGTGGAAACTTTACACAAGACCTCAAGCAACATGGATTGTGTGCCTCTCCTCTTCCTCCAGACTCTGGGACCCTGATTTACAAAGGAAATGCAACATTTACTTTCATCAGAGAACATAACTTTGGACCAATCAGCAGAAGTTCAGTCCTTTTTGTCTTTAGCCCAGGCGAGACGCTTCTGACACTGTCTGTTGTTCAAGAGTGGCTTGACAAGGAATGCGACAGCTGAAACCCATGTCTTGCATACGTCTGTGCGTAGTGGTTCTTGAAGCACTGACTCCAGCTTAAGTCCACTGTTTGTGAATCTCCCCCACATTTTTGAATGGGTTTTGTTTCACAATCCTCTCCAGAGTGCGGCTATTGCTTGTACAATTTTTTTTCTACCACATCTTTTCCTTCCCTCTCTATTAATGTGCTTGGACACTATGAACAGCCAGCCTCTCTTGCAATGACCTTTTGTGTTTTGCCCTCCTTGAGTAAAGTATCAATGGTCATCTTTCGGACAACTGTCAAGTCAGAAGTCTTCCCCATGATTGTGTAGCCTACAGAACTAGACTGAGAGACCATTTAAATGCCTTTGCAGGTGTTTTGAGTAAATTAGCTGATTAGAGTGTGGCACCAGGTGTCTTCAATATTGAACCTTTTCACAATATTCTAATTTTCTGAGATACTGAATTTGGGATTTTCCTTAGTTGTCAGTTATAATCATCAAAATTAAAATAAATAAACCTTTGAAATATATCACTGTGTGCAAGTTTCACTTTTTGAATGGATAATGATAATAATGATTAGTGAAATAAATCAACTTTTTGATGATATTCTAATTATATGACCAGCACCTGTATATAATATAAAATTTTACACACACACACACACATATATACATATACATATATATACACATATACATATACATATATATACACATATACATATACATATATATATATATATACATATATATATATACATATATATATATATACACATACATATATATATATACACATACATATATATATATACATATATACATACATATATATATATACATATATACATACATATATATATATACATATATACATACATATATACATACATATATACATACATATATATATATATATATATATATATATATATATATATATATATACATATACATATATACATATACATATATATATATATATATATACACACTGTGTGCACAATTATTAGGCAAGTGATTATTTTGACCATATCATAATTTTATCCATAATTTCCAAGTCCAAGCTGTATAAACTTGAATGCTTATCAGATTTAATGCATATCAGGTGATGTTTATTTGTGTAACGAGGGAGAGTGTGGCCTAAGGAGATCAACACCCTATATTAAGGTGTGCATAATTATTAGGCAGATTCTTCTCCACAGGAAAAATGGGCCAAAAAAGAGATTTAACTGACTCTGAAAAGTCAAAAATTGTAAAAAGACTTTCACAGGGATGCACCACTCTTGAAATATCTAAAAAATTGGGGCGTGATCACAGAACCATCAAACGTTTTGTAGCAAATAGTCAACAGGGTCGCAAGAAACGTGTCGAGAAGAAAAGACGCAAATTAACCGCCAAAGATTTGAGAAGAATCAAACATGAAGCTACCAGGAACCCATTATCCACCAGTGCTGCCATATTCCACAACTGCAACCTACCTGGAGTGTCAAGAAGTACGAGGCGTTCAGCCCTCAGAGACATGGCCAAGGTAAGAAAGGCTGAAACCCGACCACCTCTGAACACGACACATAAGCTGAAACGTCAAGAATGGGCCAAGAAATATCTGAAGACAGATTTTTCAAAGGTTTTGTGGACTGATGAGATGAGAGTGACTCTTGACGGACCAGATGGATGGGCCCGTGGTTGGATCAGTAACGGACACAGAGCTCCGCTTCGACTCAGACGCCAGCATGGTGGAGGTGGGGTACTGGTATGGGCAGGTAATATTAAAGATGAGCTAGTTGGACCTTTTCGGGTTGAAAATGGACTCAAAATCAACTCTCAGACCTACTGCAAATTTTTAGAAGACACTTTCTTCAAGAAGTGGTACAGGAAAAAGTCTGCATCTTTCAAGAAGACTTTGATTTTTATGCAAGACAACGCTCCATCACAAGCATCAAAGTACTCCACTGCGTGGCTGGCCAGTAAAGGCCTTAAGAATGAAAAACTAATGACATGGCCCCCTTCTTCACCTGACTTAAACCCTATTGAGAACTTTTGGGCCCTTCTTAAGCAGGAAATTTACAGTGAAGGTAAACAGTACACCTCTCTGAACAGTGTCTGGGAGGCTGTGGTTGCGGCTGCACAAAAAATTGATTCTGATCAGATCAAGAAACTGACTGACTCTGTGAATGGAAGGCTTGTGACTGTTATCGAGAAGAAGGGTGGCTATATTGGTCACTGAGGTTTTCTTTTTGAAATTTCAGAAATGTTTATTTGTAAATTTTGAGTTTGTTTATTATTCTCACTTTGACAGGTGAAAATAAACATGTGAGATGGGAAAATCTTTGGTTTTCATTTAGTTGCATAATAATTCTGCACACCAATAGTTGCCCAATAATTGTGTACGTGTAGATATTCTCTTAAGAAAGCCAAAACTTCAGTTTCACTACTTAAATGTTCAGGTTTGAGGGTTTGTTAACATTTTGGATTGATCAAGAGCACTGTAGTTGATCAATACCAAAACTGATCCTCAAAAATACAACTTGCCTAATAATTGTGCACACAGTGTATATATATATATATATATATATATATATATATATATATATATATATATATATATATATATATATATATATATATATATATACACACATACATACAGTGAGGAAAATAAGTATTTCAATACCCTGCTATTTTGCAAGTTCTCCCATTTAGAAATCATGGAGGGGTCTGAAATTGTCATCGTAGGTGCATGTCCACTGTGAGAGACATAATCTAAAAAAGAAAATCCAGAAATCACAATGTATGATTTTTGAACTATTTATTTGTATGATACAGCTGCAAATAAGTATTTGAACACCTGAGAAATCTTTCTATTTGCAATTACAGAGGTCAAACGTTTCCTGTAGTTTTTCACCAGGTTTGCACACACTGCAAGGAGGGATTTTGGCCCACTCCTCCACACAAATCTTCTCTAGATCAGTCAGGTTTCTGGCCTGTCGCTGAGAAACACAGAGTTTGAGCTCCCTCCAAAGATTCTCTATTGGGCTCAGGTCTGGAGACTGACTAGGCCACGCCAGAACTTGGTTATCCTGGCTGTGTGCTTCGGGTCATTGTCATGTTGGAAGACCCAGCCTCGACCCATCTTCAATGCTCTAACTGAGGGAAGGAGGTTGTTCCCCAAAATCTCGCAATACATGGCCCCGGTCATCCTCTCAGTCCATACAGTGCAGTCGCCCTGTCCCATGTGCAGAAAAACACCCCCAAAGCATGATGCTACCACCCCCATGCTTCACAGTAGGGATGGTGTTCTTGGGATGGTACTCATCATTCTTCTTCCTCCAAACACGTTTAGTGGAATTATGACCAAAAAGTTCTATTTTGGTCTCATCTGACCACATGACTTTCCTGGACATGCGCTGGTTTAAGAAGGGGAACCTTCCGTGCCATGCATGATTTCAAACTATGACGTTCAGGTCATTGACCAGCTCCTCCCGTGTAGTTCTGGGCTAATTTCTCACCTTTCTTAGGATCATTGAGACCCCACGAGGTCTTGAGATCTTGCATGGAGCCCCAGTCCGAGCGAGATTGACAGTAATGTTTAGCTTCTTCCATTTTCTAATGATTGCTCCAACAGTGGACCTTTTTTCACCAAGCTGCTTGGCAATTTCCCGGTAGCCCTTTCCAGCCTTGTGGAGGTGTACAATTTTGTCTCTAGTGTCTTTGGACAGCTCTTTGGTCTAGGCCATGTTAGTAGTTGGATTCTTACTGTTTGTATGGGGTGGACAGGTGTCTTTATGCAGCTAACGACTTCAAACAGGTGCATCTAATTTAGGATAATAAATGGAGTGGAGGTGGACATTTTAAAGGCAGACTAACAGGTCTTTGAGGGTCAGAATTCTAGCTGATAGACAGGTGTTCAAATACTTATTTGCAGCTGTATCATACAAATAAATAGTAAAAAAAAAATCATACATTGTGATTTCTGGATTTTTTTTTTAGATTACCGTAATTTCCGGACTATTGAGCGCACCTGAATATAAGCCGCACCGCACCCACTGAATTTAAAAAAAAATATTATTTTGAACATAAATAAGCCGCACATGTCTATAAGCTGCAGGTGTCTACAGGTACATTGAGACAAATGAACTTACACAGGCTTTAATTAACCTCTAAAATCCTCAAACTTCATCGCGGTGGTGATTGTTTTGGCTTTCAGTCGGATCTGCACAGCTGAAACATCTCAACGCTGCGAATGTTCATACACATTCTGTGATGTGCTCAGTTTTTTGGCGGCATGTTTACTGTTTAGATGAAATCGAGCGCGCTCAAACCTCCCATCATTCTGATTACGGTAGTCATTTTGTCACCCTCATCATGACAAAGACATGGAGAAATGCATATGATGCTGCTCTCGAGTTGATCTGGCTGTTGGAAAAGGAAATAGAGCTTAATGAGTCGATAAGACAAGACGTTGGAAACAGCAGCGTGAGGAATTGACTCGGCGCAAAAAGACAACTTAGGGGCCGTTCGCATATTGCGTCTTTTGCGCGATATGCATCATATGCATTTCTCCGTGTCTTCATCATGATGAGGGTGACAAAATGACTACCGTAATCAGAATGATGGGAAGTTTGAGCACGCTCTATTTAATCTAAACAGTAAACATGCCGCCAAAAAACTGAGCACATCACTGTTTTTTTTTAATGGAAAAAATGTGAAAGCGGGAAAAATCCATAGATTAGCCGCGTCTTTAAGCCGCAAGGTTCAAAGCGTGGGAAAAAAGTTGCGGCTTATAGTCCGGAAAATACGGTATGTCTCTCACAGTGGACATGCACCTATGATGACAATTTCAGACCCCTCCATGATTTCTAAGTGGGAGAACTTGCAAAATAACAGGGTGTTCAAATACTTATTTTCCTCACTGTATATTATACATTTACATACACATACATATATATATATATATATATATATATATATATATATATATATATATATATATACATACATAATTCCAGAATACACATTTTTAGATTGACACTTAATGCGTGTATGCTGCGTAAAAACATGGGCTGATTTTTGCCGTTGTTCAAAACAGGCGACGTGACGAATGAAAATTTACACTCTGCCAGTAGGTGGCAATTATAGATCAGCAGAAATGCAAGTTTACTCTGTTAGCCCCTGTACACAAAACAGCTGCACTTATTAGAACAGTAAATTTCTCCGGAAGGTGACGGGTTTGCAGGTGATATACTATAACAATCTCATAATTCATCAACAGTAGATAATTAGCAATCACCAATGGATTGGCATAAATCTGTAATATTCACTGATTGTGAACTGTTCTGATAGCACGAGTCTGTTAGAACGTGCAACAGCACCATGTATTTACTGTTAAATGTGAAGCACTTTTATTTAAATCATCGCCTTTTGAAGCTTAATAATCATTTAGCCATGTCGCAATTCCTCTTATTTTGTCCCCAAATTTAAGACCTTTTGGAATGATAATTAAGACTGAAGTTAAGATTAAAAGGGTCATGAAACCCCGTTTTAGCAGCCAGTTCTAGTGTTGTCAGATTGGAAATGTGCTATTATCGTACCAGAAGCTCAAAATTATTGTATCTGGAAGAAAATCATCATGCACAAGTTTAGTATAGATAATGAACTAAATTAATAACCAATGATTTTTTACAATGGAATGAATCAATATTGAACTTAATCCCTCATTTACTGTATGCGATCTCACTGTTTGAATGCGAACTTATACAACGCAGAAACTCTTACAAAGCAAAAACACAAACAATCGTTTTTTGATCCATTAATGCATCTCCAGAAAACGTCACATCTTGTGATGTTGACAAAGACAAATCCAGAGTTTGAAAATCGTGCAAAAAGGCTTAAAAGTAACTAGTTTTCTCATTCAAAACTAATGGATGGTAACATTGACCTCTATGATGGTCAACATATATAACTTTGTTAAAATCTCAGATCATTTGATTCAGGGTTTCATGACCTTTAAGACTTTTTTTTTACAGACCTACAGGGACCCTGATGAGCTGCTACTGAGAACAGGCCAATGGAAAAGGAAAGAGTAACCCCTTAACATCTGTTTTGATGCATCCAGTTCAGACAGTGTATTTACATCTCTGACGTTAACCAGTCCTATCAGTGGTCATTTATTGACAAGTGGGGCAGTCGTGGCCTAATGGTGAGGGAGTTGGGCTTGTAATCAGAAGGTTGCCGGTTCGATTCCCACGCCGGCAGGAATTGAAGGTGGGGATAGTGAATAAACAACACTGTCTCCACCTTCGATACCACGACAATAGCAATAGCTGCCCACTGCCGTGTTCTGCTGTGCACTTGGATGGGATAAATGCAGAGCACAAATTTCAAGTATGGGTCACCATACCTGACCATATCACGACTTTCACTTCACTTCACTTCACTTCACTTCAAGTCTTAAAGGAGACATGTGAGGCATTGCTAATACAGTTTTGCAGTAATTATTCAACATATTTGATGGTAGAATGCAGCAACAGACCAATCAGAAACATGTTTCTTAGGAGCTACAAAAAATTTAAGAAATATATCTCCACTCCACATAAAGGCTGCGCATTTGAAGGATACACCCATTGCTTGATGAGGGGTCCTATGTCCTTCCCTGACACATTGGAAATGGATTTGAGGAATCCAGAGGTGGATACCAGCATCTGGCTCCACATGTGAGATTGGTATTTCTGGGATGAGGCTGTGCTGGCCAGGCTCAAGAGCTTGTTAAACACCTGAAGAGAGATTTGAATGCCTTTGAATGCCCAGTTTATAATTAACCACAAGGATATTGAAAATTTTATATAAAGTACTAGCTGCAAATCAATGTGTGTGGGTGGTCTAAGAATTTGAGAGGAACCTATTCAGGATGTAATCACCATGAAATATACCACTTCCTTTCTTAAATGAGGGTTGTTTCATTTCCTATACCTGCAACATGAATTCCATGCTGATTCGGTTTTCGATGAGCCTCATGACCAGGTGGGCTTTGCATTGGAACATCTTGTAATATTCCCAGGACAATGTGTGGGGGTGTCTGATGGAAAAATGCAGGTGGGGAGTTGGACTGAAAGGAAAAAAAAAAGGCATAAGATCTTTCTTACTCTGTGTGAAACAACATCTTTTGTGCAAGTTTGAATAGGTGTGTATAATTTATAAACAGTGATAAAGGTGAGGTTATAACTTGTCTTTTTCTTTTCCTCCAGAGAAGGTGGGATGCAGCAGGACGCCACCCATTTTTAGCTCATATTCCACAATCCTATCCAGTTCCTGTAGGTTAAGAGAGCAACAGACAAACAGTTCAGCATTTAAAAAGTTGACGTTTGGGCATATAAAAAAATCCACTTGGCCGATTTGAAAAGCATCATCTCTACTTTGTCGACCACTTTACTTTATACCTCCTTAATCCAGTGACGATACTCATTGACTCCAAATGTTTTCTTCAGGTAGAGGCCATAAATGTATCCTGAAATTCCCTTCAAAACCCACTCATCCGACCTGCAATTCAAAATACACAACTTTCTTTTCAAATTGCTATGATATCATCCTAAAGAACAATTTTATTTTACACAGGAGCCATATTTTGTTTTTAATGTTTTTCAAATCTGAGCTCACGATCTGGTCATGCAAAAACATGAGCAAGTTTGTTTGGATGGATTTCATTGGCAATGCTAGAGACAGTTCACTGTAAACCCACTGTCTTCAATTACAGGGTTAAACAGCATTAAACAAAACCATTAATTGCCTGTTGACTGCTCTCCATTTCAAGGCAACATCTTATCTCCAGCTGGGACTAGTAAACAAGCTCAAAACATTAAATAAATCAATTCTACTATAGAAAGCTCCACATCTGATTTAGATTTCAGACACTTACCACACAAGGGTTTATTGTAAGAAGTAATGAAATCTTTGGACAAAGAACTAGAGCAGCTGACCAAATGGACCTCACACTCTCTTGGGCACAGAAACACACACTCGAAGAATACTTCAGTTAGAGATCCAGCACAAGGGGAGAAATTGTCTTTATGATGCAGAACAGAAAAACAGAGGTATCTACCAAGCTTGACACTAAAACAATGAAAGACAAAAAAGTAATCCAGAACTAGAGCAGTGAAAAGGAAAAGTGGAATCAGGCTAAAAGAAACTGATGATCATACTACTTTCATGGGTAATGTCTATATCAAAGACCCAATACATTTTTAAACAAGCACAGTCTGAACTGTCTTGCTCAAGCAAAATGGTTATGTGGAGTTTGAATATAAAGCATGGGACCAAAATGAGCATTCAACAAGCACCAAATGAAAAATAAAACTGATTTTGGCAAGGTGATGTTACCAATAATCAATCAGGATAAACGTGAGGTCACTGAAGACGGGAAGAGCGCGTGAGTGCTTTATTCGTACTTAATACCCGTTTCTGCTCTATTTGTTTAGTTATTATTTGTTGCTAGGAAGGATTCATTTCGATTCTCTGCTTATTTGTATGTTTGTGCTTTGACTTGAATCTGTTTGTAATTGTATTCACTGCCATTTAGAATAACTGCAGCGGTTGTTAGTTTTGGTATTGCTGGGTTTCGCACTTAGTGCTATACGTGCGCTTCCTGCAGTAGTTTCGATTTGGCCCATTCACAGTGATACTCTTTTGCTAAGGTAAATGTTAGGGTGGACACAGCTGTTTTCACTCCGATGTTGGTAAGAAAAATATTTATCTAGTGTGTGTGCGCTGATGCTTGAAGCGTTCAGCCTCCTCGGGTAAAGACCTGCGACTCTACCTGCACGAGTCCACCGAGCAAGGACGCCGACAGGGCACTTAAGTATCCCCCTTCCCCTTTGCTCTCATACTCAACATGTGCTTTCAATACATTCCTGTTGTTGCTCGCCTACGCACCACTATAACCCGTAGAAGACAGCGTAACACTACTAACCTGCGTCCTATTTACTCCTCTTCTAACAAACCTCTCTCTGTTTCTGTAGGTCTATGGAATTGTCAGTCAGCTGTTAACAAAGCTGACTTCATTCCAGCCTTTGCCACTAACTCTACTCTCAATATCTTAGGCTTGACTGAGACATGGATTCGTCCAGAGGACTCAGCAACCCCCGCTGCTCTCTCTAACAACTTCACTTTCACTCATACCCCTCGTCAGTCGGGAAGAGGAGGGGGCACAGGTTTCCTCATTTCTAACAATTGGAAATACTTAACTCACTCTTCTCTATGCAACAACTATTCGTTTGAATTTCTTGCAATTACAATTACAAACCATGTCAAAATTCATGTTTTACTCATTTATCACCCCCCAGGTCAATTGGGAACCTTTATTGAGAAATTGGACATGCTGCTGTCCTCATTTCCAGATGATGGCAGTCCACTTGTACTTCTTGGCGATTTCAACATTCACCTTGATAAACCTTATGCGTCTGACTTCCTCCCTCTACTAGCCTCATTTGATCTCAACCGGCTTGTCACAAGCACCCACAAATCTGGCAACCAACTGAACCTGATCTACACACGTAACTGTATCACTGACAACATTCTGGTCAAACCTCTGCACATCTCTGACCATTTATTCATTACTTTTAATCTGCAACTTATTTGTGTACCACCAACCACTTCACATGTTTCCTTCAGAAGACACCTGTGCTCTCTTTCCCCTTCTCATCTTTCCTCTGTGTATGTGAGGGAAGGCAGGATGACACAACAATCTCATCTTTGGATGTAAATACTGCTAAACACACTTTATGCTACACTATCTTCTTCCCTAGACAGTATCTGTCCTCTGTCATCCAGACCACCACATGCGACTCCTAACCCCTGGATATCCGATGCTCTTCGTGATGACAGGACCAAACTCAGGGCAGCAGAAAGGAAATGGCGCAAATCAAAAGACCCATCTGACCTAGGTTCGTATCAAGACCTGCTATCGTCATTTTCTGGTGGAGTCCATGCAGCGAAGTCCTCATATTTCCACAACAACATCAACAGCGCTACCAACACACGGTCACTCTTCAAGACATTCAACGCACTCCTCTGTCCCCCTCCACCACCACCCACCACATCTTTAACTGTTGATCAATTCGCCAATTTCTTCACTGACAAGACATCTTCCATGAGCAGTCAGTTCTCAGCACCACTCACACAGGAACTCATCCCCTCCACATTCACTAGTCTTCTCTCTTCCTTTTCTCTTCTCACGGAGGCTGAAGTATCAAAACTTCTCCCCACCACCTGCCCTCTAGACCTCATCCCCTCACACCTTATACAAGCCATCTCTCCCACTCTTCTACCAGCACTTTCACACATTATTAACTCGTCTCTCCACACAGGCACTTTCCCTACCACATTCAAGCAGGTTTGGGTAACCCCACTTCAAAAAAAAAAAAAAAAAACATACGTTAAACACACTTGTAGACAATTACAGAGCTGTCTCTCTCCTACCATTCATATCAAAAACACTTGAACGAGTTGTGTTCAGCCAGGTGTCATCTTTCCTCACACAGAACAACCATCCGGACGTCAACTAATCTGGATTCAAGAGCGACCATTCCACAGAGACTGCGCTACTGTCTGTCACAGAATCCCTGCGGATTGCAAAGGCTGGTTACAAATCATCTGTTCTCATTCTACTGGATCTATCTGCTGCCTTCAACACCGTAAACCATCAAATTCTTCTGTCCACCCTCTCGTCACTTGGCATCTCAAGTATTGTGCTTCACTGGTTTGAGTCCTATCTCACAGGTAGGTCTTTCAGAGTTGCCTGGGGAGGGGAGGTATCCAAACCTCATCAACTGATCACTGGGGTTCCTCAGGGTTCTTGGACCCCTCCTATTCTCCATTTATACTACATCACTGGGTCTCATCATACAGGCACATGGTTTCTCTTACCACTGCTATGCTGATGATGCACAACTCTTCCTGTCCTTCCAACCAGATGATTCCACAGTAGCTGCACGGATCTCAAGCTGTCTGGCGGACATCTCCACGTGGATGGAAGAACACCACCTGCAGCTCAACCTGACAAAGACTGAGCTTTTAGTCTTCCCTGCCACTCCTACTCTACAACACGACATCAACATACAGCTTAGTACAACCACGATTACCCCATCAAAGTCTTGGAGTTATCTTCGATGACCAACTGACCTTCAGAGACCACATCTCAAAGACAGCTAGGTCATGCAGATTTGCACTTCACAACATCAGGAAAATCTGGCCCTTTCTGACGGAGCATGCAATTCAACTTCTTGTCCAGGCCGTGGTCATTTCAAGGCTTGATTACTGTAATGCTCTTCTGGCTGGACTGCCGTCAAGTGCAATCAAACCTCTTCAAATGATCCAGAACGCTGCTGCATGTCTTGTCTTCAACGAGCCTAAGAGAGCCCATGTCACGCCCCTCTTCATCTCTCTGCACTGTCTACCCCTTGCTGCTCGCATCAAGTTCAAGGCGCTGATGCTTGCTTACAGATCCACCACAGGCACTGCACCTTCCTTTCATTTTTTTCATTTTTCATTATTTAGCAGACGCTTTTATCCAAAGCGACTTACAAGAGGAGCAATTAGGGGTTAGGTGCCTTGCTCAAGGGCACTTTGGTCATGGTTTCGAAGGTGGAGAAAGTGCTGTTTATTCACAATCCCCACTTTCAATTCCCGCATTCCATAAGGATTTAAAAAAAAAAAAAAAATTCAAAGAGAGAATTAACAAATCTGCACAATATCCTAGGCTTGGCAGAACCGAATACTGAAACAAAAACATTAGTGGTTCAATACATACTGGATTTCGTACAAGCTCAAAGTACCTATTTGCAACCATTTATGTTTGAAAAGTATATGTGAGCAATATCATAATATGATTCGGCCGTAGACGCAAGGCCACAGGCAATCATAGTGTGCTGATATACAAGCATATTGCAGACCTGTCAACCTTACAGACCTGCCACCCCCCCAATGCAGCAATTCATCCCCATAGGGGAATTTCGAGAGCATGTACTCAACAGCTGCTGTGAAATATTTCATTACATTCCTGAAGAAAGCTCCAAGAGGTAAGTTATATTGACTTGATAAATGTCTGTGTGACAGCTCATGTAAATAAATAAATGTATTGGATAAATGTCCAATCGACAGCTCATCATCAGGCAACTGGTGTTCACTGGATTTGAAAAGAGTGGGTTGGCACTCTGAGGACTCTTTACTTCTTCCATCCTTTCCACAACACACTCAGGTTTGCAGAAGGCCAAAAGCAATTTTTGCAACTGTAGCTCCAATATCTGCAGCAATATGGGCACACATGGCTCTTCTTTCTGCAGGTTCTGATTTGCAGTTTCAAATAAAGGTATAGCTCTCTTAAAAAAAGAAAAAAAAAAAAAAAAAAAAGAGCATACAGCTTGGACTGTGGGTCAATCAAGAAAGGATATACCCACTGTGGTTTTGTGACCTTTGTTTTTTCTATCTTCTTTTCCTTTTCTGTTTTCGTTGAAAAACAAATTGGTTTAGGTCAAATCCCTTTAGTGATTGAGCTGACTGGAGTGTAGTGCTTAGCCCTGACTGCTGCTGTTTGAGTGTGGGCCCTGTCTGCTGTGTGGAATGCTTGGCCTTGCCTGCAGCTGTTTGGATGTAGACCCTGCCACTAGCCGCTTGAGTGTAGACCCTGCCTGCAGCTGTGTGGAGCTTGGTCCGGTCTTGGACTTTCTCTGGTGGACTTTGGTCTTCAACAAGCTGGAGGACAAAATCTTTGAGACAGCAAGCTTACCCAAGGTAGTTGTTTGAGTTGAGGGCTTAGGGGCAGCTGGGCTCTTCAGAGAGGGATGGGCTGAGGATGTGAGAGGTTTAGCTGCCTTCTTCCCTATTGCCTCTTCAGCAAAAAACAGAGTTAGAGGTTCCCACTGCTGGAGAAGCCGATTGACACATTTACCAAGAGCCAGCCATCTGGTCGAGGATAATTTTAAAATCTTCCTCACATCAGTGTCACACAGGATTTGGACGTTACGCAGCAAAGCTTTCCTTTTGCTACTCTTGTCAAGGTAGTAGTAGATTACGATGATCATGTCTTCAATGTCAATACATATACTTCTTGCAGCCTTTTCCACAGCTATATGCATTAGGTGGCATGTACAACCGACCATGTAAATCTGGGGATTCTGTGACTTAACGATGCGACACCTTTTCTTAACCCCTGCATGACAGAGGCGTTGTCAGCAGAAAAGCGAACACAATTGCCCCATGGAATTTTCCTTTTGTTTAGTTCCTGGTCAATGAGATTGTATATCCTTTGCTTGAGGGCACTAAATTGAATTGAACGCGTGAATACGCAATTCAGCACGAAGCATTTGGCTAGGAAGGGCAGGTAGGGGGAGGGTTAATATACAGCGCTCTGATTGGCCGAAAGCTTTTCACTCCACTTACACGCTGTGGCTCAGCGGCAGAATCAACGTCATAGATAAAACTAAAACCTGCAGAAATGCAACAAAATGCGTACCAAGAGAGCAGCGAATCGTACACACGTACTTAAGGGCAGAGTACGAAAAACGCGTACATGTTTGCAGGTCTGATATTGAACAACAACGAGTGTGGTATTGCCTTTATACAACAGTTCGATGGCACAATTTTGTAAATAAGAACTACAATGTTCTTCACAAAACCCTCTTCTGTGAGGATCTACTTCATTCTCCCACTGATTCAAATCTCAGGTTGACAGTTTAACAGTTGAGTCCAAGCCTCTGTTATGAATTCTAAAATGTCACTATAGGACTAGTAATGAGTTTTGCGAGTGCAAGGAGGAAAGTGGGTGTTTCTTCATGCAGCCAATCAAATAAGGCTCTCGTGGACTCTTGATTCTTATCCGATTGGTTTAATAAGCGTCAGATGCCAGAAAACATCTTGATCGTCATATGGCTTTGCATCGTTCTCATCGCTGGAATCGTAATTTTATTACATACATACATGTTAAAATAAATGATAACACTTCACAATAAGGTTCACTAGTTAAACATTAGTTAATGTATTAACTAACATGGACTAACCATGAGCAAATCATTTGTTACTGTATTTACTAATCTTCCTTAATGATAGTTAATGAAAATACAGTTGTTCATTGTTCAGGTTACTTCACAGTGCATTAACAAGAGTTTAATGTATTAGTAAATGTTGAAATTAACATTAAAAAGGATTAATAAATGCAGTATAAGTGCAGTTCATTATTAGTTCATGTTAACTAATGTTAACTAAATGAGCCTTAATGTAAAGTGTTATTTAATAAATAAAGCATGATTGCTTAATAAGCCATGTACAATTAGGTTGACTCCCATGTGTTCATACTGACTTTCAAGCTGGTGTTAATGTTATTGGATTGGCACTGCATTAAAATTTAAAATATTATATTACCCACTTACACCACTGAGCTAATGTTAAACTTCACAATCAAATCCCAAAATAAATCACTTAAAATATGATGGGTTTGCTCATCCACCATGACACTCGCTGTGACAATGCTAACACTGGAGTAATTCAAACGGTGAAACATTTCCCAAGGTAATAATGGTAGAATACTGCATGGCTGGAAAAACCTCTCAGGTAATCAGATTCGAGAACCAGAATGAACTGTTGTATAAAGCGTTCTATATAACAAAAATGCTGCAATATGAAGTTTTGTGGGTGGCAGAAAACATTAAACTACTACGTTTCACCATTCCTCTCTACTTACCAGGACATCCTAGAGATGAAGCAACCAAAAAACTGCTGGGCCAGGGCTTCAGCCAGAAAGCGCCTGCTCATAGGAGTCTGGTCTATGATCATACCACTGTGCAGGAGGTTGGTACTGAGAAGAACAAACAGAGCATCAAATCACATTGTAGCTTCTCTTGACAAAACCTTTGATATTAACCAAAAAAAAAAATGCAGGGTTTTCCTGCATTCAAAATATTTTGGTGGTCACCAAAATGAATCTTTGTCCCTTTTTTAATAGATTTATGTGATCATTTAAATGTGCTGATACCTGCCATTCTGCAGTACAGGTACCCACTGATAGCCGGCTACTTTAAAACTTTCCCGTGAGTGTTTGTGTAAGTGCTTTGTGAAGAGCGTCAAAGGTTTACATTTACAACGTGTTTTTGCAGCCAATAACAGATTAAATATCCACTCAACACCGCTCAAAATAGAAGAGTTTTTCACCATGAGTTCTGCACACTTGCGAATCCTTTCATTATAATACTACATTCGCACAGCGTTCCTTGCTGCTGTCACTTTTGGCTTGCTTAGTTGGGGACACTTACAAAACTGACAATATCAGAGATAAAAATTTAATTATGTAACCATCTACTGTAGCATCACATCAGAATGTAATGTCTCTGTGGAAAAATTCCATTTATTCATTGCTATTGGAGAGGAAGAATTGTCTAAACTAGTTAAAATCATCTAAATCAACAATATGAATGTTAGATTCTATACCAACTAAGCTACTGAAAGATATGTTTCCAGAGCTCATCTTCTTAATATCAATAATTCATCTCTGTCATCAGGATATGTACCAAGAACTTTTAATATGGCTATTATTAAATACTAATTATATTATTTTCTCTTGTAATAAAAACAACTTGATCCAACAGAATTAGTCAATTAAAGGCCAATCTCGAATCTATCTTTTCTGTAAAAGATACTAGAAAAGGCAGTATCATCACAACTATGTTCCTTATTTAGAAAGAAATGGTATCTGTGAGGACTTCCAGTAAGGATTTAGACCGTGTTTAGCATTGAGACAGCTCTCATTAGAGTTGCAAATGATTTGCTCTTATCATTGGATGAAGGCTGTATTTCTCTATTAGTGTTACAGGATCTTAGTACTGCATTTGACACTATCGACCACAACATTCTTTTCAATAGACTCGAAAATTATGTTTGCATTAGTGGAATTGCACTGGCTTGGTTGAAATCCTACTCATTGTAATGTGTAAACGAAGAGATATCATATCGATCAGAAGCTCAGTATGGAGCATCGCAAGACTCAGTACTAGGACTGTTGCTGTTCACTTTGTACACTTGGGAGATTAGCATTAGCTATGCTGATGATGTCGAAACCCAAATTATGACATATGCTCTCAATGACAAATGCAGAACAGTTAGTTCATGCGTTCATGACCCCCAGGCTAGATTATTGTAATGTTCTAATCTGTGGTTGCCCTGGAGTCCTAATAAACAAACAAACTCCATCTGGTTCAAAACGCAGTAGCTAGAGTTCTTACTAGAACCAGGCAGTATGACCATATTGGCCTGGTTCTGTCAACACTGCATTGGCTACCTATTAAACATCGCAGACATTTTTGAATCTCGCTAATTACTTACAAAGCACTAAATGGTTTACCCTAGCTCCACTGTACTTGAGTGAACTCAACACATTAGTCTTCACTACAGTTGATAATACCTATAATATCAAAATGAACCGCAGGTTGTAGAACCTTTTCCTTTTTAGCACCTAAACTTTGGAACAGTCTTCCTAGCATTGTTCAGGAAGCAGACACACTCTGTCAGTTTAAATCTAGACTAAAAACATCTCTTTAACGTGGCATATACAGAACACTGTATCTACTAGCGGCATAAATTAGGTCAGCTGGAACAGGGAACACTTCCCTTAACACCTGATGTACTCTCTACATCATAAGAATAATGGTGTCTCTCAGTTTACCCCGAGGTTTACCGTAGTCTGCCATATCCAGATGAGATGAAGGACTTGCACCTAAACATGATGACATTTATATTTAACATTTTATAAATTTGTATAAAGAAATAAAGGCAAAGAACCAGTTCATTTGTATTTCACTGACTATTTAATTTTATATAATTAGTTTAACAATATAATAAGACAAATTCAGCTGAATATATAATACTTTGAACTGCTAATGAGAACTTTGCTATGATACGATCGCTTTTAGTTAGTATTATATTTGAATGTATATATTAAGACAATGTCAAAGATTCATTTTTGTCTCAGTATAGACTTTATAGTTTTAAGCACTTTGTTTTATGATCTGTCCTGATAGTGATTATTTTTTATTTAAAGTGAAATAGGACAAGTTAATATATTACAAAGTATTTCTTTGCATTTATTTTGTATTTATTGTCAGTTCTGGGCTTGCAGTTCACATGGAAAGGGTACTCTGTACTATGTCTGTGTGGATGACCATGTTCGTCCGCCACCATCAAAGACCATTTTTGACCAAGAAAAAAAAATCCTGTTATGTCTTTATAACCATACCTGAAAATACTCATTGATGCATATGATGAGACCTGCACATAAGCCTCATCCACAAAGACTGTCTTAAAGCAAGAATATGGGTAACGGCAGGTGAGAATTTCCTCGTAGAACTCAAAAATCTCATGCAGGTAGGACATGGTATGCTTCAGGAGGGGCAGAAGCTGAGGCAAGCAAAAATGAGTCACCTGTGAAAACACAACATATTTGATTTATAACAATTTAGTGAATAAAAAACACTATTACATTGAAAAACATTTACAATTGAAAACATTAAAAATAATACGTAAGCATTATGAAAATATGTATACCCCAATTATCTCAATCTGGGAAATTTGGATGATCTAATGTGTGACTCACCTACAGTTAAGACGTTAAAAATGGTGGCAGACTGTATCACATAAAAAAAAAAAAACAATATCTAATGGCTGACTGCAAAAAGGAAACTTGTTTGAGTCAATAACATCACCAGGTATTGTCTATGCACATTTGATCAAAATATCTGGATTACGCTGTCAGACTACTGCATGTTCGTGTTCATTGGAAAATGTAGATAATCGATACTAACAACCCTCATCAGCAATGCAGCAATTGGCTGGTGGCAAGACAGCAACAATGACATCATATTAAAAGAACATGACACACCTGATGAAAAAAATGGAAATAGGCAATCGACCAAAACAGCATAAAAGTTATGATAGAAAAATCAAATGTGTACTGATTGTTACATGATTCCCTAATATTTCATGATTTCTAGTATTTTTAGAGGCTTTGAATTTTTATTTCAATATAGTAATTAGCAATTCAGCAATTTAAGTTTACCTGTGGACCAGATTTGTTATATGACAGCATTAATTTAACATTTGTCAAGCCTCAAAAACTCTTGAAACTTTGCACACGCATTGGAACCTGCGGCCATTGGGGCGTCACAGAGGCTGGGACCCGGGCGTGGCAGGGGGGCTCGACAGCGCCCCCTTGAATGGGGTCCGAACACTTGGTCCATATATCAAACACGCTTGCACATATTGGTATGAAACTCGGTACACATATAGACCTCATCGGGCCTGACAACTTTCGTGCTCTAAGTTGTTCGCCGCCTCAACAGGAAGTGAGCTATTATGGGTTGTTTGAAAAATGCATGCTCTGGAATTTGATATACTCCTCCTAGGCGCTTAATCCGATCACCACCAAACTCGGTCAGCATGAAGTCAAGACATTGATGACGCAAAATTGCCAAGGGATTTTTGATATCTCAAACGCTTTGCCCGTGGCGAGGCAACGAATTTATGGCGAGAAAAGAGAAACAGGAAGTGTGTTATAACATCTGCATACATTTATTGATTTTTATGAAACTTCAGCTGTGTGTTCGTATGGTTATTTTTAACAAGTTTAGATACAATTCCGAACAGATTTAAAGTAATTTTTATTATAATCAATGTTTTCCCCATACTCTATTGGCATGTATATTTAGTTATCTAGAGTTATCTCTAGTTATCTCTGATGAAACTATCACTTCAAACGGTTTGCCCGTGGCGAGGCAACGAATTTATGGCGAGAAAACAGAAACAGGAAGTGTGTTATTACGTCTGCATACATTCATTGATTTTTATGAAACTTCAGCTGTGTGTTCGAAGCCGAGTACATGGATGTGACTATTGTGAGTGAAAGATATAGCGCCACCAATTGGCAGCAGGAAATGTGTCACTTTCAAAATGCTTTGAGATCACCCTCTTATTTTTATCCGATTTGCTTCAAACTTCTTCATTATAATGTCAAAACATTTCAGATATAGACATATGAATATCTTTGTGATATCTTAAATATTGTTGCCATGGCAAGAGGTCAAACTTTAATAATATTCTTGGGTGTTTTTGAGGCTCTTAACAAACACGGTCTCGTGGCTCCCTCTAGTGGACAGCTTTGTGTACTTTCTGTTCAATCATAGAAGCAACGCCCCTTGTTTCACAGTTTGATGATGTCTGTGAATGATCACGAACTCATTTGTGTTTTTTAAACTTATAAGTTAAAATATTCCAGCGATTACACAAGATTTAATCACAAGAATGTATTAAAAAGCTTAATTTTAGTTTGGAAGGTGTTCTATGACAATTATAGACGCGCCGCGTCTGAGAAGGAACGCCTGCCGAAGCTCGTTCATTCTCGCGTCTTTCAGAATCTTGTCATTCCTTTTTAATGTTCCTTTGAATTAAAACATTCCAGTGATTACACAAGATTTAATCACAAGAATGTAATAAAAAGCTTAATTTCAGTTTGGAAGGTGTTCTATGACAATTATAGACGCGCCGCGGCTGAGAAGGAACGCCAGCCGAAGCTCGTTCTTTCTCGCGTCTTTCAGAATCTTGTCGTTCCTTTTTAATGTTCCTTTCAATTCTTTGAAATTGAAGTTTGAATTTTTATGTGTATGACTGTGTTAATGTGTTGACGCTGTGTGGCATCTGCGCAAACTTCGTTTCCTAATGGATTAAACAAAGAGCCGCGCGTCATTTCTCTATAAGCAGTGATCGTGACCGCGTGAAAGCCACTTGATTTGAAGTGTTTTTAAACCTTATTCTTTAAATCATTCAAGCGATTAGACAAGATTCGATCACAAGAACATATTAAAAAGCTTCTTGTACAGTTTGGAAGATTTTCTGTCACACAAAGAGACGCGCAGTCTCCTAATAATGATCGCGCCCAGTTATACAAATACATCTTTACACATGCAGGGATTTAAAAAATAAAATTAAAATATAAACTTCTGCAAATAACTAATAATAAACTTCTGCACATGATGACAACATACTGAAGATGCTGAAGACATTCCAGCGATTCTACAATATAAACACATGAAAGACATTCAAGTAGAGCTCGCAAGCCGTGTTTGACAGTTTCATGATGTCTGTGAATGATCACGAACTCATTTACATGTGATTTTTTCATATTCTTTTCATTCCTTAGTTTGAATATTTATGTGTATGACTGTGTTAATGTGTTGACGCTCTGTGCATCTATTTAACCTGGCATACACATGACACATTATCAATGTTTGTCTTCATATCCGTTAAAGGATTGTTAGGCTGCATAGATCAGGTCAGCCGGAACCAGGAACACTTCCTATAACACCAGATGTACTCGTTACATCAGAAGAAGAATGGCATCTACGCTAATTTTTGTCTCTCTGCTTATCCTAAGGTTTACCAGTTAACGTGATTGGCTGGATCCGGGCCGTGTCCGGGTCGGATGGGGAACCTGTGCCTGTGCATGGCAGCAGCGTGGCCCTGGGGTGTCGGTGGAGACTGTGTGAAGTAGCTCATCCCTTCTGAGGGCCTTACCGACTCATCAGCCAGTGGCACAGATCCCCAACAACCCGTCCCATAACAGCGTGATGAAAAAGATCTTAAACTAGATGGAACTGGATTAAATATTTTGACTGTTGCGACTCCAATCAGACTTATGACCTGTATCTCTGCCTGAGTATCGGACAAGTGTTCACTGTTGGCCAGAGGAGAACTGGCCCCCCGACTAAGCCTGGTTTCTCCCGAGGTTTTTTTCTCCCGAGGTTCCTTGCTGCTGTTGCCTTTGGCTTGCTTAAGTTGGGGACACTTGCTTGATATTCAGCAGTGTTTTTGATATGCCTGCATTGGCGCCGTGGTATGCGAACTGAGCTGAGCCGGACGATTACATCACGGTTTTCTCCAGTGTTGATATACATAAATTAACTAGACTAATAACTACTGATCTTTGCAATGGAATGAATCAATAATATATAGAATGAGCTGGACAATGACACCATTTTCTTTGGAAGCTGCTGTGCAGCCAATGATTTGCCAGTTATTAATGTAAAGCTGCTTTGCCACAATTTGCATTGTAAAAAGTGCTATACAAGTAAAGGTGACTTGACTTGACACACACCTCATGCATGTACGGGTCCACCAGAATCTCGAAGGGTCCCACAGCCAGGGAAATATTAGGGGCCGCAGTGGGGATGGGCAGCATGTAGTGGTAGGTCTTCTTGCGCATATCGTGGGTGTAGACTGTCTCCACTAGGTCCCCACAGGACACTGCCACCATGGAGGCATCCACTGTAAACTCCAGCTTCCAAGTGCACAGCTCAGAGTATGAATCAACACATGGAAACCAGAAACTAGTGGAGAAGATTAGGAAATAATTATGCACTCATACAGACAAGCTGATGATACAGGGCTCAACAATAAGTAAATTAGTCATTCACTTGTCTGAGTAAAAATGTTTCTTGTCCAGAAAAAAATGGATTTTTGTGTTGTAAACAATTTATTCTGAAGCAATATTCTCATCCGTGTTCTATAAGCTTTGACATTAAAATCTGCATATTTGAGCAGGACATTTTTTTACTTTTATAAAAGGGCAGTTCTTCCTAATCTTATTAAATGTATGCTTCATCTTTCATTTTAAATTTGGTAAATTTCAATTATAATAATTATACACTATAGGGCTGTTACCAATCAAATAAGTTACATTTAAAAAAATTACAAATGCATTTAATAACATTGTGAGACTGTTTTATATATTGTTGGAAAGAATGATACTTTTAAACTTAAAACTTAGTTGGCGGCAGGTGACCGTGTTAATGAGTTAGTCATTGAGTCATTTATTCAAATAATTCGGGCAGTGATAAATAAAATGAGGCAGTTGTTTATGAATGGGTCATTGAATCTTTGACTCAACCAATTTGTTCAAAACACTGAATCATTCAGAAATTAAAACATGGTTGAGTGTTTCTGTTTGATGCGCAATGATGCTGCTGTGATCTTAGTTTGGAACTATTTTCTATGCTGAAACAAAACAAAATTAGACAATATTGCATCTAAAATATATCATAATATACATCATAAACGTTTTCCACATGGCTCCAGGATTTCTGAAGCGAAGCAACACGTACGTATTTGTACAAAAACAAAATATCCATATTTAACAAGTTATGAAGTAAAATATCTAGTTTCCTCCAGACCGCCCTTCCGTACTCTACTTATAAAGACAGTGTAAAACTCTAGCACCTACGTCCTACGTCTTCCCTATTGAACTTACGGAACAAAGCAACGCCAATTCTGTTATTTTCGTTATTTGAATATTGAAGGAGGTCTGGCGGAAGCTAGATATTTTACTTCTTAACTTGCTAAATATGGATATTTTTTTACACAAATGCATCTTTTCGCTTCAGAAGAACTTTATTAACCCCCGGAGCCATGTAGAATATATATATTTATGTTGGATGGATATGGATGGAAACACTTTTTTTTAGCTCATATTCATTTGGTAAAGCTTACTGCCATTATAAAGCTTGGATCCGTAAGGATATTAGTAATATTTCTCCGATTGTGTTCATCAGAAAGAAGAAAGTCATATACACCTAAGATGGCTTGAGTGCTTGAGGTAATTTTCATTTGAATGTCATCTAATCCTTTAACTGTTGTTAAATTAGTGTCCCATTTTCAAATGTGACATTCAGGAAAACGTCTCTGGTTACTTTCGTAACCTCCGTTCCCTGAGAGGCGGGAACGAGACATTGCGTAAAACGCTGCGGGAAAATACCTTTCTTCCTGAATGTTGAAATATAGAAAAACTGGCCAATTGCTGCTCTATTCGGAAAAACGCGTGCCTTACTGGCGTTATAGGCAGTATAAAAGGCGAAGAGAGCGGCAATTACCTCAGAATCACGACTGAATGCAAAGCTGAGAGAGAGCAGGAGTAACGTCTCCGGTTACTATCGTAACCTCCGTTCCCTTTCGAGACCGGTCACTTCGACACTACGTAAAATGCTGCAGGAACCAAATAAAATCCCACCGTGAGAGCGAGGAACAAGAGACACCCAATCACCCATGGTAACAAGCCACAAGGGGCGGTGCTAACAGACACTCAAGTATGATAGGCGAAGCAAGGCCAATGAGAGACGAGCTGAAGCCTATACATTTGCATACGAAAGAGAGAGAAATGCAGGCTGCGCTGAGGGGAGATGGAAGAGGGCAGTGAAGCCACGTATCTCCTCCATTGTCATCGTAATCGACGTCGTCGTAGACGCGAGTGGGGCCCACCAGCTGGTAGCAGTGGACCTAGCTCCTGTGAAGGAACGCACATAGTCCCTCCTGGCTCTAAGGACGCGGGCTGGAAAATCCGCGCAGTGGGTGCAGTTCCCAGAGTCCATGAAGGCTGCTTCGGCGTGGGCCAAGCCCAGGCAAGCCACACAGTGCGGGTGGTTATCGGGCGGGTCGATGGGGCCCGCACAGATGCTGCAAATTGAAGCCATCAGATGCCGTGGAGAAGTAAATCAACAGTAGCAACTTCAACGATGAGCGTGAAGGAAGAGATTCTGAGGTAATTGCCGCTCTCTTCGCCTTTTATACTGCCTATAATGCCAGTAAGGCACGCGTTTTGCATATAGAGCAGCAATTGGCCAGTTTTTCTAACTGGCGTTAGCCTATTATATTTCAACATTTTAGAAGAAAGGGATTTTCCCGCAGCGTTTTACGCAGTGTCGAAGTGACCGCTCTCGAAAGGGAACAAGTACTCTTGGTCATGTGATGGTGCTTAATTTACTATGTGTTATGAATATTAAAAAATAAATAAAAAATACTCCACATTTTGAATATTTACCGCAGTATGTTAATGAGTTTCTGTGTGTGCTGCACTGTTTCGATTTCTCCTCAAGAGGCTGCGTGAGCATCGACACCGCAGCTTCGTTAGCATCAGTACATTATAGTACATCCGTTAGATATTAATGTCCACTATCAATCGTCCCTTACACTAAACGAAATAATGAATCACTCTCGTTTTGGTGATTCCCTATTTTTTTTTTTTTTTGTTAATTTGACGCTTTAATCAGGCTACATACTGGATAATTTGACTGTAAACTTTCCCAGAGTTTAGTGGCTTAAAATGATTTCCACAAACAGAAAAGCAATATCAGGTTAAGGGATTAGAATATAAATTTCCACCCGTCAGGGTTACAGGTGCTTGCACCATTATAGATGATCCATGTGATAAACTCTTGACTGCCAAGATCATTTAACTGCATGACATAAAATACATTAATCATGCAATTTCGCATTCTTCGATTATTTATTTGATTTTAACACGTTAAGGATTTTAAATTAATTGCATGCATCGCAACGTAAGCAATGATGCGGTGTTTGAATTTTCGCGACAGAGACGTGCTTATATACATTACCTTGACAACACTATTTGACATTAGCGCGGACCAAACCTTCTCTCGCGGCCTATTGAGGAACCCTAGTCTAACCCATTGTTGTTGAAGTAGTGCCTTTCTACCTGTGCTCTCATCATTAGTTGTGTCTGTATGCTGGCTCGTCCTTTCCCCTTTGTTTTTTTCATTATTATTCAGCTATTTACCTTTTTTTAACCCTAACCCTAACCCTTCAGGTTGGTGGAGAGCTCCTGCCTCAAGTGGAGGAGTTCAAGTATCTTGGGGTTTTGTTCACGAGTGAGGGAAGGAAGGAGCGTGAGGTTGACAGGCGGATCGGTGCAACTTCTGCAGTAATGCGGTCGATGTACCGGTCTGTCGTGGTGAAGAAGGAGCTGAGCTGCAAGGCGAAGCTCTCGATTTACCGGTCAATCTACGTTCCTACTCTCACCTATGGTCATGAGCTTTGGGTCATGACCGAAAGAATGAGATCCCGGATACAGGCGGCCGAAATGAGCTTTCTCCGCAGGGTGGCAGGGCGCTCCCTTAGAGATAGGGTGAGGAGCTCGGTCACTCGGGAGGAGCTCAAAGTAGATCCGTTGCTCCTTCACATCGAGAGGAGTCAGCTGAGGTGGCTCGGGCATCTGTTTCGGATGCCTCCTGGACGCCTCCCTAGGGAGGTGTTCCGGGCATGTCCCACCGGGAGAAGGCCCCGAGGAAGACCTAGGACACGCTGGAGAGACTATGTCTCTCGGCTGGCCTGGGAACGCCTCGGTGTCCCCCCGGAAGAGCTGGAGGAAGAGTCTGGGGAGAGGGAAGTCTGGGAGTCTCTGCTCAGACTGCTGCCCCCGCGACCCGGCCCCGGATAAGCGGTGGAAGATGGATGGATGGATGGATATTTACCTTTACATTTTTTTATGGCTTAATTCCTAAATTTCATGAATTCCTAATTGGCGCGTTTCATCATCATTGTGCAGTGCGCGTGTACGTTCGCTCTCTAGGGTTAATAAATACAACTGCACGTGTCTTGCGGAAGAACATTGTAGCCGGAACTACTTCTCTCTGTTTGTCTATGACGAGTCACGCAGGTACTGTGATACTCCGCAGCGGAGCCGAGCCCGGTCTGAAACAGTCCGAATATAAACACTTATTATAGGCGCACCGTAATGATTCAGGAAAAGACAAAAACAAGGTTTGGAAAATGGATCCATGATGTACTCGTTTATTATATAAATTTTGTTCATTTTGAAAACAAAACCGTTACAGACGGCAGCAGCTGCTGATACCTCGTTCTGTTACACACGCGCGAACAACATGATCATGCACTCGCACAAATGCGACCACATAAAATTTTAACTTGCACGTTCGACCATTTTGGTCGCAGTCTGGAACTCTAGTTGGACTCTAATCTTAGTAATTCTGAATCACTATGTGGAAGCAGCCTAAATCTTTAACCATAACTACTATCACGATAATGTACCTTTTCATGTATATGAATGTCTGCAGCTTACCGTGTTGAATTCTGGTTGCCAAAGGAGAAAACATGGGCTGCTCTTTCTGCCATACTTCCTTCCACATCTGGTACTACAAAATGCAACCCTCCTTTCGGTTGATCCAATGAGAATTCAATGTACACCTTCATAACTTTCATCTCTGCACACAAACACCACACCAGGACAAACTATTATCACTGACATTATTCTGTGCCTTAAAAATGAAAAAAAAAATCACCTTTTCTTGAGGCATTATTAAGGGACATAGTGAGCACTAGTGATGTCAAAAGTTTCGGCACTTTGATAGCAAATGACAATACCCTAATTTTTGCATCTTCCAGTGAAAACGACGGAATTCTATCTGGTAACACAAGCTCACGCTGATGTGTCTCCGATTTTGACTGCAACAACCACATCTTATCAACAATAAATAGAAAGTCCCCAAACTACATTTTTGTCTTTTTCAATAATCAGTTACACTCAAATGCATGTCACAATATGAAAGAAAGGATCTGTCACAGCGTCCATTTCATTGGTTTCATTCCGTTATTAAAACCATCATATTACAAAAGACTCAAGCCTTAAAAACAGACATGGAAACTTCAGTTTCCAAGCTCCTTCATACTGTGTGATCTACTCACCATCTCCTTGTTTCCAGAGCTCTGAAGGAACTTTAATGGAAAGCTCCCCATTCCCAGCATCTGGATCCACAGCACTAACCGCTGCTGTGTAAGCACTGGAGAAATAGTTCAGGTTCCTCCTGTTAACCACAGTGATACAGAAAAAAAATATGCACCAAGATGAAGACAAGAACATACTTGAAGACCATTATATTATTACCAATGAGAAATTAGATGCTGACAGATATTCTCCGGTAAATATCACAAAGGTGATGATAATAATAATAATAACACAATTAGAAAAAAAATATAAAAAATTTTACATAAAGAGCCTATAGCCACATTTAAGGACCAATAAAATGTTTTGCATTGTGACACCGCGCCAAAATACCACTTTCTGAAATGCAGTAATGAAAATCACCCTATTAAAACTAGCATAAAGGCAGTACAACAAATAATATGAGGCATAATACGAGACAACGAGGGGAAGTTATATACAAAAATTATGATTAAAATATAAAGTAATGCCAACAAACATGATCATGTAAACTTGTGTCCTAAAATGTGCTTTATTATGACTTTTTTTTTGGGGGGGGGGGGGGGGGGTTAAACATTTTCATAACAGTTTTTGTGAGATTCACAATTTCATCTCATGTTAGTATTTTTTACTTCTTTCCACACAATCCCAGGCAAGGTTACTCCTCTCACTTCATTCTACGCAATGTGTATGTGGGTTTTTTTTTTCTTTCTCCGAAATAGAGTTCAAAAATAAAGCTGAGCTTACTGCTTGGATTCATGATGGCAGACCTCCAGTGTAGGGTCATTGTAAATGAATGGAGCCTCAAGATCATTTACTCTCACCCTGTAGATACGACACTGTTTGCTGTTCAATTTAATACGGTTCAGGTTCATCACTGTTGGAAAGATGGTCAGCTCCACATAGCCCTACGCAAAGCAACAACAAAAAATCCATTCAAAAGTGCTTTAAAAAAAAATTCTGCCACATTTATCAATAACATAATCAAGTATGATTAAAACAGCATAAGAGAATGACGCAGAAGATATTGTTGGAAAAAAAGTTGTTGTTTTTGTTTTTGCTTCACTTCATAAAATTAAGGTTGAACCACTGCAGTTACATGGACTATTTTAACGATGTCTTTAGTACCTTTCTGGACCTTGAAAGTGGCAGTTCATTTACAGTCTATGGACGAGTGAGAGCAAAAATATCTAAAATTGTGTTAATGTCTTACTTTGGGTTAACTAACCATTTCACATTAACTTCAACTTTTCTTTTTAATATGCAATTTACCAAATATAAAAAGGTATAAGAAAATACTTAAACAGGCATATGATCATTGGCTTATGGAGAAAAAAATTAAATAATTGAATTAAAGTTTCATGAAAACACTAATTATTTAACTGTGCATTATAATCTGTTCAATAGCAGAAGGTAAACGTTTTTAAAGTCTCGTCTCAATCGTCACACATGTTCATCTTCAACCTACTGCATGAAGTCTGTCTACTTCACATTTTTTTGCTTCATACACATCACATTCAAAATTAAATATAAAGGCATACTCACAATGACAGACTTCCTCTGAAAATTGATGTTGTTGATGCAGACAACCTGATGGGTCGTAAAGAGATAAAAAACAAAAAAACAGCATTTATACTCCTGATTTAACAAGTAAACACAACTGCAATCATAGTCATGCATGCGGTGCATTTTGATACTTATAATTTATATGGTCGTGGGCTTTCAAAGCCCTTGTCTTTCTTGCGGTTCATGCTGCTCTTCCGTTTATTCACTCAATCACTCTCAAACAGCGGTGTTTTTGTTCAGTTGCATTAAATCCTTAATTTCTAGTTGTTTTAAATACTAAAGGCAAGTCCTTTCTTGTTCAAACATCGCTCTAGTCCGTCATGTTTTAATTAGTGCAAGGACTGTGAAGTGTTAATAAAATCAACAACATCCATCTCTATGTTGCAGATAAGCAACAAAACTATTCTCTTTCTGCATGTCTTCAGCCATGTTGTTTGTAACCTTCGCCCTCCCGCTCTATGGGTTCCCGGATGAACGTTCATCAGTTACCCGTATATCTATGCTGTTACTTATCTTCCTCAAGGGGGCGTAAGAGGAGGCTGATTCTGAGGCGTTGACAAACTATCTGAACATATTAATATCTTTTTTAACTTGCTGTGTTCTACAACCCCATTAAGACTACCGTCTCAACTATACAATGATCTGGTGTTCGTTCGTTAACATTTACATTAAAATCTGGAATAACAAAATCAAATCCATTATTTTCATTCTAAAGTATCTTTGATCTATCTGAAAATAGAAGCTTTTATAACTTTATTTGTGTGTGTGTGTGTGTGTGTGTGTGTGTGTGTGTGTTTTAATACATTTTGTTCAATATATGATACACTGTAAAACATTATAGTTATTTGGTCTTTTTGCAGTGGTCTGCTGGGTATTATTCATAGGATTTTTATCTTTAACATTATAAACTGCAACTCTACAAATCTTCAAATTCATAGTTAGTTTAATATGAGAAATCTGAGTTTTTTGCCTGATCTGAGATTTTTATGGTAATGTAAGGATACAGTGATTGCCATAATACAGTGTTGACAACAATGTCAGAAAAGTATGAAATGTACAAATGGTATGTCGCTTAATAAATTAGTATGTGATTATTCTGTCATATTTATTTTCTTGCTTATTTTATCAACTACATAAGCTACATACAAAAAAAATAATATTGATCTTGTCATTATAATAAACATTGGTAGCCTTATTGATTATAGAATACAGTGTATAAACTTTTGATTAAATGATGATCTGTTTTTCTTCTGGGACATCAGCTATACAAATATTATTTTAATAGGTATGATAGGAATTGATAAATGTTATCGCCAATGTCATGAAATGAGGAAATGAAGGACCCAAACTCCATAGAACAGTCAGTCACAAAATTTAATGAAATAAACGAAATAATCAAAACAGTTGTTATTAAAGAGCAGGTAGACCAAGATGTCCAGCAGAATCCACAGAAAACCCATTGGAATCCACAGGAGAGCGATGAGACAACGACAACTCCAGCATTGGGAGTGGGGGGGGGGTAACTCTCCGTCTGAATCCCTGGAGTAACGAGTGTCACTGGTTAGTCCGTCAGCAATGAAACTAGAAATAATGTGAGCGATGACTGGTGATACATACTGGTCTTACACAAATGACAGAAGAAAACAAATGAAAACAAATATCAAGGCAGAAAATAGAAAGTTATTCACAATCATGTTTTAGATTGGATGTGAAAGCGGTAGTCAGGATGAATGTATCCAGAAGATGCACTGCCAAAGACAAATAATTAGCAAGAAGTTACATCAGTGAAAATAGTATTTGAGGTCATGTATTTATATCAAGATGAATATACAGTTTCATCATATAAACAAAAACAGATTATATCAAACTTACTAAGTGATTTGAGTAGGACAAATCAAAATATACCCTACTGCCTTATAAAATATTTGGTAACACTTTAGAATACTGATTCTTCATTCATTAATAACTACACATGAACAAATAAGTAATGCGTTAATTAACACTCTAATAACTACAATTAACTAACAAGAAACTCTGATTAATGAATTAGTAAGTTGAAGGTGGTACAGTCATGGCCAAAAGTTTTGAGAATTCCATAAATGTTAGTTTTCACAAAGTTTGCTGCTAAACTGCTTTTAGATCTTTGTTTAAGTTGTTTCTGTGATGTACTGAAATATAATTACAAGCACTTCATACGTTTCAAAGGCTTTTATCGACAATTACATGACATTTATGCAAAAAGTTAGTATTTGCAGTGTTGGCCGTTCTTTTTCAGGACCTCTGCAATTCGACTGGGCATGCTCTCCATCAACTTCTGGACCAAATCCTGACTGATAGCAACCCATTCTTTCATAATCACTTCTTGGAGTTTGTCAGAATTAGTGGGTTTTTGTTTGTTCACCCGCCTCTTGAGGATTGACCACAAGTTCTCAATGGGATTAAGATCTGGGGAGTTTCCAGGCCATGGACCCAAAATTTCAACGTTCTGGTCCCTGAGCCACTTAGTTATCATTTGTGCCTTATGGCACGGTGCTCCATCGTGCTGGAAAATGTATTGCTCTTCACCAAACTGTTGTTGGATTGTTGGAAGAAGTTGCTGTTGGAGGGTGTTTTGGTACCATTCTTTATTCATGGCTGTGTTTTTGGGCAGAATTGTGAGTGATGAGAAGCAACCCCACACATGAATGTTCTTAGAATGCTTTACTGTTGGCATGACACAGGACTGATGGTAGCGCTCACCTTTTCTTCTCCTGACAAGCCTTTTTCCAGATGCCCCAAACAATTGGAAAGGGGCTTCATCGGAGAATATGACTTTGCCCCAGTCCTCAGCAGTCCATTCACAATACTTTCTGCAGAAGAACAATCTGTCCCTGATGTGTTTTTTTTTTTTTTTTTTTTTGGAGAGAAGTGGCTTCTTTGCTGCCCTTCTTGACACCAGGCCATCTTCCAAAAGTCTTCGCCTCACTTTGCGTGCAGATGCGCTCACACCTGCCTGCTGCCATTCCTGAGCAAGCTCTGCACTGGTGGCACTCCGATCCCGCAGCTGAATCCTCTTTAGAAGATGATCCTGGCACTTGCTGGACTTTCTTGGATGCCCTGAAGCCTTCTTTACAAGAACTGAACCTCTTTCCTTGAAGTTGCTGATGATCCTATAAATTGTTGATTTAGGTGCAATCTTAGTAGCCACAATATCCTTGCCTGTGGAGCCATTTTTATGCAACGCAGTGACGGCTGCACGCGTTTCTTTGCAGGTCACCATGGTTAACAATGGAAGAACAATGATTTCAAGCAACACCCTCCTTTTAACATGTCAAGTCTGCCATTCTAACCCAATCAGCCTGACATAATGATCTCCAGCCTTGTGCTCATCAACATTCTCACCTGAGTTAACAAGACGATTACTGAAATGATCTCAGCAGGTCCTTTAATGACAGCAATGAAATGCCGTGGAAAGGGGTTTTTGGGATTAAGTTAATTTTCATGGCAAAGGACAACTATGCAATTCATCTGATCACTCTTCATAACATTCTGGAGTATATGCAAATTGCTATTATAAAAACTTAAGCAGCAACTTTTCCAATTTCCAATAGTTATGTATTTCTCAAAACTTTTGGCCACGACTATAGTTCACTATTAGCTAATCAGTAAATATACTGGTTTTCATACCTCCCAGATAAGAACTAGTTCATACAGGTCCATAATTAACATGAATAATACATATTGTATAATTAATTCTAAAGTAAAGGTCTAGGTATAACCGCTGCTCTGCCATGCAAAAGCTTAGGCTACATATCCATATTAGGGAGGACTCGCTGTTTGTTCATATTTACCTCAAAAAACGTGTCAGGGTTCTGTCACTTCGGTCTAGTTTATGTTACTGGTTTTGTGACAGAGCTCTGACACTCCCTTCATGTCCAGTCTTTGTGTGAGCGTACGTACTCGAGCCGTGCGCTCTCTTGTCTGTGTGTCTCGTTTCATGTTGGGCGCGTGGTGTTCGGATCCCGGCATTCATGTCTGGTTCAGTTTCAGGTCGGGATTCGGACACTCGCGCTTCCTGTCTTTATTGTGAGCGCACGGTTGTGTCACTCACCGTGCGTTCTTGTGTTCCGTAAGTCTTGTCGTGTCCTGTGTTGCACGCGGTTTGTTTACTTCTGCCGCGTGCTTTCATGTCGTGTTTTGTGTGAACGCGCGGTCTGTGAGTGTGCTCGCTGGCTGCGCGTTCTTGTTACGTTCGTGTCTCGTTTTGTGAGCACATGGCTTGTGATTGTTTTCATTAGCCATGTGCTAGTGTTCTTGTCATGTTTGGTGTGAGCACATGGCTTGTCATGTTTTCTTGTGCCATGTGCTCTCTTGTCCATTGTCTTGACCCCACCCATCTTGTTTCCTGATTATTGGTTATTTGCCCCACCTGTCTTCCCTCGTTACCTGCCTTGTTTGTCACCCTTCTTATTCTCCCTGTGTTGTCAGTCCTGGGCTGGATCGTCTTCGTACGTTTGATGTTGTTGGTGTTTGTCAAGTCAAGTCAAGTCAAGTCAAGTCAAGTCAAGTCAAGTCAAGTCAAGTCAAGTCAAGTCAAGTCAAGTCAAGTCAAGTCAAGTCAAGTCAAGTCAAGTCAAGTCTTCCCCCTTGTGGGTAGTTTTGGTTTGTTTGTTTTATTTTTACTTTAAATAAAAGAAATACCCATTTCTCTAGCGATTGAGTCCTCGCCTCTTCCCTATACCACCCTCAAACCTGACAAAACGGGCTTCCTACCTTACTAGGTGAGTAAAATAACCAAAGTAGTTCCAAAATATGCAAAGTGTTATATTCATGCGAATTAATAATTGAATGTCTTATATAATAGTAGTGCAATAAATACCACAAAATATAAACACTAGAAAAAACAATTCTGATATGAAAAAAAAAATAAAATAAAAAAAACATTGGTGAGAAGTCCATACAGTTAATGTTAGAATCCCACAAGCACAAAGTCAGACAGAAATCCAAACAATGAAGGTCTTAACAAAAAATCAAAATAAAATATAATCCACAGCTTGTGTTAAATCCACAAAAACAAAAATAAATATATGTAATCTTTGTGAACCATTGTCCATCTTCAGGAATTCACAAAGGTTGAGGCATTTTCTGCACCTTCAAACATTACGGCGCTGACCCAGCGTGAATATTTTTTTTTCTTGCAAGTATATAAAAAATACCAATTAAACAAATGTACTCTTAATACAATTACAAAAATTCCAAATAGCAGCATAACAAAAATACATATAAACGAAATAAAAAACACAACAACCATAACAAAAACAAACAATATTCAAACAATCAAACAATATTTGAAAAATGCGTTTTATATAAATTTTACATAAGGTGCTCTTACGCTTGTTACAGTGACTAATTAATACTACTTGTACATTCTTGAAGTGTCATGAATCAGTCTGCCAAATGCACCATCATAGTGTTTCTTTGCCAGCCATTCATTCCACTCAATCACTGCAAGGTGGTCAGAAAGCAAACTCTCAGTCCGATTTCCCCTAAGCCTCCAGATCTGCTCCTTGTAAGATCTCCAGGCCCTTTCAATATGTTGGGTATGGGCACCAGTGAGGGGATCTACATACCACCTGCTGTGGTTGACGGTGTGATAGTTGTACCCTAGTGCTGGGAGTATGTGATAGGCACGCCACTCGTCACTGATAATTGATGCGTGATGCGCAATAAAAGGGACTAGATGGTTTCGAGATCTTTTCTCCAGAAGACGTAGAATAGGTTTTCTGGATTTTTTCTGCTGATGATGTCTCACACCTAACATTCCAAAGACCCACTTCTTCCTTTTCCACCCACCAGCCATTCTTCCTCTACCATACTAATGGAGAAAACAAACACAGAGGTAAACAGATACATTATAATAACAATAACTTTGGAACCTATATTTTACATTCATTTAAAGTTGCTATTGCTATAACATACCTTTTTTTTGTGCCGAAAATGGCTTTCATCGATCACAACAAACTCCCTTCGTCCACCAATCAGCAGACCTGTACGCCTTCTCATCCTTTCAACTGCTGTGACACAGACTTCCCTTATTTTCTTTGATAGAGTGACAGAGTGACTGCTAGTTTGTGATCAAATAGGTGGGAGAAATCACTCGCCCTCTTTCATACGCAATCAATATGAGACAAAGGAAAACTCGCGCTTTCGAATGTCATCAACAAGGGACAATGGAATTGTGCAGCAGCAGTTTGTTAATGACATGGAGAACTCCGACAAAAGTAGAAAAGGCGTGCGGACCCGGGCCAAAAGGAACGCCAGCGTGGAGATGGATGCGTTGGATGAGACTTCCGTCAGTGGCACTAGTGGTAAGTATGTTACTCTGTTTACTGGCACACCTTATTAATGATGGCTAGCAAGCTAATCGCTAGTTATAACTCCTAATGCCAGCGACACGCAGGGGAGCGGGAGCGCTGCGAGCACGCTGGGCAGGAAGCCTGGCTGTCAATAGATGACTTTTGTAATGACATTTTTGACTCTCTTTGTGTAATGTACAGGGGTGGGCAGGATGGGATGAGAGTTTGTTAGACAACAAGAAAGTAAATAGAACATTCACCGTTCATTCAATAATGTATAGTTACTTTTAATTAGGTGTGCCCACCGCCCCCACTGCACATCTGGCAGACAAAAGAAAATCTCATGAGCTGGAGATGTGTAAGCTGAAAATAGAGTGGCAAAAAGACAAGATCGATGAGCTGACCAAGGAGAGGGACTATCTAAAAGAGAAGCTGGCATCAGGTAAGGCTCACAAAACACAACATGTATTCAAATAATAGTACAGTTGAGTCTTATTATGCAAGTTAAGCTTTGTGTTCCTATGTACCATGTGATGCAAGCTGTGAGCCTTATGTTTGTATTTGTATCCATTTTAACAGCTCTTAAAAGAGAGGACACCATTTCTAAGCAGACGATTCCCCTGCCTTCAGATTCCTGTCGTGACAGCTCACAATCTTCCTTTGATTCTTCCTCTGATTCCTCTATATCCTCATCAGAGGGAGACAGGAAGAAGAAGTAGAGGGTGAAAAGAATGGGGAAAGGGAAAAAGTATGGGAAGAAGTCAAAGAAAATGGAAACAAAGACACATCAGAGAGGTTAGAATGCTATTTTCACCCTTTCCACTTGTTTCTCACTTGGCTGGTTGTTCCTGCATGATGTCACATTGTGTGTGTGTCCCATAAAAATTGCATCGGGGGTTACATCTGCTTCAATACTTATTTAATGTTTAGTTAAATCTATGTAAAAGATATAAAACAAAATGACAGAGTGACTTATGCTGCCTTCAAGTGCACATTGTAAATATGAGTTTACAATAAAGTGCACATGAACACCCAACCATTTCGAAGGTTGAATGCGATGAGCTCGTAATCACGACTTCAGAAGTGGGAATTGTCAAATTTCTGCTAGCACTCGAAGGCAGTGTCAGACACAGACAAGATGGCAGGTAAGTTATGATGCACTTTATTGAACAGCGTAATGCAGACGGATGAACAGGAAGAGATATAATCAAACAGTATAGCAGTGGTAACTCAACTTGGGTTTAACTGACAACAGTTCCTTGGTATCTTGGATAGAAGCTCTCGAAGGGATACTTGCACATAGCACAGGAAGGAGAAGGTCCAGGGAAGAGTAGGTGATCGCTGGGCGGAATGGACAGGAGGATTGACGATAGGTAGGCAGGTGTAGGAGAGTCTGTGAGTCCATGTAAAGACGAGACCAGACAAAGAGTGACTGGTGCGGAGAGTATAAATAGGCAGAGGTGGTGATGAGGAACAGGTGCAGGTCATTAGAATTCCGGTCAGGCAGAGCGAGTGACAGAATGATGTGCAGGGTTGGTGGTGGGCATGTCGGCTGGCTCCGTGACAGTACCCCCTTCTCCACGGCCGGCTCCTGACGGATGAATTCTCTGATGACCACGGCCTCTGGGAGCTAGTTTGGTAGGGTGTTCCTGGTGAAACTGAGTCAGTAACATGGGGTCTAGGATGTCGTCACGAGCCACCCAGGATTTCTCCTCAGGTCCGTAGCCCTCCCAGTCGACTAGGTATTCGAGAGTGGATCCCCGTCGCCGAGAGTTCAGGATGGTGGGAACTTGGTAGATGGCCTCTTCAGCCGCCAGGTCCGGAGGAGGAGGTACACTGCCCTCACGAAATCCTGTGGATGGAGACAAGGGTTCAGTATATGGTTTGAGTAGTGAAACATGGAATGAAGGTGATATTGAACAGTGTAGTGTAGACGGATGAACAGGAAGAGATATAATCAAACAGTCTAGCAGTGGTACTCAAACTGGGTTTAACTGACACAGTTCCTTGTATCCTTGGATAGATTCTCTCGAAGGGATAGGACTTTGCACGAGCACAGGAAGGGGCGAAGGGTCAGGGAAGAGTCGTGATCGCCAGGCGGGAACGACAGGGGGGAGGACGATAGGTAGGCAGTAGGGGAGAGTCTGTGTGTCCATGTAAGACAGATCGAGAAACAAGAGAAGAGGTGTGAGAGTGGTGGGAGAGTATAAATGGCAGGTGGTGGAACATGTGAGGTGATAGTGCAGGTGATTAGAAGAGCGAGTGAGAGAATGGATGTGCGGGTTGTGGTGTGTGTGGTGGTGGGCGTGTCAGTGGTGGGTACCTCCTTTCCCCTCCCGTGGTGGAGTAGCAGTGGTAACTCAACTTGGGTTTAACTGACAACAGTTTCTTGGTATCTTGGATAGAAGCTCTCGAAGGGATACTTGCACGAAGCACAGGAAGGAGAAGGTCCAGGGAAGAGTCGGTGATCGCCGGGCGGAACAGGTGCAGGTGATTAGAATTCCGGTGAGGCAGAGTGAGTGACAGAATGATGTGCAGGGTTGGTGGTGGGCGTGTCGGCTGGCTCCGTGACAGGCAGGATAAATAAGCTGAATTTATTGCATTAAATCATAAGCTACCAATTACTACACTTTACAATTTACAGCAAACTACAGCAGCCATTACCTTTGATTAGCTATTAGTACTATCTAAACAAACCAACAAATCAGATTATATCTACTGAAAAAAAAAATTGCACACAACTGTATAATAAATATCTCAAGTACATATATGACTTATTCAATGGCTTAATTTAATCATTTAACATCGGACTGGTCTGATTATCTGGGTGTAGCTGAAGTGGTCTGCTATCTCTCTATACTGAAGTAAGTGGAATGTGTCATACTATAGATAGAAACAATGTACAATGTGTGTGTGTGTTCTTGTTTTTGTGATTTATGAGGACACAAATGTGTATAATGACATGGGTATGACATAGGTATTACAAAAAGAGGTGACTTATGAGGACATTCTCCATGTCCCCACTTTTCAAAAGGCTTATAAATCATACAGAATGAGTTTTTTTGAGAAAGTAAAAATGTACACAGTTTCCTGTGATGGGTAGGTTTAGGGGTAGTGTAGGGGGATAGAAAAAACAGTTTGTACAGTATAAAAACCATTACGCCTATGGAATGTCCTCACAATTCACGAAAACAAACGTGTGTCTGTGTGTCAAAGTTGTGCGAGAATAATAAAACCTAACAATAATTTAATTTTCTCTGAATTACAGCTCAAAGACCACAGCAGGTAGTGGCCCGATATGAAAAAGTTCTTTGACGCTTCAGCAGAGGAGGGACCATGTCTGCTGCATTCAAGCAGGTTGAGGTGGACCGGAACACCATTGTAGTCAATGCACCGATTGCTGAATTGTACATCGCTGCGCCCTGCAAATTTAAGGAACTCCTTAAAACCCACAGCAGTGAGGTTAAACTCAGTATTTTTGCCACACAATGTGCAGCATTATTTGATTGTTACAACACTGCTGATTCTCAAACCATAGAATTACAGTTTTACTGTAATGCACCAGCCATTTCAGAATTAAAACTCTGGATGAGATCAGACTATCAAATGTTGACTCTCCTCACCACAACTCAAACAACAGTACATGATCAAACATTTGTTTAACATTTGTGCCAGTATAAAAGACAACAGACAGAGAACGGCTAATATATTACAGTCAAGACACCAAATAAAGCCAACACTAACCTCAAAGATGGTAACTTCAAATGAATCTCAATAAATCATTAACATCTAAACCTGTTAGTTCTCATAAGATCTTCTGTAGACGTATGACAGAAATAAAGTTAGTGCAGTTAGTAGTGAGTGAAGCTGGGAAAGTTTTGTAGAGTTTGTGGAGTTGTTCAATCAGATCTTGGGAGATTAAATGTCTTTTATCTTCAGTTGATTTCATCGAAGGCTGTGGCTGAAGTCAGTTGTAGCTCTTGTGTTTCTCTGTCCTTCAGTGATTCTGCTTGTTAACAGCAGGTGTTCATCATTAATGTTCAATCATCACTTAATGATCTCATTAACTCTGACATTGCTTCAATGGTACTTTAACTCAGTTGTGCGCACACACATGACCACTAAACAGTGTTCATTAACCTGGGCATTTTTCTGTGAACTATTACATAAATCTGACCTATTTCATTTACATATGACTGACAAATATGAATCACATTAAGTTTATTAGTTTGTTTATGTTAAAAATATGTAATCCAAATGGATGGAAAATTGGTATGTAATTAAATTACATAAAACTTATGTTTAGACTGAAATATTTTTTTGAGTGTGGCTGTCAATCATGATGGAAGAGTTAAGTTACAGCATGTCCACCATCTCTTGTGGAGGTTATGCATTAAGCCATTTGTGGTGCCCCTACCACATTGTGCCTCATATACTGTAAATGTTAGACCCAGTGATGGGCTGGCATGAAATGGCTTGCATAATACATAATAATTTTTGACTCATGGCTGAAGTTAAGTTTCTCCAGCTCTCCCCAGGTTGGCAAAAAAGCATCTCAAAATGCATCAGATTGATGCTTTAAAATATGGAATATTTAAATTGTTCTTCTGGGGGAGCATGCCCCCGGACCCCCCTAGAGGAGTAATATCCTTCTCACCTTTTTCACCCCTGACCCGTTTTCATGCCTGTGTAATACATATGATAATATAGTCTAAACTGGTTTAACAGGATGATTAAGGCATGATGTGTCATATACTGAAGTGATTTTCCTTTTCTTTCATTTTACTGTAGGCTTATAGAGTAGGGAAAGCAGTTTGTTATCCCAAACAGTGGGTGGGTGTGTTGAGCTATTGGAAATAAATGAAGAAATTACTACCAAAAAAAGAAAAAAAAAAAAAGAAAGAAAAACTGAATAGCATCTTCAACATACAAATGAGATTACCTTAGTTAATAGATAAATAGGACATATATATATATATATATATATATATATATATATATATATATTTGTTTTATTTTTATATGTAAATTTGAATAACATATGGTAAATAAAAGGTAAGGTATAATATTTTTTTTAAGTGCTTTTTATTAGGAGGGGTGTGGAGGGAGTGAGAACATAACATAAAGTTTGCCTTGGGCATCCAAATGTTTGACAGGCTGAATGGCAATGTCAGGTTTATCCGCTTGAGAGCCTTTTAACAGCCACCAGAGGGCACTCCACCTTGAACTATTGCCTCACCATCGGACTCCATTTCCCACAATGCATCACACACTCACTCACACACATGCACACTACATTCCCCAGCAGCCCTGTACCTTGGCACTGATTACAACAGCCAGCTGCAGCTCATCACCTAGACTATTTAAGAGGCATCCAGCCTCGTACCCATTGTGAGGTCTTGTTTTCTGTAGGTTACATTTTTGAGTGTTACTGTCATTTGCCTTCTTGTTATGGACCCCTTTGGATTACAGTTACGATCCTTTGCTGCCTGCCCTCCCATACTTTCTGCCTGGACTTTACTCGGTGAATGTTATCTGCCCGACCTAACCCTTTGCCTGCACGATTCTGCATATCCTCTGTCATTCCTGTTTGCTGTTGTTTTGACCATTCTGTTTGACTACGCTTCCTCTGTTAATAAAGCCTGCATTTGGATCTACACCCATGTTGTGTTGCACCCCTTCATAATAGGCAATACCTACAGACAGTACTGGAATACTTTGGGCTAGGTCCAGATAATATGATCAGAGTTTTATATAATTAAATTTCTCCCCAAACTGCTGTTATATATTTTGTATTCTGATGGTGCAATTATTTTGGTAAATGGTAAATCAAATTACATTTTAATGGCTGCAATTTAAAATAACAGTAAGAATCACTGTAATAAAATGCTTTTATTGTTATTTCAATCAGGATAAATTAAAGACAATGTGTATTTTTTAAGAGAGAAACATGAACAGGTTTTCTTAAGATTCAACAGGTACAGAACCAACTACCACCAACAATTTAATTAAGTTGTTATACGCTTGCATAACATTTCAAAATAACCTCTGTGAAAAGTCTGTGATAAATATATTACCTAGATATATTTATATTTTTTAATACCATACAAACTACACTTTTTCCTAGGAGTTTCCTCTTCAACAATTTCCCATGTTTGTTCAATTTTACTGTTCTGTCAAAAACAACAACAAAAAAAAACAATTCTTAGGTCAACCAAATTTTGCCATGTTGTAATAATTTAGACCAGCATGACAAATAACCCTTTGCTGTAATGACTTCCAATTAAGCTAGCCAACATCACACTGCAAGGGTCAAACATTGTGGGAAATTACAGACTTTTTAAACATATAAAAAGTTATAAAACTTGCAATTAAAGAAAAGCAAAACATTTTTTAATATTTGCATATAAAATGAGACATTAATACAAACAAATCTTCATGAACAGGGTAAATGATTCATCCTTACTCTAATACATTTAATTGACTCCTCTGTAACTGGGATTTTGCAAAGGCTTTAATGGTAGGTACTGACTGTATCTACACCGAGCTTGCTCTTAAAAACAAACAAACAAACAAAAAAATCAATGAAGGAACCAAGCAGTTGCATATTAGTTTCTGTAATTCATGAAAAGTATTATTAAAGCTATTACGAAACGTAACAGGAGTTAGGTAAAACAAAAAGTTAGATTAAATATATAATGCTTATTACATGCACAGATGCATCTAATTTAAGATGTGAAAGCACAATTGTCATAAAAATAGTTTTGCCTTGGTTTTGTTAGAGTAATGGCTAATAAAGGTGAAAAAAATGGATTTGCAATTTGTTTTTGGGACTGATAAAATATCTAAAAATATTACCAATAAGGTAAAATCAAAATCTAGCACTGACTGGTAATCTAATCTACCTCTCTGACCACCAGTGAAGTTTAAGGATAGCCAAGTAAAACAAATAAAATTTAAATATGATCGTATATCATTTTTTTGGACAAATCAAAAAATATTTTACAGCTTAAAATAACTCTTTATTTTAATGTGAAGAAAGACCTTGACATTGTGGTAAACCAGTGGTGACATTATCACCTTGTGTAATGTCCAAAATAGTACAGTTGACATTTGAAGATATTCGTCTTTTGAATGGGTCACATATGCTCCATTGTTTGTGTGCTATTTTCTCCATCTCCTGAAGCCCATGAACATACTACAGCCATAACATAAAGTCACTATAAATGCAAATATCTGTGGAGAAAGAAATAACAGAATTATTTATATGCTGTAAGTGTTAAGTATTTTAATAGCTGGAAAACAATTGCAAGCATGGCTCACATAAATATTAAAATTTTGTTTCTGCTCAAACTGGTAAACAGGTAGTCTGCACGGAGTGGAGCTTAACTCTAGTTTTATTGCTGTTTGACTTTTGACTTTGACAAAATTAAAAACTGTTCAGAAATATATATTTTTTTTAAAGAAAACTTTTTGGATAGGCTGTTAGACATAAAATGTTAGACAAAAAAAGAATGCTTATGGATATATAAATTATTGGATATGCAAATAATTAAATATATCTTTTTCTGCATTTTAAATAGACAAAACAAGTAAGTAGCCACTGGTAAGTAACCTTTGAAAGTTGTAAACAATGTGACTCTGTGGTGTGTTCAAAACAGCAACACCTCCCAACTCATGTGCAGGAAAAGGAAAATGAACGAGGTGGATCTTAATATCAGCCATTTTAAGTCAAGTCAAGTCATCTTTATTTATATAGCGCTTTTTACAATGCAAATTGTGGCAAAGCACAATTTTATTATGAAAGGGATAGTTCACCCAAAGAAAATAGGTAACCATACAGTTGACAGTAGTCACTGACTTTCATATATGGAATATTTACTCTCGTAGCTGGACTGAGCTGGACAATGACATCGCTGTTTTCTCCAGAACCGCTGTATAGATGAATTAACTAAATTAATAACTATTGATTTTTACAAAGGAATGAATCAATGTTGAATTTACTTAAGCTTGACAATGACACCATTTTTTTCTAGAGCTGCAGTGCAGCCAAAAGTATTTGCCAGTTATCACTGTAAAGCTGATTTGACAAAATCTGCATTGTAAAAAGCGATACATAAAGGTGACTTGAGTCAATAGCTACTGTCAACTCTTTGGTTACCTATATTCTTCAAAATGTCTTCTTTTGAGTAAAGCAGAAGAAAGAAAAATATACAGGTTTTGATTCAGTTGAAGGTGACGGAATTTTCAGTTTTGGGTGAACTATCATTTTAAAACTAAAAAAGCAAAACCGAATAATATTCCAAACCATCGCCCATGGAAAAAAATAACAGCTTTGCAAAAACAAAGACAATACTGGACAGTGAGAAGAACTAAACGGAAGATAACAAACTGAATAAGAAAAAGGTGCACAAAGCAATCAGTAAGCATGACAAAAAACTAGGGCATAATCAGTAACCTAGGAAATAGAAAGCACGAAAGGAAGCTGAAAAGCAAACAGAGCAGAATGTAAACCCGACATCAGGACCCATTGGCATCACTTTTTAATACTCAAGGTACCCCTTTAGCATCATTTTTTGCAATGCAGGCTTTCGTGTTGCTTTCAATGAGAAACCTCTGGCATCAGATACAGGCAACGGGTATGGATATTTTATCATCATGATGAAAATTATTTCAATCAAATCACCCGAAAAATACTGGGTTATATTTTTTTCTATTATGACATATATGTTTTAAAATTTAAACAGCCACAATTATTTTATTTACATTACACTATTTAGACATTTTTTGAACACATAACTCCTACACTTAAACCCATGAAGAAGAAACTGTGGCGACAGGACATACATCTCAGTTCCCTCTTTCAGGAATGAGGGTTAACATACGTAAATTGGTACAGCAGCTTTGTGAATAGGTTTTAAGAGAAAACTCTTATCTAAGAACTTTTACTGTCATTTAGGAGAACTCTTAGCAGTAAGATAAAATGTTTTGTGAATACCGCCCATGATGTTTTGTAATGTGATCGCAGTGTGAACAGTCATATCTGAATTTATGCGATTTTTACATCATTCGAGAACAACATTGTCACGATTCTGCACTCATGGGAGTCTATTCAAAGAATTGACACACCCAACGTAATCAAGACAATTTCGAATTGTAGTCAGTGGAAGGGTGGTGATTTGTCAGAACTTGTAAGTATTACAGAGACAGCTCTATAATACAAGCAAAACATGAGGGCTCATAAAAGTTTCAAAACTCTGCTCTCTTTTGTCACATCATTAGGGCCCGGGCACCAAAGTGCGAGGCCGCTATGGGATTTCCTCCGTTTATTATTATTATTATTATGGCCAGTTTATTATTATTATTATTGTGCCACCAATTGGCAGCAGGAAATGTGTCACTTTCAAAATTCTTTGAGATCACCCTCTTATTTTTACCCGAATATTTTGCCTCAAACTTCTTTATTATAATGTCAATACATTTCAGATGTAGACATGTGAATGTTTTTTTGATATCTTAAATATTGTTGCCATGGCAAGAAGTCAAACTTTAATAATATTCTTGTGTGTGTTTTTGAGGATCTTAATATGCTTCAAATTGAATGGAACTCGACACATATCAATATTTTCGACTAGTAGACATGGGCAAAGCCTTAGAAACGGCATGGCGGAGGGGCTCTATAGCGCCATCTTTTGAAAAAAGTGGGGGGGTTGGTTTAACCTACAGTTAAACTCGGTACAAATATTGTGCTTATTAAGCTGGACAACTTTCTAGTCTGAATGTGGATATTTTGAATAATCAAGCTCTGAATTTTTAGCTACTCCTCTTAGAGGATTCATGCAATTGCCACCAAACTTTCTAAACATAATGACAACATACTGAAGATGCTAAATTGCGAACGATTATAGTACATCTCAAATTTTTTTGCCATAGCGAAGGTTTCAATTAAGAACAAAAAGGAAAATAGGAAGTTGTTCACGAATAATTGAAATATACAAATCTAATTTCTATATTTAATAGTACAAATATCATAAATAAACACATTTTAATTTAATTTTTAATTTCAAGAAGTATGTGTAAATTAAAACGAGGCAGATAAGTGCTCTTTGGTTAAAATAATTGAAATGATAATCAAATGAGCATATAATGAGCACTAGAGGGCAGCATATACCTATTTTTAAACAGGTTTGAGAAGACGGTTTTAACAATACTTACAAGAAAGTCTTATAATAATACTAATAAGAAAGTCTCTCATATCTTGTAAAGTAATTGTTTGACTTAAAATAAAAAAGATTGTATATTTGGTAATGAATCTTGATGAATTTAAAATGAAATACTTAGGTTAGATACAATTCTGAACAGATTTAAAGTAATTTGTATTATAATCAATGTTTCTCCCATACTCTATTGGCATGTATATTTAGTTATCAAAGACTACTTTTTGTCACGTTTAGATTTTAATTTTTGTTAAATCTTAAATCTTCTGAATCTCTGTCTCACTGTACTCACCATCCCCCATTCCCTAAGTCTCACTCTTTCTTTCTCTGTGTGTGTGTGTGTGTGTGTGTGTGTATGTGTACCTACTTATGTCACTTTTGGGTACATTCACCAGGATACACACCAGTAAACTGAGGACCACCTTGACAATTGAGGACTTTTTGTATGTCCTCATTTGTTTGACCATATAATGGCATTCAGCATGCTCTAAAGTGGTGTTTGCACTAAAAATCTAATTTGTCCCCCAAAAAATCACTTTTATGTGATTTGTGTACCAAAAGTGAGTATGCCCCCCCACTAAAGTGTGTATAACACAGCACTCTCTAAGAGAACTGCACTCCTAAGTCTCGTCCAGTCTCGAGTGTAAACGTTCTGTTGAAATGTGTGTCATACAGATAAAGTCTTGTGTATTTTCAATCACTGTCATCAAAATCGTAGCCATATCTGAAAATACTGTCAGGATACACTGTTATATTGACAACATGACTAAGCATTTTGACTACCTTGTGTATGAACAATGACACAGGACTTGTCATTCTGATGACACTGATATATGTTCATTGACACATGAACTAAGGATATGAGGATTATGAGCAAGTTACAGTGATACATTGTGTGCTGCTGTTAAATCTCATAAAAATAAAGGCATAGAACCAGTTCAGTTGTCGTGCACTGATTATATGGTTCTATATAATTAGTTTAATAATATGGTTAATAATAACGTAAAATACCTTAACTATATTTCAGATCAATATACTTGTTTTCTTTAAAATATTTCTTCTGAATATCTCTTTCCCTCCCTCTCTCTCTCTCTTTCTCTCTCTCTCTCAGGGTCTTGCAGGTTTAACCCTTTCATTGCTGTCTCCTTTTGTCCGCATTATAGGATAGGAAATCTCTTAGCCCTTCTCTTCTATAAATTTGTATAAAGAAATAAAGGCAAAGAACCAGTTCATTTGTATTTCACTGACAATTTAGTTTCATATAATTAGTTTAACAATATAATAAGATAAATTCAGCTGAATATATAATACTTTGAACTACTAATGATAACTTTGCTTTGATATGATCGCTTTTAGTTAGTATTATATTTGAATGTATATATTAAGACAATGTCAAAGATTAATTTCTGTTACAGTATAGACTTTATTCTTATTGTTTAAAATGTTATTGAATAATCTGACTCAACTAACTGGTCAGTCTCCAACTAGAGACACCGTTTAAAATCATTTTGCCCGCCGTGCACAGTTGCCTTGAAGCCACCGGCTTTTTTTTGTGCAGTTTTTGCCATTTTCAGGCCTTGTCCTTTAACAAGCTCCTCCTACAGTTCTAATTCTATAATCTTCAAATTTGGTTTGTGTCATCATAAGGCCTTTGCGACGCTAAATTGCGAAGATCTAGAGTTTTCGTCACAGGGCATGTCACTGGCGGCCTCACAAATTTCGATGTTTCACCATGAAACAGGAAGTTGCTGTAACTCGGGCAAACAATACCTGATCTGCCCCAAACATCACACGATTCCTGTTCTGAACAGATATCCATGACCATATTCAGTTATAGTCATAGCGTCACCAGCTGGCAACAGGAAATGACGTTTTTAACAATGTTATTCACTACTAGCAACATACTAAAATATGCATACTAGACAGTACTAGACAGTACTGGACATGCTAGAAACATTCTAAATCATGCTAGCAATACCTAGCTGAGTGCTAAATTATGTTAATGTCGTCATGAAACAGGAAGTTGTTGTAAATCAAGCATACAATGTCCGATCTGCCCCAAACTTCACACGCTTGATAAGAGTACTGTTCTGAACAGATATCCATGCACTTATTCAGTTATAGTCATAGCGGCACCTGCTGGCAACAGGAAGTGACATGTATAACACTATTATGGACTACTAGCAACATACTACAATGTGCATTTGAGTATTAGACATGCTAAAAACATTCAACATGCTAGCAACACCTAGCTGAGTGCCATAGACAGGGGACTCCTCCTCTTTAATGCATCAGCGTCAATATAGGCAAAGGTCTAACAGAAATAAAATCACCATAAATCGTCATGAATGCGATTTTCTCGGGTTTTTTTTTTTTTGGTTCGTTGCAACGGTCAGACATGTATTTATCATTGAGTCCAGAGAAATTAAAGGTTTTGATTATTAAGATAATCTACTTTTTAAAAATATAATACATAGTGCTAGTAGCCCTGAGTTTATTAATCACATTCTTCCACTTGAGTAAACTTCGAATGAACTATCGCTACTTACCTTAGCCTACTGCATGCAAAATTGCTACAATGGTGTGACTATACATGTTAATTTAAACATTTATTATTAATTGTATTGGTTTATTAAATATGATACACAAAGCAATTTGCTGGTGGAAGCAAATCACAAATTTGAGAGGAACGTTTGTCATTGACGTCTCTGTTTATCACTTGGAAATCGACAAACCAATTCAGAGTATTTTATTTAATGCCATGTCAGCAATCAAAGATATTTTCATGGCAAAAAATAAATTACAAAAACACAAATATCATATAAATACAATAAAAACAAAACAAATAAACAGCAAGTCATATTATACTTTTTTTTTTTTTTAATTAACATGATAAAAAAATCCAAAACCTTTTCAGGCATAATCTCATTAAATATGTCCTTAAGTGAAGTAACTTCATAAAAGAGCATTCTGCTTGTGTTAAGTCCAGGACAATCTAATAAAATATGTTTGACAGATAAGGGAATCTTACGAAACATACATAAAGTTGGGTCTTTAAGTAAAAAAGCATGGGTCAATTTTTACAAACAAAACAAATCCACAAGTCCATAGTATTAGTGTACTTCAAGGGACACGGAGCAGAGTAAAGGCTGGCTGAAAAGGTTTGTTCTCGGTTTTTTGTTGTTGTAAACAGTTTCTGTTTTTCCCCATCATGTCATATCTCATCAGATACAATCGGGGTAAACAGCCAGAACTAGTGTGTTTGGTTAAACTTGTTTATTTGTTTTAACTTAAGATGAGTCTCCGTTAGCCCAGAATGTTATCTGGAAATAGACGAAGACTGAACTTGGACACACAGCGCCAGTCGGAGAAACTATTGAATAGAGACCAAATCACCTGTCCACATTTCCAACATCTTACGATCATATTGCATTGATATAAATACATTCTGTTAATTGTTGGTTTTCCTAACTGCCAAAAACTAATGGGTAACTTGCATGGATTAGCTGCGGTCATTAAACCAAGGACTGAAACAAACCAACCAGAAATATAATTTCGTAACATTCAATATCATCAAACACATTCTCACTTGTGAAATGTTGCTGTCTGGCTTTAAGATTTCTTTCGTTTGAAAAGTCCGGTATCGTCCATGAATTCAAAAGTACAGGCGGAGACAGCAGCGTTACCGAGCCACTTCCTATGACAAGAGCCCTGTTCCAAGATGGCGGCGCTTTTGACGCATGTTGAGAACCCCCAGGCGACGTCTAGTGTATATGTCTATGGCTGAGTGCTAAAGTCAGCTAATGTCATCATGAAACAGGAAGTTGTTGTAACTCAATCATACAGTGTCTGATCTGCCCCAAACGTCCTGGCCTAAAGACATCTACATGCAAATATTAAATTAATCAGCGCCACCTCCTGGCAACAGGAAATGGCATGTTTTACACTGTAATTCACTCCCAAAATCACAATTTCAATATGACACAAAGTGCCACTAGACACACGCTGAAACACGTGTTGTAACACAATAGAAACACGTTGAATCACGCAACATTTGGCTAAGTGCTAATGGATGCAATTAACTCCACGAAACAGGAGGTTTTTGTAACTCAGGCATTCAATGTCCGATCTGCTCCAAACATCACATGTTTGATAATAGTCCTAGCCTGAACACATATACACGGCAATATTAAGATAGGGTCAAAACGCCACTTGTCGGCAGCAGGAAGTGTGGCACTTTGAAATGATTTTGCCATCGTTCTCTTGTATTTAATCTCTTAAGTGCACTTTGCCCACTTTCCACTATTTTCCTAAGGCCTATGGGTAGCGGTGAGCGCGGGTGAGAGGACCCTTTCATCGCTGCTTGCAGCTTTAATTGTCTTTATTTTTCATATTACCTGCACATAATTTTGCTGGCTTCCACAGCAGATCAGACTATAAATAAATGTCTGATCGCTTATTTTAATGCCCTCCTTTTACCTCCGTATGACAGCACGCTGTGTGTGTTGCCAAGTTCGCGATTTTACTGCAGAGTTGGGTTACTTTTTCACTGTTGCCGCAGGTTGTTTTACAACTATGTGGGTTGAAGCGACCACACTAACGCGATGTTTAACCCCCGGAAGTAGGGGGTTAAGACTAGTTTTTCTAGCGATTGAGTGGATTTTATGGTGCAAACCCGTTTGTATCATTCTTTTACGCAAACAGGTCAGTTTAGACCATGATTTGTTCACACTGGAAAATCTGATTTTGGCCACATTTAAACAACATGGTGAACAGCTATAAAAATGAATAAATAAATAAACAAACAAATAAAAAATCAGATCTGAGCAAAAATCGGAATCGAGAATTAAGGCTCATAGTGTGAATGTAGCCTTAGTTTACCGCCAGTCATCAGTTGTCATGGAAACGATTATATAAGATAATTAGATTAGATAATCATCACTCCTGTTCCTTATCAATTCATTATCTCTGTGCATTTAGTTCCTCTGTTTTCAGTCTTTGGCTGTTGGCTATTGCATGTGTTGTACACACTGTTGCACTTAATTCCTACCCTCTCTGTTATATAAAACATTCATCTGGTGACAATAATGTGCTTGTTAAAGGGGTCATGAACCAAGAAATTAAATTATCTTGGAGCTTACTCCACACTTAGTCCACAAATGACACGTGAAGTACAAGCATACCATGTGATCAGAAACTAACACAGTCTTCCTGAGATCGCTATAACATGCAGATAAAGTTTAATATAGACACTTTTGAAGACAATAAATACACGATTGTGACGATGTATGGTCTATGTGTCCTTCATGCCATGTCAGGTATTTTCATAATACTTTATATTTATAATGCAATGCTAATCGCGATAGCTTTTCTCATTGTGCAGAATACCATAAAATAATGTATTTTCGGTCCGATTTTTAGATCCAAAACGACATCACATCAGAGAAGTTTATTTAAAACACTCGACTTGTGATATAAAGTAAATTTGGAGCAAAAACTTGGTTTTAATCTCATATATTGTCATGTTTTGATGGTGTGCTAAGCTACATGCTAATAGATGCACCTGTCATGCTGCCACCTATCTGTTATAACGAATCATTTTCAAAAGTAAAGCTCACTGAAATGATTCTTTTTTTCCATGAAGGGCATTTGATACAGTTTCAGATAAGGTGAAGTGAGAAGTTTGATGAAAGAAATGATGGGATTAAGTCTGCTTGAATAGAACATCGTCAGTATTTATAATAGAGACAAAAGAAATGAATAATTAGAGCCATAATCAGGCCAGAGAGGTGTGAATTGTGCAAATGGTGCATTGAAATTGATTGAGATAGTTTTGCAACACAAAACAATGGACAATACACTGAATGGGTGCTTGGAAGAAGGCTATAAACATTAGTTAGCATTTTAGAGTTTTCTCAAAATTAAATCACATGACATGATCTTATAAAACATTCAATAAAACTCAGAGTTTTAAACGCATCATCTTCATATTTGAAATATAACATGATCAGACATTGCATTTCCAGATAACAGAGGGGCTGACATCAATTTTATTTTCATAAAGATTTTCCATAAAAATACATTTCTAATAACTATACAAAATTTTGAAGCTATTTATAACTATTTTTTTTCATTATGACAATAATTAATTATGACTTTACAATAAACTGCAAAGTGTCTGCTTTGAAATGAGACCATAATTATGGTTTTAGTGCAAAGGGTTCATGAACTGCATATGTTTTAGTTTGGGTATGTCACGTCTTGGGATTTTTCAAAAACGGGGTGACAACTAACAGGTTAATATACAAATCCCATTTCCAGAAATGTTGGGACATATTGTAAAATGCAATAAAATCAGGAATCTGTGATTTGTTAATTCTCTTTAAAGTACAAAGAAAATATTTTCTGATGTTTTCACTGACCAACTTAAATGTATTTTGTAAATATAAACAAATTTTTTACAGCTGCAACACACTCAAATAGTTGGAACAGAAGCATAATAAAAGTGAAAAGTTTATAGAATGTCCAAGTCCACAATAATTAGGTGAACTGGTAATTGGTCAGACTATTGTGATTAGGTTTAAAAGGAGCATCTTAGTCACGGCTTATCACTTTGACAATTATCTCATGAAATTTGGAACAGACAAATCTAAAAAAAATCACATTTGTCAATGCAACATTGCAAATAATTTCACTATCTACATGCATAATATTGTGGAAAAAAAAACTTCAGGGAATCCAGAGAAATCTCAGTACACATAGGTCCAGGCTGGAGGCCTCAGTTGAATGTGCCTGGCCTTTGAGACCACAGATGGCCCTGCATGAGAAACTGTCAGGCTGCTGTATTAAATACAGCCATATGGGCTTTTGAGTACTATGGAAGACCAGTGGAAAAAATCTATACTTTAATTTTTTGCAGAGGTGCCAGTGAGTTCTCTGGGCCTGAGCTCATCACATATAGTGCAAAAGACACTGGAAATGTGTGCTCTGGTCAGATGAGTCCACGATTAAGCTCATTTCCAGGAGGAAAAAAAGGGCTTCTAGTTCGTAGTCCCAAAGATGAAAGTGACCATCCAGACTTTCACAGCTACAGCTGCAAAAGCAAACGTCTGCCATGGTATATGGGTGCATCAGTGCAAAATGCATGGGTGACTTGCATATTTGTGAAGATAACATTTGCATGAAGGCATATATTGGGATTGTACAGAGATATATCCTGCCCTCAGGGTGACATCTTTCATGGGAAGTCCAAGGTTATTAGATAAAGACAATATCAATTCTCAATCTGCATGTGCTACAGCAGCATGATTTCATAGACATGTGGATGTGACTGACGGGCCATCAGATCTGACTCCTATTGAAAATGTGTGACCCATCATGAAAAGAGGAATCAGACAATGATGACCACAAAGTGTTGAGATTGGGCCCAATCTGTATCCTCAACTCCCAAACGATTAAAAAGTGTAATTAAAAAGAAAGGTGATGTGGCACAGTGGTAAATGTACCTCTGTCCCAACTTTTTTGGAGTGTGTTGCAGCCATCAAAATCTAAAGTTGTTTATATTTACAAAATAAAACTAATTTGGCCAGTGTACATTTGTACAAAGAAATACATTTGTACAAAGAAATCACAGATTCTTCATTTTATTGCATTTCACAAATTGTCCCAACTTTTCTAGAAATGGGGTTTACATAAGAGGTCATTTCATCTGTCACACAAGTGAAAAGCGAACACATATATAATATGTATATATATACACTGAAAGAGAAAGTATGAGTGATCAAACAAACAGTGTGTGTTCCTGTGTTTATGGCTTGTGCCTGTATGCCACACATACCTGTTTGCTTTGTGTGTTTGGGGGAAGAGCATGCTGCCCTTGCGTTTGAGCATAGTGATTGCGAGCATTGTGAATGTTCACAGATAAAATGCTTCGCGTTTGTTTTGCTTATTTCAAAGGGGTAGCACCCGCAATGTGATCATGGGGCTTGTGTGGCGATCTGGCTGAGGAACGAGCGACGGGTCCGTTCCTATCACTTGCTCTTTCTCCGGATCGTGATGTCCTTTTGCCTGGACCATACCATGCCTCACTTCTTCGGCTCGGGCGGAGGACACTGAGTCAGTGAGTCAGGCTAGTACTGAGCTTTACATAATGCCTGGGTCACAGGCATACCAGGCTGAACATATGAGAGATTTAAGCAAAGCCTTTCTTTCAGACCATGTTTACTTGTCTGGTAATTGGTTGTATTTAGTTCTGAGGAAGTGAAATGACCACCTATATATGTATATGAATAATACATACATATATAAGAAAAATAAAATGGGACCTTCATGACGTTAACTGATTCCTGGGGAAAACAAATACAAATCCTGAAATAAAAATCCTGAGGCTGTTTTTGTGCCCAGGTCTGTGGAGGTGTGCCCCTTCGGGACAGGGGGGGGGGGGGGGGGGGGGCAGCAGTTTCCAGCGAAATGTTAGATGGTCTGTTGATTACTATCTCAGACCAGGATGCAGAACATCTAACATCTATCAAAAAGTATCAAAATTAGTGCCCATTTCAGAGAACTTGGCAGCATGGAAACAACTACTGCCAGGGATTTCTATGTGGGTTCTAAAGACAGTAGAAATAGGACACCAATTTATTTCATCGTCCCCCACGTTTCAATGGTGTGGTCTCCACTACCATGATGCTGGGGCGAGAGACTTTACTGTCACAAGAGCTGCAATCTTTCTTGAAGAAAGGGACCATAGAGCATGTTTCCACTCTAGAGAGAGAGTCAGGTTACTACAGCAGATACTTCCTGGTTCCCAAGAAGGACGGGGGGCTGCATCCAATCTTAGATCTTCGAGGCATAGAGGCATCAGTCAAAGCTCTCAAGTTCAAGATGTTAACTGTAAAGATGATCGTGTGGCAAATTCAACATCATGATTGGTTCATCACAATCAATCTCGAGGATGCATATTTTCAAGTATTTCAGATATTACCACAACACAGGAAGTTCCTGAGGTTTGCTTCGGGGGTCCATTCAACCTAGCCTTGTCACCCTGCATTGACTCAGTCTCAAGAGCTTGTGCTTCAACATCAACATCGATTCTTGCTCATTTTGCCTCTCTGGGGCTGAGAAGTGATGCTAAGAAAAGCATTCTCTCTCCCGCTATAGGGCAACATACTTGGGGGATAAATCTGCGGCAGAACTGTCTCCCACTCATGTAGAGACCATTTTAAACACCCTAAGTAACATCAGGCTAGGTCATGATAGTACTTTTCTTAAAATTGTATGTCACGGCAGCTCCACAGTGATTCCTATTGACCTTTTGCACATGAGACCGCTTCAGTTGTGACTGTTCATCAGCACGCTGGTAAAAAAGGGCAAGAGCATGCGGTGAGTGCTTCGTGACCTTTCTAAAAATCCATGTTTATGGTCATGCGCTTAACGCTTCTTGCACTTGTAAAAATCCATGTCTATGGTAAGGGTTCCGCACTGTGGCTTTGTTCTCTTTCTATGTCTCTCAGACCCCGGTTCTTAACTTTGGGTCCCACTCTAGGTGCCTTGAATTGATGGCTGTGTTTCTGGCCCTGAATTACTACCTCCACCAATTAAGGGGTTACCTTGACCTAGTGCAGGCAGACATTATTACGGTAGCCTCTTATAGCCTCAGACAGAGCATACTGACGGGAGAGTAGAAACTCTACCCAGCATAGTGAAACAAATCTAGTAAAGATGTTACGAAATAGAGATGGACCCAACAGACAGCGCAATGTCCCCTCTACTTCTACTGCTCCTACTGGGTCTGGATGCCATGGCGCATGCATGGCCCAGAATGTGCCTGTATGAGTTTCCTCTGCTTTCTCTGCTTCCAGGAGTTCTAGCCAGAGTTTGCCAACAAGGGCCTTACCTCTTACTGATGGCGCCGCGTAGGCCGAACAGAATATGGTTCTCGGATATAGTAACTCTCCTCGACGGCTCACCATGGGTGATACTGGAGAGGTGGGACCTTCTGTCTCGGGCGCAGGGGACAATGTTCATCCCAGATGAGAAACCTTTGTGGTTGGCCCCTAAGGGGAACCAACTGATGTTTCAACTGATGTTATTGAGACCATTCTAAGTGCTAGGGCTCCTTCCACTAGATCAAGTTATGCCAATAAATGGGGTGTCTTTAAAAGATGGTGCACTGCACACAATGCAGATCCAGTGAACTGCCAGATTGCTACAGTTCTGTAATTCCTGCAGGATAAATTAAAAACAGGTACATGCCCCGCCACTCAGGGTTTATGTGGACGCTCTTTCGGCTTGCCAGGCTCTGATTGACGGGGTCCTTTGTGCAAGCATGTCCTGCTCTCTCACTTCATTCAAGGAGCTAGGTGGCTGAGGCCCCTGCGAAAAACCAAGGTCCCTGCATGGGATCTAGCTTTTATAATCAGTTTCCGATAAGCTGTTAACTCTGAAAATGTTCCCTCTTATTGACAAAATAAGCTTACAAAAGTTACATATGAATGTGACCGGAGATGGCAGAAAATAGTATGGAGAGCAGCAGCTTTTGCGTTTTATGAACTTATTTCTTTTAACTTAGACAAACTTAAGTTCAACTTCACCGACAAGACATCTGCCATCAGGAGCCAGTTCTCTACACCACCCACACAGGAACTCATCCCCTCCTCATCCACTATTCTTCTCTCTTCCTTCTCCCTTCTCACGGAGGCGGAAGTATCAAAACTTCTCCTCTCCACTCATCCCACCACCTGCCCTCTAGACCCCATCCCCTCACACCTTCTACAAGCCATCTCTCCCACTCTCTTACCAGCACTTACACACATTATTAACTCGTCTCTCCACACAGGCACTTTTCCTACCACATTCAAGCAGGCTTGAGTAACCCCACTGCTTAAAAAACCCACGCTAAACACATCACTCGTGGACAACTACAGACCTGTCTCTCTCCTACCATTCATATCAAAAACACTTGAACGAGTTGTTTTCAACCAGGTATCATCCTTCCTCACACAGAACAACCATCTGGACGTCAACCAATCTGGTTTCAAGAGCGGGCATTCCACAGAGACTGCACTACTGTCCGTCACGGAATCCCTGCGAATTGCAAAGGCTGGTTCCAAATCATCTGTTCTGTTTCTGCTGGATCTATCTGCTGCCTTCGACACCGTAAACCATCAAATTCTTCTGTCCACCCTCTCGTCACTGGGTATCTCAGGTTCTGCACTTCAGTGGTTTGAGTCCTATCTCACAGGTAGGTCTTTCAGAGTTGCCTGGGGAGGGGAGGTATCCAAACCTCATCAACTGATCACTGGGGTCCCTCAGGGTTCAGTTCTTGGTCCCCTCCTATTCTCCATTTATACTACATCACTGGGTCCCATCATACAGGCACATGGTTTCTCCTACCACTGCTATGCTGATGACACACAACTCTACCTGTCCTTCCAACCAGATGATTCCACAGTAGCTGCACGGATCTCAAGCTGTCTGGCGGATATCTCCACCTGGATGGAAGAACACCAACTGCAGCTCAACCTGGCAAAGACTGAGCTTTTAGTCTTCCCTGCCACTCCTACCCTACAACACGACATCAACATACAGCTTGGTACAACCACCATCACCCCATCTAAGTCGGCCAGAAATCTTGGAGTTATCTTTGATGACCAACTGACCTTCAGAGACCACATCTCAAAGATGGCGCGGTCATGCAGATTTGCACTTCGCAACATCAGGAAAATCCATCCCTTCCTGACTGAGCACGCAACACAACTGCTTGTCCAGGCCCTGGTCATTTCAAGGCTTGATTACTGCAATGCTCTTCTGGCTGGTCTGCCGTCAAGTGCAATCAAACCTCTTCAAATGATCCAGAACGCTGCTGCTCGTCTTGTCTTCAACGAGCCTAAGAGAGCCCACGTCACGCCCCTCTTCATCTCTCTGCACTGGCTACCCCTCGCTGCTCGCATCAAGTTCAAAGCGCTGATGCTTGCTTACAGATCCACCACAGGCTCTGCACCTTCCTACCTCCACACACTGCTACAACGCTATGTCCCCACCAGAAGCCTGCGATCACTAAAGGAGCGTAGGCTTGTGGTACCGTCACAGAGAGGCACAAAATCACTCTCCAGAACATTCTCCTTCACTGCTCCCTGCTGGTGGAATGATCTCCCTATTTTCATCAGGAGCGCAGAATCCCTGGCAATATTCAAGAGACAGCTGAAAACTCACCTCTTCCGTGAACACTTGATCCCCTCATAAAAAAAAAAAAAAAACCCTTTCCTTCCCTTTTCCCTTCCTACTCTAGCTTATGGTACTGAGCAATGTATGAAACTTGTATTGTGAGCACTTCCTGTGTTATTTGCCAATTCATGAAGAATCGCTTGTTTGTTTTCCTCACTTGTAAGTCGCTTTGGATAAAAGCGTCTGCTAAATGACTAAATGTAAATGTAAATGTAAACTGAAAATGGGCTGGGATTTCTAGTTCCCAGCCTGCTTTGCACAAGGTACTCGAAAGGGAGAGTAAATGCTAAAATTAGTATTAAAAAGAATTATGTTTTTTGTGCAAGATTAATGTTAAGTGGGAGATTTAGCAGTGATTAATGTTTTGTCATGCTAATTTAGAAGAGTTTCTGTTAATGTGGGTTTTTGGAGAGTCACTATCATTGTTCGGGAAGCAGACAGACTGTCAGTTTAAATCTAGACTAAAAATGCATCTCTTTAACCTGGCATATACATAACACACAACACATTATCAATTTATATTTTTACATCCATTAAAGGATTGTTAGGCTGTCTAAATTAGGTCAGCCGGAACCAGGAACACTTTCTATAACACCTGATTTACACCTTGCATCATAAAAAGAATGGCATGTATGCTAATATTAGTCACACTATTTATCCTGAGGTCTACCGTAGTCAGTCAGATCTGGGCTATATCCTGATCTGATGTAAGACTAGCGCCTAGACACAACCGAAACACATTCCTGAAGTGACGATGATTTTGATCTGCCTGCATTGACACCATTGTATGACAACTGAACTGAGCTGGACAGAAATCACTGTTTTCTCCAGTGCTGATGTATAGATAAACGAACTAAAGTAATAAGTATTGATTTTTACAAAGGAATGAATCAATACTGAATTTACTTAAACTGTACAATGACACCAGTTTCTTCTAGAGCTGCTGTACAGCCAAAATTATTTGCCAGTTGTCACTGTAAAGCTGCTTTAACACAATCTGCATTGTAGAAAGCACAATATAAATAAAGGTGGCTTGATTTGACTTAAATGCTTCATGCTGCAGCACTATTTCAGCAAGTACTATACCATGCTATTGTTAACATGTTAGCAAATTAGCAAGTTACCATTTTCTGAATTAGCTTGTAAAATGTTTATAAAAGTTAAAGTTAAATGTATGAATTAGTGTATTCAAATCACAATACAATGCAACACACAAAATATCTGCCAGTTCTGCTTACTTAAGCTGAATTTCCTTACTTAAAAACTGAGGCAACTGATTGCCGACCATGCCTCAGAGAAAAACACTTTTGTCAAGAGCTAACATAGCATGATCAGATGAAGCTTTATTTTAACAAGTAATACAGAAATTTATCCATCATACAATACGTTTTAAAATAAATTGCATGCCATTTATCATCACAAGCTATCCAGCATTTAATGTTACTCTAGTATCAATCTATCCTCGCTCAAACTTGGCGTCATCAAGCTACCCCTTTGTTTTGAATAGACGACCTTTAGCAGACGAAAAACTACATAGTGCACCTTTAACGGATAGCTATTATTCAACTAAAGCATTTTTTTTCCTCTCGTGATAAGTCAATATCATATAAATATCAATACAAATTCATGTCAACAGATGTTAGTAGCTTTAAGTATATCGCAGCCACTGTACTAGGCATTCCTTTTAATCGAAGTAGACTTAGGTGTGTTATCCATGCCTTTTAATGGCAAGGAAAACCCCTTGTATCTGGAGGCGGCCACATATGAGGTGTTTCTGGGTGTTTCTCCCTCCTATCCGTTTTGAGGTCTTGATAAATTGTTATATGATAAATATTGACAATGATAAAATATTTAAAAGTAATTAAAATTTTTACAAATACAAGCAAAGAATTAAATGTGTCTTAATCTGACGCATAAGGTAAACAACTGAAAGCAATGTTGTACTCTGCAAATCGAAAAATTATGTTAGAGGATACAAAGAAAAAGCAATGGAAAATAAAGGTAGTGTTAACAACTCACCGCAGCGGCAACATTAATGCTGTATTCCCGATAGTCCAGAAATGTCATTATATTGCCCCGGGGTTTGCGTATACAGGTGGTGCTGTTTGCATATGTACCCGCAGATGAAACTGTAGCCTCAAGCAAAAATGCACCAAAATAAAACAGCAAAGCGATGAAATGGTAGAACATATCCTGTAAATGGAAAACAATTTGTAATATTTATGTGTACAGATCAAAGGATGGATTTCAGAGAACCATGTCAGATTATATTTACAATATACACGATAAAAAAGTTTGTTGAGACAAACTTTAAGTTGGCTTGAAAAAGCCTAGCCAGAAAACTTGAAATAGTTTAAGTTTTAGTTTAGAGGTTTTTTGTCAGATGATAGATAGATAGATAGATAGATAGATAGATAGATAGATAGATAGATAGATAGATAGATAGATAGATAGATAGATAGATAGATAGATAGATAGATAGATAGATAGATGTGGTCAAATGATGATGCTAAGGTGTTGCTGTGTGGTTGCTAGGGTAATCTGAGTGGTTGCTAAGGTGCTGCTATGCTATGAGATAGATAGATAGATAGATAGATAGATAGATAGATAGATAGATAGATAGATAGATAGATAGATAGATAGATAGATAGATAGATAGATAGATGTGGTCACATGATAGATAGATAGATAGATAGATAGATAGATAGATAGATAGATAGATAGATAGATAGATAGATAGATAGATAGATAGATAGATGTGGTCAAATGATGATGCTAAGGTGTTGTTGTGTGGTTGCTAGGGTAATCTGAGTGGTTGCTAAGGTGCTGCTATGCTATGAGATAGATAGATAGATAGATAGATAGATAGATAGATAGATAGATAGATAGATAGATAGATAGATAGATAGATAGATAGATAGATAGATAGATAGATAGATAGATAGATGTTGTGGTCGATAGTGTCAAACACAGCACTGAGGTCTAGTAACGCTAATAGAGAGATATAACCGCGATCTGATGATAAGATAAATAATTTGTAACTCTAATGAGAGCAGTCTCAGTACTAGAAGATGTATGACCTCTGGAAGCATCTCTTTCAATAACTTATTCGGTATAGGGTCTAATACATATTTTGTTAATTTTGATGATTTAACAAGTTTAGACAATTCTTCCTCTCCTATAGCAGCGAATGCATGGAATTTTTCCTCAGGGATACTACAATGCACTGTCTGATGTGATACTGTAGTAGACGGTTGCATAGCTATAATCTTCTCTCTAATATTATCAATCTTGTAAGTAAAGAAGTTCATAAAGTCATTACTACTGTTTGTAAACATCAGAAGTTGAAGCTGTATTTCTCGTTAATTTAGCCACTGTCTCAAATAAATACTTAGGGTTGTGTTTATTTTATTGAAAAAGATTTGAAAAATAAGCAAATCTAGTTGTTTTTAAGGCCTTTCTTTACTCAATCATTCTCTCTCTCCATGAAATCCGAAAAACTTCTAGCTTTGATTTCCTCCAGCTGTGCTCCATTTTTCTGTCTGCTCTGTTAAGGGCCCGAGTGTGCTCGTTATACCATGGTGTTGGACACATTTATAACAAGTCATCCCCCTTCCTGTTACGGCCCTCTTGCAGTCCACAGACAGATTCTATTTCTATTAATTTCGCAAAAACTCCCGTTTATCGCAAAAAAAGGTGTTTTTTCAGGCAATTCGCAAAAGGAATATTTCGCAAAAATGGAAAAAGGTTTTTTTGCATTTACAGGTCACCTGTGTGTACAAAAGTCGATCATTCTTTAAGAGGGTGTGGTATGTTTGGACTTTTGATGAGAGTTCTTCAATAAACTCATAAAAGACAAAATTATTACAGGACTACTGGATTCTAAACACCAAAAGAAATGCCACAATTTGAATTTATCAAGACCAGATGGGAGGGAGAAACACCCCAAAAAACAAAATCATGCCCCCTCCAAAGTATAAGGGGCTTCCTTGCCATTAATCCTTGGATAACACACATACGTCTCCTTTGATTAAAAATAATGACACTGATTAAAAATAATGGTGTAGTGGCTGGAATACACATAAAGCTATAAATTGCCATGCTTTTTGTAATGATTTATCACGAGAGGGGGAAAAAAAAAACCGTTTTAGTCGCATAACATCGGTTATGGAAATGCCATCATTTCACAGTAGTTTTTTTGTCGTTGTTTTTATCGACATTTAGAAAATATTGGAAACATTTTGAGCAAATCTGTAATGGAAACAAGGCTAGAGACGTGCTTATGCTGACATTACCTTGACAACACTATTTGACATTAGCACGGGCCAAACATTTTTCTCTCACGGGATGCCTATTGAAGAACCCTGTTCTACGTCTATGAAGTAAATACGTCTAAAACCAAATTAAGAATTTTCACCAGAAAATGTAATCTGAAAAAGTAAGTAACATGTCTGCCACTTTTGTTCTGACCAACTGAGAGAAAAGCATTACAATAAATTGCGCTGCTAGTGGTGATTAAATCTACCGATCGCTTATTTTAGCTTAAACTGTGATAACGTCAAACCATACAAATTATTATATCTGTTATGCTTTGTTCTCAAATTGTTAATTAACAACATGAGCATTGCATGACTATGTGTATTTAGTGTGTATAAGTGTTGTAGATTTCAATTTCTCTGCAGTCCGAAGTCTTTTGATCTGTCACTGATGGTCGTCATTTGGACCTTTCTGGATTATAATCCTCTATCCTCTGCTGCTGTGAGAAAAGGCTATAAATGATCTGCCTCCTGTAGCTTCCTCCACATTCCATATAGCCCGTTAGCTGGGATCCTTCTTTATGTAAACAGACGTAACGTAATGACACAAAGACGATCTGCTGCATGCTCGAATTTCCCACGGAAATCCACCAGTACCACCCGAATTAGGAAATATTTTGTATGGGCTAAGGTAAGGAGATAGTTTTTAACACTGGCTGGTTATGTACTTGCTCAAATTTATTTTGGATAATTTTTAAGTAAAAAGAGTTATGGACTGAAGCTTTAATGTAAGATAACAGTTTGAAAATCCGCCACTGATTTACATTTTCCACTTTTCCAAATCTGACTTTGACGCCAGTATCTTTCTTTCCTTCTTATCTTTTTCCCATTTAATGAAATTAAACATATTTTGTGTTGACAATGTGTGAGCATTGGCAAAAGGGGTCTAATTTAATGTTTTATTCACAGGTATTTCTGGTTATGACAACTTAAAAAAAATAATAATAATTGGGGTGAATTTGTTAGTCATGGTGGAAATGACACCACATATCAAGCCAAATCATAATTTTGATGTAGTGAAATAGCTTACGTAGTGACTCAAAATGGATATTCATATTTAATATATTTTAATATTTTAATATATTTCAGATTTTAGAGTCTGGGTCATGGGTAAAACAATAAAATGGTAAATAATAAAGGCATAGTAAAAGGCATAATTTCTAATGTGTTTTTAAAATGACTTTTGTATTACACAAAGAAATATGTAGTTTTAACAAAAGTGAACTGCTAGCATATAAAATAACCTGAAAAAATGACCTTAAACAAATCTTGCAAGCACTAGTATTTCCTGCTCTACCAACCCCGTGACCTTGAGCCATGTGCTTAACACTAAACTCTGCTTGGAGGATTATCCTGGCAGTTAGTAAACTACATTAAAGTTTCAACTCTGTGTGTGTGTTAAGAGCTAGTCTAAAAAATGGTGCATTTGTAAATGCATACTCACCATAAAATTCCAGTCAGTGTTAATTTTGTCAGCCAGGCCCAGCAGAAACAGGGCAAGGTATACAGATGAACAGATGAACATGGTTACTGACACAAACATCACCCATCCCTGCAACAATGGCACGGACACATTCGTCGACGCTACTAATATCCATACCAATCCTCCAAACACCTAAAAAAAAAAAAAAAGGAGAAATTTCTGAATTCAAAGACCTCAATGTTTTTGTAATATATTTGGCGTGTACAGACAAAATAAATATAGTTATTACTGTTTTCCCTATCAGATTATCAAGTACAAATCATCATAACAGCCCTATTATTATGACTTCCATTTTTGGCCATGTTTTTAGTTATCAAGGTGTATACCACCATAATACTACAAGGGACACCCCTTTGTGAAGTTTAACCCAATAAGTCTTGAAATAGCTATAAACAACAACACTTACAATTTCCAAACAAATCAGGGCCCCGGAATACGTCCTCAGTATTTCCACTCCAAGGGGTAAAGAAATAGTCGGTGATGGGAAGGAGGTAGTGGCTGGGTTCGGTGTTTCCGCCATCCTCACTCAGCTCAACAAGCACAGGTTGAACAAAAGACTAATGCATAGGAGAATCCTGCTGGAGTCATGTATCAGGAACAGGTCTGACAGGTGTGCGGCCACTCCCATTTTGTTCTGTCCTTTCTCACTCCCACAGTTCTGCCAATCCCCTGGCATTGAAGCCATGCAGTTTCATTTACTTTGAATAAATAGCTACTTTAAAAAGTAAAAAGTAGATATTTAAAACATGCCTCTCAGTTTTTATTTTCCTTGCACCATATGATTTTCCTTCTTCCGTTTGACCATGTACAAAAATAACTAACAGTTTCACAACTTTGGTTAATGATTAATGCATATGCTTAGGTTCAACATACCCGAGTAAATATTATGTTAAACTCAAATGATTTTAAAGCAAAGCCCAGATAATGTACATTTCTTCGAGTGCTTTGTGGAGTTATAAAATCCATGTATGGAGTTTTTAAATATATATACACAATGGGAACGGAAAGTATTCAGACTCCCTTAAATTTTTCACTCTTCGTTATATTGCAGCCATTTGCTAAAATCATTTAAGTTTAAGTTTTACTTGTTGAACATGAAGTAAGTTTTTTGTATTTACTAATTCAGGGTACAGGCACAGTCGCTAATATCTAGGTGAGTCTCTATGTGTTGGGATTCATCTGACTTCTGTGACGTGAGGCAGCTAGCAGACGGTCGGTTTAGCCAGTCTGTCTGCTTCCTGATCTGGGCCCCAGTTAGTCAAGGTTGAGCTCTAAGACTATGTGCCATATTACTAGAGAGAAGAGCGGCACCACCCCAGGAGGGATGAATACCATCTCTTTTCAACAGGTCAGGTCTGCCCCAAAAACTTTTCCAATTGTCTATGAAACCTATATTATTCTGTGGACACCACTTAGACAGCCAGCCATTGAGTGATGATAGTCTGCTAAGTATCTCATCACTCCTACAAACAGGAATGGGTTCAAAACAAATTACAGTGTCTTGACATCGTACCTGCGAGTTCACACACCTCTTTAATGTTAAAGGTGCAATATGTAAAATTTATGCAGTAAAATATCAAAAAACCACTTGGCCAGTGTTATATGTTTTGTTCAGTTGAGTACTTACAATATCCCAAATGTTTCCAACTCTTTGTAAATCATGAGAAAACTGCGATTGTAACCAAAGGCTCCGGCACGTCTGCGGGAGTCGCCTGTCAATGACGTCATATCTGCGTTACCCTCTGATTCCGCTTTTACTGCCATAGAAACCATGACAACAAAGCCTCGTGGACAAATGCGGAAGTAGTAGTTGTAGCGTCTATCAAGCAACTAGCTTGTTTCGCGCAGTCGCTATGGAGCACAATTATTCTTTACCGTTTAACGCTGCTTTTGTCAACAAAGACAAGTCCCAGAAACGAAAACGTCAACGTACAGGTCAACCAAATGACCCAAAAAGATTATGGGACAAGAAACGAAATAAAACGAGGATCAACATCGGTGTCGCATTTCCTAAATGGTGAGAACTGCGCTACAAACTGCAACTCGACAGAGACGCTGATCTTGCATGCGTTTTAATAAACAGGTGAGTAACTATTTGGATTCCTTTACTGACAGAAAACTTGTGATTATTATGTTGATCAACAGTCTTACTCTTATTGTTTGAATGTCTTGTTCTTGTCTCTGAATATGATGTGCACTTACATGAAAGGTGATTTTTCAATGTGTTATTATTTTAAAGTAAAGATTTGTTGCTAAAAATGATTTATATCATTGATTATCACCAATTGCATTGTCATAATGAAGCCAATGTTATCCAGACCGCCATTACAAACCAAATGTTTTCTGTTGTTTTTTGGGGGTGTTGTGTAGTTTTTCCAAAATGAGCTTTCATGATGAGTCCACCATTACTGTGAGTGAAGATGCCAATGATCTTCAGAACACAGTGTAAGTGTTGTAATGCATTGTTTCAAAACCTGTTTGCTGTCTACTCCTTTTAGTGTAATTTGCTGTGCACTGATTTTAGTTATTAGGGCCCAAGCCCAGAATGGGTGAAGGCCCTATTGTTTTCTTTAGGATTATTCTTAATCTTCTTCTTCTTCATTAGGGCCCAAGCCCAGAATGGGCGAAGGGCCCTATTGTTTTTCTAAGGATTATTAGGGCCCAAGCCCAGAATGGGTGAAGGGCACTATTGTTTTTCTATGGATTATTATTAGGGCCCATGCCCTGAAAGGGCGAAGGCCCTATTGTTTTCTTTAGGATTATTCTTAATCTTCTTCTTCTTCATTAGGGCCCAAGCCCAGAATGGGCGATTAGGGCCCAAGCCCTGAAAGGGCGAAGGCCCTATTGTTTTCCTTAGAATTATTAGGGCCCAAGCCCAAAGGGCGAAGGCCCTATTGTTTTCCTTAGGATTATTATTAGGGCCCAAGCCCAGAAGGGCGAAGGGCCCTATTGTTTTTCTAAGGATTATTATTATTATTTTTTTTTTTCAACCGTTCGGGGCTTTTTGGGGCCCTTAACATGCTCAAAAACTCTTGAAACTTTGCACACGGATTGGAACCTGCGGCCATTAGGATGTGACAGAGGCTGGGACCCGGGCGTGGCAGGGGGGCTCGACAGCGCCCCCTTGAATGGGGTCCGAAATCTTGGTCCATATATCTAACACACTTGCACATATTGGTATGAAACTCGGTACACATGAAGATCTTATCGGGCATGACAACTTTCGTGCTCTAAGTTGTTCGCCGCCTCAACAGGAAGTGAGCTATTATGGGTTGTTTGAAAAGCACATGCTCTGGAATTTGATATACTCCTCCTAGGCGCTTAATCCGATCACCACCAAACTCAGTCAGCATGAAGTCAAGACATTGATGACGCAAAATTGCCAGGGGATTTTTGATATCTCACACGGTTTTCCCATGGCGAGGCAATGAATTTATGGCGAGAAAAGAGAAACAGGAAGTGTGTTATAACGTCTGCATACATTTATTGATTTTTATGAAACTTCACCTCTGTGTTCGTTGTAGGAGGCCGAGTACATGGATGTGACTATTATGAGTCAAAGATATAGCGCCACCAATTGGCAGCAGGAAATGTGTCACTTTCAAAATGCTTTGAGATCACCCTCTTATTTTTACCCAATTTGCTTCAAACTTCTTCATTATAATGTCAAAACATTTCAGATGTAGACATATGAATATCTTTGTGATATCTTAAATATTGTTGCCATGGCAAGACGTCAAACTTTAATAATATTCTTGGGTGTTTTTGAGGCTCTTAACAAACACGGTCTCGTGGCTCCCTCTAGTGGACAGCTTTGTGTACTTTCTGTTCAATCATAGAAGCAACGCCCCTTGTTTCATGGTTTGATGATGTCTGTGAATGATCACGAACTCATTTGTGTTTTTTAAACTTATAAGTTAAAATATTCCAGCGATTACACAAGATTTAATCACAAGAATGTATTAAAAAGCTTAATTTTAGTTTGGAACGTGTTCTGTGACAATTTTAGACGCTCCGCGTCTGAGAAGGAACGCCTGCCGAAGCTCGTTCTTTCTCGCGTCTTTCAGAATCTTGTCATTCCTTTTTAATGTTCCTTTCAATTCTTTGAAATTGAAGTTTGAATTTGTATGTGTATGACTGTGTTAATGTGTTGACGCTGTGTGGCATCTGTGCAAACTTCGTTTCCTAATGGATTAAACAAAGAGCCGCGCGTCATTTCTCTATAAGCAGTTGTAACAGCCCATAGTCCTGTTTCCATGCATTATATTGGGTTTTAGTACTACTCCTGGCCTCTAGAGGTCGCTAGCTTAAAAATTAGGTGAAGTAGCAGAGGAAGAGAAGTATTGTGGAAGTGAGGCGAGGCATGGTTTTCCTCCATGAGGTGATATAGTCAATGCAAGAGGGATTGGGAGAAAAAAACGTTTTCAAGCTCAATAAGGACTCTTTTATATTGGTAGTTTAATACTACTAATATACACAATATAGTAGTGAGAAGGATTACCACAGATCCTAGAGTGGATTACATGGAATTGATCTTCACCCAAGGACTAAAGTGTTGGTTATGAGCACCTGGTGGACGGTTATTGGACTGAACTGTGAATCATCAATATCATCATTATCATCGTCCTTTGAGATAAGTACAACGGACATTTACGAAAGGATAGACTTGATGGACAATGGGCATTAAAAGGTTTTTCATGCATAGTTCACTTTTGTTGAGATGTGATCAGAGTTTATGCCAACTGGTTCTGTCGATACAACTTTCTGGGTCTGTTGATTTCTTTTGATTTGTTTGGTTTTTTTTTTTTGTCAATTCTTTATTTTCAATAATAATTTGGTATACCTCATCTGTCTCTTTACTTGAATTTGTTTCAACCTTTATTTCAGATTAATGTATAAATATACTGTTGTGGTCGTAGTTATCTAAGGTGCATATATAAATTGTGGTTGGTGGGCCCCTCCCTTAAATTTATCAGTAGCTGTGCCTTTTAATTAGAGGAGGACAGTTACAGATTGGCACCCGAACAGGGACCATTAAACCTTTGTATCTGCTACCTTAACCTGTATTCATGTCATACAGAGGGGTCAGTCAGGCTGCTCTGGATGGGGATGAGGCCGTGCCCAGTGTAGACTTTTCAACTGAGCCTTTCACCACCCATAGAGAACCCCTGAAAGATCTCATTAACACCTTCAGTGACCTATATATTGATTCAGATGAGGAAGGTGAGAGAATTATGGACAATGTACATGATATTCCAGACGATTTTCATTTTCCCCCTCCACCACCACCAGAGATGGATCCTGAATTAAATTATGTTCTACCAGAAAGACTCGGGAGGTAAATTAACTTGCAATGAAATTTATTAACAATCAGCAAGCAAACATTGTAAGATAAAGTTCTTTGGCATAGGCCCCGTCCGTAGCTTAGATCCTGAGGGTTGCGGACTCTGCATTTCCTGCTTGAAGATGAAGGCAGGGGCGTAGCCGACCCCCGGGAGGTATGGACAGGGACCATCCTGGTGGTGGTGGGGAGGATGGAGGTTAGGTTTCGCGTCAGCATCTGCGAACTCAGACAAGTGTGATGAGTACCGATCTTATATACTACATGTGTTGGATAATGATTGGTTAGATCTAAATTAGTAGTGACGTAACATTTGAGTCTTCCTGACAGAACTTGCGCTAGAGCTTTCATTTCTACCAGAAAGACTCGGGAGGTAAATTAACTTGCAATGAAATTTATTAACAATCAGCAAGCAAACATTGTAAGATAAAGTTCTTTGGCGTAGGCCCCGTCCGTAGCTTAGATCCTGAGGGTTGCGGACTCTGCATTTCCTGCCTGAAGATGAAGGCAGGGGCGTAGCCAACCCCCAAAAATGGTGAAGGATAATTTATCCTGTGACGGAGCCTACCCCCCAAAGAACTGTGAAAGGAACGGAAATATGCCAGTACTGATTCTTGTAGTTCCTAGGCAGAAAAACATAAATTGACTTAGAGACTTGTACTTACCAGTGGAGAAGCCGCTAAAAGTGGTGCAAGAGGCAGGGAAGGATAAATACCACTGAGTGGTGAGAGAGAAAGCAAAGAAAAGGAAGGAGAAAAGCGAAGAGTTAACACAGGCCACATAGATAACGCCTTGAGCGGCGACACAGGCCACGTTAGGCCGCATAGACACAACACCCTTGAACGGCGACACAGGCCACGTTAGGCCGCATAGACACAACACCCTTGAACGGCGACACAGGCCACGTTAGGCCACATAGATAACGCCTTGAACGGCGACACAGGCCACGTTAGGCCGCATAGACACAACACCCTTGAACGGCGACACAGGCCACGTTAGGCCACATAGATAACTCCTTGCTCAGCGACACAGGCCACGTTAGGCCACATAGACAACGCCTTGAACGGCGACACAGGCCACGTTAGGCCATGTAGATACAAAGCCTTGAACGGCGACACAGGCCACGTTAGGCCACATAGACACAACGCCTTGAACGGCGACACAGGCCACGTTAGGCCACATAGACGACTCCTTGCACAGCGACACAGGCCACGTTAGGCCACATAGACACAACGCCTTGAACGGCGACACAGGCCACGTTAGGCCACATAGACACAACGCCTTGAACGGCGACAAGTGACAATTTGATTATAAGTGAGTGAGATAGTAACACCACCACCAGTATTTGCATGAATTACCTTGATTGTAACTTGAGAGAGCTTGCTGAGCTTTTGGAATCTGGTCTTATGTATGATTCAGTAGCAGAGGAAGACAGTCTTCCCAGGGGCTTGATGGCTGATGTTGAAAAATCCTCGGCTGCGGTGGTTGCTACCACGATTCTGAATGAATGCCATTCCCCAGTAGAAGGGGAAAAGATTGAGGCATCCTGGAACAGAAGCTAATTGAGTCCTGAACAAAGCTTTACCAAACTGTTCTCCATTAGAGAGAAGTTGACAGTAGTTCTAAGTGAACTTAGATATTTAATCATGGAAGGAGGGACGGAATTTGTTATTAACTTAGAAAAGTTAAAGTGACACCAGACCTTTGGAGTCACACTGAGTGTTTAAGGAAAAGAGTTAAGAAATTAGGTGAACGCCCACGAGCAAGACTGATGTTTAAAATCTGTGGTAAATTCCCAGGGACACATGAAGCCGTAAGAAAGGCCTCTAGCATTGTAGTGATACTTTGCAGAAGATGAATGATTGGCAGGCGTTAACAGAAGGTTTACAGGAGGATTTGGCTATGCCTTTGGGTGGCCGCCGAATAGATGAAATGAAAGACTTTGGCATTTAGGATTAAAATACAATGCATAAAATATTTCCTGCTAGCAATCTATGGATGGGTGAAATATAGAGATTACAGTTATCATGATTAGAACGACAAGGAACAGTGGTCGTGATGGAGGTGGGAATACCGGAGTGATAATACCGGAATAATCTGTGGTGTAAGCATTGAGTGTGAAGGGAGCAAACCTTTTGCTTAAATCGGCTAGGCATTTTATGTAATTCAACACGAGATCTGATCAGGGTGAAAGTTTTTTTTTTTTTTTTTTTTTTTTAAATATATATATATATATAAATTGTATGTACTCATGTCTTTCCGTGTTTGAACGACATTCCCTCGGATGTTCACTTGATGCCACAATGAACCGGCATGAAGAGATAATCGGTTCACGAGCCGCTGAAGGATCTGTCACGACAATTAAAGAGCCCCTATGAGTATTTAGTGTTTAACAGCTAAGAATTACAGTATATTAAATATGAAAAAGTTTTTCAGTGTCCTCTTGGCTCCGCAATGCATTCTCGCCCCGTGAGAACATGATGTGTGGCGCGAGAGAGCGGGCCGGTGGGCATTGCAACAGTGGCGGGTCTTGCGAATTGCACGGGCTAAAATCTTTTGACTACCAAAATGACGGACGGTAGTTCAGCGTCAGTGACAGACCAGACTATACTCGTGTTAAGAAGGGGAAGGAGGGGCAGCGTGACTTGTTATTTTAAGGATACCGCGAACTCAGTAAAACCCTGTATCGTTGGTTAAAGTCTGCCATGTTTGATAGGTACGACCTAACTCATCCCTCCAATCTAAAGCTTGACACAGAATGTCTCTGCAATGCTAAAGGATGACAAATTCGGCGAATGAGAGGTTCGTAGCTAACTGGGATCGGAAGTTGAGAAAAACTGCCTCGTCATCGCGGTCAACCATAAGTCTGTCACTGTAAGCGATGGAAGCAGTAAAGTAGCCCGGTTAGCCCCTTTAGCCCGACTGTTCCGCCAACGGGCAAAAATTCATAATCATATTACTAAGCAACCACTAGGAGGGATGACACGAAAGAGGTATCGTTTTAAAGCTTAGAACTCGACTTTTTAAAGCAATCAGTCATTGCTTTCAACTCTTAATGAGTGCTGAGTTAACCTCTAAGACGGAGTGTACCGCCCACAGGCAAATCATGCCTATAAAAATATTAATAATCAAAATTTTCAAAACTCCAGCCTTCTTCATCACAAAATATGTGTCATTGAAAGCTAGAGTCTGAATTTTACATTGAATGGAAGCTCTTTGAATAAATCCGAGTACTGCAAAGTTATTTACTGAAAAGCCCAGTATTTTTTTTTTTTTTTTTTTTTTTGAAACTCCACGAGACCCAAATGTAAAAATTAAACTAATGCAGCATTTATGTCACGTTTTGGCTCTTAACGTCATGAAACATGCACCGATTGTGGTAAAATGGCATCATTATTTATGGCTGATTCTCATGATTAAAATTAGTCCAACATAGTCATAATCCAATGAAGCGATCACGATATCGATCGCGCGATTACGACACAAACCCCCACGGCGCACAGCTGCTATAGCTAAACTAAATATAGCTATCAAGTGGCATTTCAGCAGAAAACTTCGTGAAACAGGCATAGATTGTGGAAATAGCACATCATTACTTACAGTTGATGCTCCCGATTGAAATGACGCCGAGATCAACGGATTCCCACGTGTGGATCACGTGCTACTCCACCTGAAAGTGCAATTTTTAAAAATACCCGCTAGGGGGTGACGAGGGCTAAACAAAGAGGCCACCTTAATTCCAAATGCTCCAACTTTTGATACTTCATGGGATCACCGCAAATTAGAATCCAGATGCAGGTATGAAATGAGAAGGTTTTTTTTTTTTTTTTTTTAGTTTCCTTCAAAATTATAGCAAGGAGAGTCAAAAGGTGGGTATCGTTTGAGAGTTATGAGTCTTTACTTTTGTGTGTCACTCAGAAAAAGAACTCTGAAGATACCCTAAGGTTTTAAGGGGTTAATGACCTTACCTAGGATGAGAGATCTGAGTTGGGGTGACATCATAACTGCAGCAGGTGGGACAAAACACCTACCGAACTCTTGAACTAATGCGGCAGTGGAGTGACTAAGATTTGACGTTGCAGTTGTAGCAGGACGCCTAGAAATGGCGTCTGGATTGTTTGATGAGAATTTAGAAGGGTAGATGAGGTCGAAGCCACACGCTGTTGATTGCTTGATCCGAGAGGAGTAGGGAAAATCTTTTTGTTTAATGCAATTTGGAAGAATGAATACTATAAATCCAATGGTGCGATTCTCTGAGCTGTGCGCGAACTAGCATGGCGGCGCGTGGAGCTTATCTAACGCGATCATTATGAGTGATTACACAGCGAAACACGTCCACTTGCGCGTATTTGACGATCAGAATGACAGATATGTCCAGCTATAGACCTCAATTTGTTAATATTTAACGGAAAATGAATAATCAGATCAGTAGTCATACAGCGCTGTTGTGCTGCCGTGTGTCACATAACGAGCACCGTAAAGCAATAAAGTAACACGTTCTGAAAGACGGTCGCTTTGAAAAAGCTCGCGCAGAGCGTTCAGCCGGAATATTTTAAACTTACGTGCGAAAGGGTTAACTGGCTCTGAAAGGCATTGAACAACTTTGACGAGCTGTGAATTTACATCCTCCGGTTCAGATATCCAGGGGATATCAGCAGCGGCACTGAATGCGTGTACTGCGAACACACGGAAGAGGAGATGCAGGACAATTTTTTCGTCAGAATCTGAATAATCGCAAACGGCGAGATTATTCAGGGACGAGGTTGAGTTTGCAACTGAATGCTAACAATTAGGTTTCGCGTCAGCATCTGCGAACTCAGACAAGTGTGATGAGTACCGATCTTATATACTACATGTGTTGGATAATGATTGGTTAGATCTAAATTAGTAGTGACGTAACATTTGAGTCTTCCTGACAGAACTTGCGCTAGAGCTTTCATATCCATCCAATTCAGACACATCCATGATCAAACATCTGTCTGAACGGTTCACTTCAATTGAAGACCAGCTAGCAAACTTTACCCAGCGGGTGAGTGAAAATGTTCCTTTAGAGGAGTTTGAAAACAGATGTAAAATCCTGGAGGACAGAATGTCTTATCGGTTACAGCGTGAGTGTGATAAAGTAAAGAGACAACTAGAACTGCTTGTCCAGGAGTTGGGGCAATCGGTTGTAGACTGTTTGAAGAGAAGAGATCGTCAATTTGAGCAAAGAATTCAATCGCTGGCTCCATCTATATCCACTCGAGACCCAAAGTCGACAATTTCTTTTCCCCAGTCTAAACAAAGAAATGTAAACTACAGTATGCAGTCCAGTCAATTACCACCTCAGAGCAGTCAAACCACTGTGCCGTATAACCCTCCAGTGAAATTGGATTTTCCTAGCTTTAGTAGTACCCAAGAGGATGATCCTGTTGTATTTATTGAACACTGCGAAGAGTATTTTGCGGTGCGTCCTCTTACTGGTGGTGAAATCCTCGCTTCACTTTCTGCTGTGCTCAAAGGTACTGCTAAGGACTGGTGGATGGCAGAGCGGAGAAATGTGCATAACTGGAGACAGTTTAAAGAAAGTTTCCTGCAATCCTTTTTAAGTGAAGATTATGATGATGTGGCAGCAAGGAAATTGTTTGAGAGGAGGCAAGGTGCCAAAGAAAGCATCAGAGATTTTGCATTCCACTATCGGGCTTTGTGTCTGCGATGGAGAAAGGAAATGTCTGAAAAGGAAGTGGTTCAAGCAATCCTAAGGAACTGTAATCCAAGACTTGCTAGTCTGTTACGGGGAACCATCAAGGACGTTGGAGAACTAGTCAGGATTGGAACCCAGATAGAAAGAGATTTTGATGAATCCAAAAGGTATTGGAGTCAGGCTAATGGGGAAGAGCAGAGGAAGAAAGCCTCTATAGGTCAAGAACCTCTGCGCAAACCACCACCTGCAAGCAATAGAGTAGTACAATCCTTTCAAAGTTTGGTACAACATGATTATAAAAATATCACCCTTCCCATAATTTTACAGGATAGGTATGCTATTGCAATGGTTGACACCGGAAGCACCTTTTCACTAATCCAGGAGTCTTTTTGGAAACAGTTGTGTCGCCAAGAACAGTACCAACCCAGTGAAGGACAAGCCTTTCTATTGGCCAATGGACAAAGACAGACAGCGATTGGTAAGGTGAAGTGGAAGTGTGAGGTGCAGGGACAATCAATAGACCTTACACTTTTTCTGATGCAAGATGCTGATCTGACCGTACCAATCATATTGGGATTTTCTGTTGAAGACTGGAATGGTGCTAGACTTTCATAAAGCTCAGTATAGCCTACCCACAGCAGAAGGTGCAAGTTATTTTCCTTTTCTCCATCATGACATCCAGCCCACTATGCATTTTTACCTTGGCATTTCCACACCCACCATCAGTGATGAAACTCGTCAGAACATAAATCAACTTTCACTTGCAGCAGACACAGATCAACAGACGAGAATAGATCTGGAGAGTTTGATGTTGAACTGGCCCACCGTGTGTACCCAAGAAATCGGTCGGACAAACCTTGTTAAACACCGCATCATTACTACTGATGAACAGCCAGTAAGGCGACGGGCATACAAGGTCTCCATAGAAAAACAACAATTCATTGAAACACAAATACAGGATTTACTGAACAAAGGGATTGTTCGACCATCAACTTCTCCTTGGGCTTCTCCGGTGGTGGTAGTTCAAAAGAAGGATGGAGGATCCAGATTTTGCATTGATTATCGTGGAATGAATGCTAAGACGCACTTAGATGCCTACCCTATGCCCCAAATTCAGGACATTCTTGAATCGTTAAATGGAGCCATTGTCTTCAGTACATTGGACCTCAAAAGTGGATATTGGCAGTTGGAGATGGAGGCTGACAGCATTCAGAAGACAGCTTTTGTAACATCCACAGGGTTATATGAATTTGTTTGTCTTCCTTTCGGCCTGAAAAATGCAGCTGCCTCTTTCCAAAGATTAATGGAACATGTACTCCGAGAAGTGAAGGGCAAGTGTTGCATGGTATATATTGATGACATCGTTGTATATTCTAAAACCATGGCAGAACATCTCCAACATCTCCATCAAGTCTTTACATGTCTCCATAAGGCCGGACTCACACTTAATCTTAAGAAATGTAACTTCATCCAGAGATCGCTGGCATTTCTTGGTCATATAGTTTCAGACGAAGGTGTAAAAACAGACCCTGCTAAAGTTTCGGCAGTCAACTCATTTCCCATACCTCAATCCATCAAAGATGTTCAAAGGTTTTTAGGATTAGCAGGCTGGTACCATCGATTTATTTCTCACTTTTCAGAGAAAGCTGCACCTCTACATGCATTAAAACAGAAGAATTCATCCTGGATCTGGTCAGAGCAATGTCAACATGCGTTTGACACAATTAAGCAGGATTTGGTACAAGCACCCGTCTTAATAACTCCTGATTTCAGCAAATCTTCCGAGTGCAGACCGATGCAAGCGACATTGGCTTGGGCGCTGTTCTCACACAAGAAGTAGCAGGAGAAGAGCATGTGATCGCCTATGCCTCCCGTCTGCTCAGAGGAGCAGAGAAGGCATACGCAGTATCAGAGAAAGAGTGTTTGGCTGTAGTCTGGGCCGTAGAGAAGTGGCGACCATACCTTGAAGGTCGACCCTTCGAAGTAGTTACTGACCATGCTGCCCTCACATGGGCTTTCCAACACCCAAAGCCTTCCTCTCGTCTCATTCGTTGGACAATACGTTTACAAGGATTTCATTTCACTGTGAGATACAGGAAAGGACAGTGCAACATCGTTCCAGACATATTATCCAGAACTGAAAATCACAACACTTTGCCAGATACGATCTTCATTATAAACGCTTCCACGAACATGCCGGTCGATCTCACTCAAATTGCCATATCTCAGAGTAATGATAGTGAAATTCAAGAATTAATGTCGAAAGTACAGAACCAGTCAATGTCTGATGCTTCACGAATTCAGTACACGTTAAAAAATGGATTCTTGTTTCGCAGGGTGCCCGATGGCCAGAAAGGACAGAAATTCCAACTGGTTATTCCTTCCATCCATCGGGAATCATTTCTGCAATATGCCCATGACAACCCACTTAGTGGGCACTTGGGAAGACTAAAAACTCTCCTACGGTTACTAGAGACCGTATACTGGCCTAACATAAGAGCTGACGTGTGGAGATACTGTAAAGAGTGTCACATTTGTCAAAAATACAAGCCCTCACTGAACAAGTTGTCGGGCTATTTGCAGAGTACTCCAGTTGTTGAGCCTGGTTACATGATTGGTGTTGACCTCATGGGTCCTTTCCCCAAAAGTGCCAAGCAAAATGAACATCTTCTGTTACAGTCGATTATTGTTCCAAATGGATGGAGTTGTTTCCCTTGAGAAAAGCTAAAGCACCTCAAATAGCTAAGATTCTTGTAGAAGAGATATTCACCAGGTGGGGAACACCGGCCTATCTAGTTTCTGATCGAGGGGCACAATTCACTTCGCATCTTATTCACTGGATATGCAAACAGTGGGGAGTGGTCCAAAAGTTGACAACTGCTTACCATCCTCAGACAAATCTGACGGAGAGGGTTAATCGTAACCTGAAAACCATGATCGCATCCTATGTTGAAGAGCAACACAGGCAGTGGGACAAGTGGTTAGTTGAATTCAGGTTCGCTATTAATACAGCTTGGCATGAAAGCACAGGATTTACCCCAGCTGAGATAGCTCTTGGGCGGAAGCTCAAAGGACCTATGGAGAGAGCTCTTCAACAACCACCTGACCCCAACAGCCCGGCTTATCCTATACTCGAACGACAAAAGGACCTCATCAGCTTGGTAAAAGAAAATGTAGAACGAGCCCAAACCAAGCAGAAACGGTATTATGACCAGCATCGTAAACAGACACAATTCCAAGTCGGAGATATCGTTTGGGTACGGACTCACCCCTTTTCCAGAGCAGATGGTGGTCTTATGGCCAAACTTTCTGCAAAATGGAAAGGCCCCGCAAAGGTTGTTAAACGATTAGGCCCGGTAAATTACTCAGTGTCTCTCGTGTCTGATCCGACCAATGTTGATGTCTATCATGTCCAAAATCTCAAGACTTGTTACGGTTATAACAAGTCTTCAAGTGAGCAGGGGGGTATGTAACAGCCCATAGTCCTGTTTCCATGCATTATAGTGGGTTTTAGTACTACTCCTGGCCTCTAGAGGTCGCTAGCTTAAAAATTAGGTGAAGTAGCAGAGGAAGAGGAGTATTGTGGAAGTGAGGGGAGGCATGGTTTTCCTCCATGAGGTGATATAGTCAATGCAAGAGGGATTGGGAGAAAAAAACGTTTTCAAGCTCAATAAGGACTCTTTTATATTGGTAGTTTAATACTACTAATATACACAATATAGTAGTGAGAAGGATTACCACAGATCCTAGAGTGGATTACATGGAAATGATCTTCACCCAAGGACTAAAGTGTTGGTTATGAGCACCTGGTGGACGGTTATTGGACTGAACTGTGAATCATCAATATCATCATTTTCATCGTCCTTTGAGATAAGTACAACGGACATTTACGAAAGGATAGACTTGATGGACAATGGGCATTAAAAGGTTTTTCATGCATAGTTCACTTTTGTTGAGATGTGATCAGAGTTTATGCCAACTGGTTCTGTCGATACAACTTTCTGGGTCTGTTGATTTCTTTTGATTTGTTTGGTTTTTTTTTTTTGTCAATTCTTTATTTTCAATAATAATTTGGTATACCTCATCTGTCTCTTTACTTGAATTTGTTTCAACCTTTATTTCAGATTAATGTATAAATATACTGTTGTGGTCGTAGTTATCTAAGGTGCATATATAAATTGTGGTTGGTGGGCCCCTCCCTTAAATTTATCAGTAGCTGTGCCTTTTAATTAGAGGAGGACAGTTACACAGTGATCGTGACCGCGTGAAAGCCACTTGATTTTAAGTGTTTTTAAACCTTATTCTTTAAATCAATCAAGCGATTAGACAAGATGCGATCACAAGAACATATTAAAAAGCTTCTTGTACAGTTTGGAAGATTTTCTGTCACACAAAGAGACGCGCAGTCTCCTAATAATGATCGTGCCCAGTTATACAAATACATCTTTACACATACAGGGATTTTAAAAAATAAAATTAAAATATAAACTTCTGCAAATAACTAATAATAAACTTCTGCACATGATGACAACATACTGAAGATGCTGAAGACATTCCAGCGATTCTACAATATAAACGCATGAAAGACATTCATGTAGAGATCGCAAGCCGTGTTTGATAGTTTCATATCTGTGAATGATCACGAACTCATTTACAGGTGATTTTTTTTTCATGTTCTTTTCATTCCTTGTTTGAATATTTATGTGTATGACTGTGTTAATGTGTTGACGCTGTGTGGCATCTGTGCAAACTTCATTTCCTAATGGATTAAACAAAGAGCAGCGCGTCATTTCTCTGACAGGGAGTGATCACGAAATCATGAATATTTTAATGAATAAGGTTTAAAAACATGAGCTTTCAAGCGATTAGACAAGATTCTATCACAAGAACATATTAAAAATCTTCAATAACAGTTTGGAAGCGTCTCCTAATAATGATCGCGCCCAGTTATACAAATAACTTTATGCAGGGATTTAAAAAAATAAAATTAAAATATAAACTTCTGCAAATAACTAATAATAAACTTCTGCACATGATGACAACATACTGAAGATGCTAAATTGAGAACGATTATAGTACATCTCACATGGTGTTGCCGTGGGGAAGGTTTAAATTAAGAACAAAAAGGGAATTTAGAAGTTGTCAATTATTCATGAATAATTGAAATATACACACCAAATTTCTATATTTATTAGTACAAATATCATAAATAAACATTTTAATATTTTTTTTTTTTCATTTCAAGATGTATGTGTAAATTAAAATGAGGGGAAACAGTACTCTTAAAATTATTGAAATGATCAAATGAGCACTAGAGGGCAGCATATACCTATTTTTGAGATGACACTCAATGATAATTCATAACACTAAACAATATTCTCCTTTGAATTATACACTGTTTATTTCTATATACAATAACACTAACATTGAATAAGAAATTCAAACTTTTTTAATCTATGTAGTTTAACTTAAAAATAAGCACAATTTTGAGACGAGAAAATAAAATAAAAAAATAAGCACAAACACAAACACGCTTGCACATATTAGTATGAAACTCGGTAGACATGAAGAACTCATCGGCACTGACAACTTTCGGGCTCTAAGTTGTTCGCCGCCTCAACAAGAAGTGAGCTATTATGGGTTGTTTGAAAAACGCATGCTCTGGAATTTGATATACTGCTCCTAGGCGCTTAATCCGATTATAGCTTTGAAGATTTTCTGTCACACAAAGAAACGCGCAGCGTCTTCTAATAATGATCGCGCCCTTTTTAATGTTCCTTTCAATTCTTTGAAATTGAAGTTTGATTTTTTTATGTGTATGACTGTGTTAATGTGTTGACGCTCTGTGCAAACTTCATTTCCTAATGGATTAAATAAAGAGCCGCGCGTCATTTCTCTGAAGCCAGTGATCATGACCGCGTGAAAGCCCCTCGATTTTAATTTTTTAAAAATTTATTCAGTAAAACATTCAAACAATTTGACAATAAAACATTTCTATTTTGAATACTATTTATTCATCTAAAAAAAAAAAAAAGGTTAATTTAGAGATATGAGGCAAACAGAGGGTTAAAATGTAGGCTATATTTACCAAACCTATTTTATTTGTGTTCCATCTGAACATTTTATTTTGATATATTTGAACTAAGTTCGATTTTATTTATTTATTTCCTATCATTGTTGGTGATATTTGGCAAAGAAGATTAGTTTTAAGAAACACCGTGTCAATATCTTCTAAAAAAAAAAAAAAAAAAAAGGTTATGTGAGAAGATGTGAAGAAAAATGCTCTTTATTATTCAGTGGCTAGCTCTTAAAAGAGCCGTTTTTGTTTTTTGTTTTCATTGGGCTTCATCTTCGGCGTTCCACCTGCAGAGCTTCCCGGATGTTGTTCAGCAATAGATCGTTTCCCTCTGGGCTCAGGTGTACCCCGTCTCTGCTCAGGTGAGGTAAGCCAATGTTGGGGTGACGAACACAGCGCATCTGCCTCTCTGCCAAGAAACCAGACAGTGCCCCGTTGAGCCACCGCCGGGCTCTCTCGATGCCGTAGACGGTCCTACCAGTCTGACCTCTCCAGTTCAGACGGGGCAGAGTGTCCGAGAACAGGACCCTTGTTCTTGGAAACATTCGGAAGACTTCTGCCAGGTCAGTCTTCATTTGCCGAAGCAAATCACGGCGGCTCTCCCGACATAGACTGTTCCCACCGAGGTGGATGAGCAGAATATCGGGAGCAGGACCCCTGGCCCTGAGAGAACAGAGCTCTGGAAGCAAATGCTCCCAGAGTCTGCTGCCTCTGCCTTCCCAGGTAAGATGACAGCGTAGACCAAGCTTCTGGTCCAGATGTTGCTCATGGACATGAGCATGCAGCCTGCGAATGATGGAACTGCCAACGATCCAAACTCTAGGAGCCATCTCGAAGAGTGAAGGAGGTGTGATTTACCTCCAGTGTTTATGCTGCCTTGGTAGTGTGGGGGCGGGATTGTCCCGGGCGGGATTGTTCCAAACGTGTAGCCACACTATACAGCCCAGATGGCATTAAGAAATTAATGGCATTTTGGAATTTTGGAATACATCATAGCAAAGAAAAAAATAAACTAATAAATAAATTAGTGGATTGTTCCTATCTTTGTATGAGTTGTAATGAACTGTAAAACTTGAAAATAAAACTGCATTGGTTACAGTACAATGTAATGTTTTATGTGTAGTTATTTATTTGTAAATATTATGAAATCATTATGCATGTAAAAAAATACAGTTTGATAGCACAGCCTTTACTCATGGCTTTTAGAATTTAGGTTCTACAATAACACAAGTCTGAAGATACTGAAGATGCTATATTGCGAACGATTATAGTACATCTCACATGGTGTTGCCGTGGCGAAGGTTTAAACTAAGATGAATTTAAAAAGAATGTACTTTATTTCAGATCAATATATTTGTTTTCTTTAAAATAATTCTTCTGAATCTCTCTCTCTCTCTCTCTCTCTCTCTCTCTCTCTCTCTCTCTCTCTCTCTCTCTCTCTAAGGGTCTTCCAGGTTTAACCCTTTCATTGCTGTCTCCTTTTTTTCTGAATTATAGTATAGGAAATCTCATAAAAATAAAGGCATAGAACCAGTTAAGGTTTAGTGCACTGACTATATGGACACCTTTTAAATTCATTTTTCCCGCTGTGCACAGTTGCCTTGATGCCACCGGGTTGGCGGTGCCACCGGCTTGGGCCCGTCATCGCTGCTAGTTCTTTTTCTTCATTAGGGCCCAAGCCCAAAGGGCGAAGGCCCTATTGTTTTCCTTAGGATTATTATTAAGGCCCAAGCCCAAAGGGCGAAGGCCCTATTGTTTTCCTTAGGATTATTAGGGCCCAAGCCCAGAATGGGTGAAGGGCCCTATTGTTTTTCTAAGGATTATTATTATTATTAGGGCCCAAGCCCAGAATGGGTGAAGGGCCCTATTGTTTTCTAAGGATTATTAGGGCCCAAGCCCAAAGGGCGAAGGCCCTATTGTTTTCCTTAGGATTATTATTATTATTAGGGCCCAAGCCCAAAGGGCGAAGGCCCTATTGTTTTCCTTAGGATTATTAGGGCCCAAGCCCAGAATGGGTGAAGGGCCCTATTGTTTTTCTAAGGATTATTATTATTAATGGTGCTTGCCTAAGGCAAGCATCATTCTTATTCTTCTGCAAACTTATTATTGGTGCTTGCCTAAGGCAAGCATCAATCTTACTATTGTGCCGGACAAAACTTTGGCGCGTAACTCGTCCCGCACCGTTTGTCCTAGACCCATGAATGAGGTGTCAAATCGACCGGCTCATTGAGGAGAGGTGTGCTATGACTTTTATAAGCTATCGGACCAACAACGTTCGTACAGCGGACGAAAAAAGCGGCGAAAATAATTCCCATTGACTTTGCATTGAAAAAGAGATGAGATGGATTTAAATGAGTCAAAACATCATATAGACACATGAGTTTGGCATTTTTGATATGGGCACACATGCAGTCTATTAGTTTAAGCCTGTTAGCTGCCTAGCCATTCCCTAGCAACCATTTAGAGCACCCTAGCAACCAAACCCAAAGAGAGATATTTTCAAACCTGAACATCATAGGGTTGGTTTATATCATTCATACTGGAAGGCAGCCTTAGGAGGATCATCACTGGCAGCTGCCAAGCCACTCCCTAGCAACCAAACAAAGTACCCTAGCAACTGTTTAGCAAGACCTATATCTCTGCATCGGAACATCGTACAGACATGGTTGTTGGGTCTTTTGACTCATGCTTGCAAACTGGACTTCCAACATGCTACACATGCTAGCAGTGAAGAGCTACATGCTAATACTCAATAGCTAAGTGCTAAAGTGGGCTGAGAACATGCCAAGAACTCTATAAAAACTCCATAGAAACTATCTGTGACAACTACCAACCGCCTAGAAACACCCTAGCAACCGAGTGACGAATTTTGCCACTGCAAGCACCATTCACATTTCCTTCAGGAAATGTACGTTCTAGTTATTGGTGCTTGCCTAAGGCAAGCATCAATCTTACTATTGTGCCGGACAAAACTTCGGCGCGTAACTCGTCCCGCACCGTTTGTCCTAGACCCATGAATGAGGTGTCAAATCGACCGGCTCATTGAGGAGAGGTGTGCTATGACTTTTATAAGCGATCGGACCAACAACGTTTGTACAGCGGACGAAAAAAGAGTCGAAAAAAAGTCCCATTGACTTTGCATTGAAAAATAGATGAGATGGATTTAAGTGAATCAAAACATCATTGAGACACGCGACAATGGCATTTTTGATTTGGACACACATGCAGTCTATTAGTTTAAGCCTGTTAACGGCCTAGCCATGCCCTAGCAACCATTTAGAGCACCCTAGCAACAAAAGTCCCATTGACTTCCATTGAAATATAGATGAGATGGATTTAAATGAATCAAAACATCATAGAGACACGCAAGTATGGCATTTTTGATATGGGCACACATGCAGTTTATTAGTTTAAGCCTGTTAACTGCCTAGCCATTCCCTAGCAACCATTTAGTGCACCCTAGCAACCAAACCCAAAGAGAGATATTTTCAAACCTGAACATCACAGGGTTGGTTTATATCATTCATACTGGAAGGCAGCCTTTGGAGGATCATCACTGGCAGCTGCCAAGCCACTCCCTAGCAACCAAACAAAGTACCCTAGCAACTGTTTAGCAAGACCTATATCTCTGCATCGGAACATCGTACAGACATGGTTGTTGGGTCTTTTGACTCATGCTAGCAAACTGGACTTCCAACATGCTACACATGCTAGCAGTGAATAGCTACATGTTAATACTCAATAGCTAAGTGCTAAAGTGGCCTGAGAACATGCCAAGAACTCTATAAAAACTCCATAGTAACTATCTGTGACAACTACCAACCTACTAGTAACACCCTAGCAACTGAGCGCCGAATTTTGCCACTGCAAGCACCAATCACATTTCCTTCAGGAAATGTACGTTCTAGTTAATGGTGCTTGCCTAAGGCAAGCATCATTCTTATTCTTCTGCAAACTTATTATTGGTGCTTGCCTAAGGCAAGCATCAATCTTACTATTGTGCCGGACAAAACTTCGGCGTAACTCGTCCCGCACCGTTTGTCCTAGACCCATGAATGAGGTGTCAAATCGACCGGCTCATTGAGGAGAGGTGTGCTATGACTTTTATAAGCGATCAGACCAACGACGTTCGTACAGCGGACAAAAAAAGCGGCGAAAAAAAGTCCCATTGACTTTGCATTGAAAAATAGATGAGATGGATTTAAGTGAATCAAAACATCATTGAGACATGCGACAATGGCATTTTTGATTTGGACACACATGCAGTCTATTAGTTTAAGCCTGTTAACTGCCTAGCCATGCCCTAGCAACCATTTAGAGCACCCTAGCAACAAAAGTCCCATTGACTTCCATTGAAATATAGATGAGATGGATTTAAATGAATCAAAACATCATAGAGACACGCAAGTATGGCATTTTTGATATGGGCACACATGCAGACTATTAGTTTAAGCCTGTTAACTGCCTAGCCATTCCCTAGCAACCATTTAGTGCACCCTAGCAACCAAACCCAAAGAGGGATATTTTCAAATCTGAACATCATAGGGTTGGTTTTTAGCATTCATACTGGAAGGCAGCCTTTGGAGGATCATCACTGCAGCCTGCCAAGCCTCCCTAGCAACCAAACAAAGTACCCTAGCAACTGTTTAGCAAGACCTATATCTTTGGATCAGAACATCGTACAGACATGGTTTTTGGCTCTTTTTTCTCATGCTAGCAAACTGGACTTCCAACATGCTACACATGCTAGCAGTGAATAGCTACATGCTAATACTCAATAGCTAAGTGCTAAAGTGGGCTGCGAACATGCCAAGGACTATATAAAAATTCCATAGTAAATATCTGTGACAACTACCAACCACCTAGTAACACCCTAGCAACCGAGGGCCGAATTTTGCCACTGCAAGCACCAATCACATTTCCTTCAGGAAATGTACGTTCTAGTTATTCTTCTTATTCTGGACAAAACTTCGGCGCGTAACTCGTCCCGCACCGTTTGTCCTAGACCCATGAATGAGGTGTCAAATCGACCGGCTCATTGAGGAGAGGTGTGCTATGACTTTTATAAGCGATTGGACCGACAACGTTCGTACAGCGGACGAAAAAGCGGCAAAAAAAGTCCCATAGACTTTGCATTGAAAAATTCAAATTCACGAACATTCCGTGAATCTCAACTGTCACTTCTCACTCACAGACACACACTCAGGGCCCGAGGAACCCTTTCTCTCTCACTGTCTCTCACTCATTTGACATCTGATCAAGTAGCCAATCAGCAATGACCTAAAATTTTCATCATAGCCACACCATAGCAACCACTTAGAGCACCCTAGCAACCAAAGTCCTCAAAGACTTTCATTAAAAAACAGATGAGATGGATTTAAATGAATCAGAACATCATAGAGACGCGTCAATATGGCTCTTTTGATTTGGGCACACATGCAGTCTATTAGTTTAAGCCTGTTAACGGCCTAGCCATGCCCTAGCAACCATTTAGAGAACCCTAGCAACCAAAGTCCCATTGACTTCCATTGAAAAATATATGAAATGGATTTAAATGGATGAAAGCATCATAGACACGCGAGTATGGCATTTTTGATATGGGCACACATGCAGTCTATTAGTTTAAGCCTGTCAGCTGCCAAGCCACTCCCTAGCAACCAAACAAAGTACCCTAGCAACTGATTAGCAAGACCTATATCTCTGCATCGGAACATCGTACAGACATGGTTGTTGCGTCTTTTGACTCATGCTAGCAAACTGGACTTTCAACATGCTACAAATGCTAGCGGTGAATAGCTACATGCTAATACTGATTAGCTAAGACCTAAAGTGGGCTGATAACATGCTAAGAACCCTATATAACTCCATAGTAACTATCTGTGACAACTACCAAACACCAAGTAACACCCTAGCAACCACCCAGGTTACCATAGCAACCACCTGGTTACCATAGCAACCGCCTAGCAACCACCTAAAACACCCTAGAAACATCTTAGCAACCACCCTAGGTACCTTAGCAACTGCCTAGCAACACCCTAGCAACCACCCCGGTTACCATAGCAACCACCTAGCAACCACCCAGAACACCTTAGCAACCGCCTAGCAACATCTTAGCAACCACCCCAAGTACCTTAGCAACTGCCTAGCAACACCCTAGCAACCACCCCGGTTACCATAGCAACCGCCTAGCAACCACCCAGAACACCCTAGCAACCGCCTAGCAACACTGTGGTGACCACCCAAAGTACCTTAGCAACTGCCTAGCAACACCCTAGCAACCACCCTGGTTACCATAGCAACCGCCTAGCAACCACCTAGCAACCACCCAGAACACCTTAGCAACCACCTAGCAACATCTTAGCAACCACCCCAAGTACCTTAGCAACTGCCTAGCAACACCCTAGCAACCACCCCGGTTACCATAGCAACCGCCTAGCAACCACCTAAAACACCCTAGCAACCGCCTAGCAACATCTTAGCAACCACCCTAGGTACCTTAGCAACTGCCTAGCAACACCCTAGCAACCACACTGGTTACCATAGCAACCACCTAGCAACCACCCAGAACACCTTAGCAACCGCCTAGCAACATCTTAGCAACCACCCCAAGAACCTTAGCAACTGCCTAGCAACCGCCTAGCAACCACCCAGGTTACCATAGCAACCGCCTAGCAACCACCTAGTAACCACCCAGAACACCTTAGCAACTGCCTAGCAACCGTCTAGCAACTACGCAGAACACCTTACAAACTGCCTACAAACACCCTAGCAACCGAGAAACGAATTTTGCCACTGCAAGCACCATTCACATTTCCTTCAGGAAATGTACATTCTAGTTATTGGTGCTTGCCTAAGGCAAGCATCAATCTTACTATTGTGCCGGACAAAACTTCGGCGCGTAACTCGTCCCGCACCGTATGTCCTAGACCCATGAATGAGGTGTCAAATGGACCGGCTCATTGAGGAGAGGTGTGCTATGACTTTTATAAGCGATTGGACCAACGACGTTCGTACAGCGGACGAAAAAAGCGTCGAAAAAAAGTCCCATTGACTTTGCATTGAAAAATAGATGAGATGGATTTAAGTGAATCAAAACATCATTGAGACACGCGACAATGGCATTTTTGATTTGGACACACATGCAGTCTATTAGTTTAAGCCTGTTAACGGCCTAGCCATGCCCTAGCAACCATTTAGAGCACCCTAGCAACAAAAGTCCCATTGACTTCCATTGAAATATAGATGAGATGGATTTAAATGAATCAAAACATCATAGAGACACGCAAGTATGGCATTTTTGATATGGGCACACATGCAGTTTATTAGTTTAAGCCTGTTAACTGCCTAGCCATTCCCTAGCAACCATTTAGTGCACCCTAGCAACCAAACCCAAAGAGAGATATTTTCAAACCTGAACATCACAGGGTTGGTTTATATCATTCATACTGGAAGGCAGCCTTTGGAGGATCATCACTGGCAGCTGCCAAGCCACTCCCTAGCAACCAAACAAAGTACCCTAGCAACTGTTTAGCAAGACCTATATCTCTGCATCGGAACATCGTACAGACATGGTTGTTGGGTCTTTTGACTCATGCTAGCAAACTGGACTTCCAACATGCTACACATGCTAGCAGTGAATAGCTACATGTTAATACTCAATAGCTAAGTGCTAAAGTGGCCTGAGAACATGCCAAGAACTCTATAAAAACTCCATAGTAACTATCTGTGACAACTACCAACCTACTAGTAACACCCTAGCAACTGAGCGCCGAATTTTGCCACTGCAAGCACCAATCACATTTCCTTCAGGAAATGTACGTTCTAGTTAATGGTGCTTGCCTAAGGCAAGCATCATTCTTATTCTTCTGCAAACTTATTATTGGTGCTTGCCTAAGGCAAGCATCAATCTTACTATTGTGCCGGACAAAACTTCGGCGCGTAACTCGTCCCGCACCGTTTGTCCTAGACCCATGAATGAGGTGTCAAATCGACCGGCTCATTGAGGAGAGGTGTGCTATGACTTTTATAAGCGATCAGACCAACGACGTTCGTACAGCGGACAAAAAAAGCGGCGAAAAAAAGTCCCATTGACTTTGCATTGAAAAATAGATGAGATGGATTTAAGTGAATCAAAACATCATTGAGACATGCGACAATGGCATTTTTGATTTGGACACACATGCAGTCTATTAGTTTAAGCCTGTTAACTGCCTAGCCATGCCCTAGCAACCATTTAGAGCACCCTAGCAACAAAAGTCCCATTGACTTCCATTGAAATATAGATGAGATGGATTTAAATGAATCAAAACATCATAGAGACACGCAAGTATGGCATTTTTGATATGGGCACACATGCAGACTATTAGTTTAAGCCTGTTAACTGCCTAGCCATTCCCTAGCAACCATTTAGTGCACCCTAGCAACCAAACCCAAAGAGGGATATTTTCAAATCTGAACATCATAGGGTTGGTTTTTTAGCATTCATACTGGAAGGCAGCCTTTGGAGGATCCCTAGCAACCAAACAAAGTACCCTAGCAACTGTTTAGCAAGACCTATATCTTTGGATCAGAACATCGTACAGACATGGTTTTTGGCTCTTTTTTCTCATGCTAGCAAACTGGACTTCCAACATGCTACACATGCTAGCAGTGAATAGCTACATGCTAATACTCAATAGCTAAGTGCTAAAGTGGGCTGCGAACATGCCAAGAACTATATAAAAATTCCATAGTAAATATCTGTGACAACTACCAACCACCTAGTAACACCCTAGCAACCGAGGGCCGAATTTTGCCACTGCAAGCACCAATCACATTTCCTTCAGGAAATGTACGTTCTAGTTATTCTTCTTATTCTGGACAAAACTTCGGCGCGTAACTCGTCCCGCACCGTTTGTCCTAGACCCATGAATGAGGTGTCAAATCGACCGGCTCATTGAGGAGAGGTGTGCTATGACTTTTATAAGCGATTGGACCGACAACGTTCGTACAGCGGACGAAAAAGCGGCAAAAAAAGTCCCATAGACTTTGCATTGAAAAATTCAAATTCACGAACATTCCGTGAATCTCAACTGTCACTTCTCACTCACAGACACACACTCAGGGCCCGAGGAACCCTTTCTCTCTCACTGTCTCTCACTCATTTGACATCTGATCAAGTAGCCAATCAGCAATGACCTAAAATTTTCATCATAGCCACACCATAGCAACCACTTAGAGCACCCTAGCAACCACCTCAAAGACTTTCATTAAAAAACAGATGAGATGGATTTAAATGAATCAGAACATCATAGAGACGCGTCAATATGGCTCTTTTGATTTGGGCACACATGCAGTCTATTAGTTTAAGCCTGTTAACGGCCTAGCCATGCCCTAGCAACCATTTAGAGAACCCTAGCAACCAAAGTCCCATTGACTTCCATTGAAAAATATATGAAATGGATTTAAATGGATGAAAGCATCATAGAGACACGCGAGTATGGCATTTTTGATATGGGCACACATGCAGTCTATTAGTTTAAGCCTGTCAGCTGCCAAGCCACTCCCTAGCAACCAAACAAAGTACCCTAGCAACTGATTAGCAAGACCTATATCTCTGCATCGGAACATCGTACAGACATGGTTGTTGCGTCTTTTGACTCATGCTAGCAAACTGGACTTTCAACATGCTACAAATGCTAGCGGTGAATAGCTACATGCTAATACTGATTAGCTAAGACCTAAAGTGGGCTGATATCATGCTAAGAACCCTATATAACTCCATAGTAACTATCTGTGACAACTACCAACCACCAAGTAACACCCTAGCAACCACCCAGGTTACCATAGCAACCACCTGGTTACCATAGCAACCGCCTAGCAACCACCTAAAACACCCTAGAAACATCTTAGCAACCACCCTAGGTACCTTAGCAACTGCCTAGCAACACCCTAGCAACCACCCCGGTTACCATAGCAACCACCTAGCAACCACCCAGAACACCTTAGCAACCGCCTAGCAACATCTTAGCAACCACCCCAAGTACCTTAGCAACTGCCTAGCAACACCCTAGCAACCACCCCGGTTACCATAGCAACCGCCTAGCAACCACCCAGAACACCCTAGCAACCGCCTAGCAACACTGTGGTGACCACCCAAAGAACCTTAGCAACTGCCTAGCAACACCCTAGCAACCACCCTGGTTACCATAGCAACCGCCTAGCAACCACCTAGCAACCACCCAGAACACCTTAGCAACCACCTAGCAACATCTTAGCAACCACCCCAAGTACCTTAGCAACTGCCTAGCAACACCCTAGCAACCACCCCGGTTACCATAGCAACCGCCTAGCAACCACCTAAAACACCCTAGCAACCGCCTAGCAACATCTTAGCAACCACCCTAGGTACCTTAGCAACTGCCTAGCAACACCCTAGCAACCACACTGGTTACCATAGCAACCACCTAGCAACCACCCAGAACACCTTAGCAACCGCCTAGCAACATCTTAGCAACCACCCCAAGAACCTTAGCAACTGCCTAGCAACCGCCTAGCAACCACCCAGGTTACCATAGCAACCGCCTAGCAAACCACCTAGTAACCACCCAGAACACCTTAGCAACTGCCTAGCAACCGTCTAGCAACTACGCAGAACACCTTACAAACTGCCTACAAACACCCTAGCAACCGAGAAACGAATTTTGCCACTGCAAGCACCATTCACATTTCCTTCAGGAAATGTACATTCTAGTTATTGGTGCTTGCCTAAGGCAAGCATCAATCTTACTATTGTGCCGGACAAAACTTCGGCGCGTAACTCGTCCCGCACCGTATGTCCTAGACCCATGAATGAGGTGTCAAATGGACCGGCTCATTGAGGAGAGGTGTGCTATGACTTTTATAAGCGATTGGACCAACGACGTTTGTACAGCGGACGAAAAAAGCGTCGAAAAAAAGTCCCATTGACTTTGCATTGAAAAATAGATGAGATGGATTTAAGTGAATCAAAACATCATTGAGAAACGCGACAATGGCATTTTTGATTTGGACACACATGCAGTCTATTAGTTTAAGCCTGTTAACTGCCTAGCCATGCCCTAGCAACCATTTAGAGCACCCTAGCAACAAAAGTCCCATTGACTTCCATTGAAATATAGATGAGATGGATTTAAATGAATCAAAACATCATAGAGACACGCAAGTATGGCATTTTTGATTTGGACACACATGCAGTCTATTAGTTTAAGCCTGTTAACTGCCTAGCCATTCCCTAGCAACCATTTAGTGCACCCTAGCAACCAAACCCAAAGAGAGATATTTTCAAACCTGAACATCATAGGGTTGGTTTATATCATTCATACTGGAAGGCAGCCTTTGGAGGATCATCACTGGCAGCTGCCAAGCCACTCCCTAGCAACCAAACAAAGTACCCTAGCAACTGTTTGGCAAGACCTATATCTCTGCATCAGCACATCGTACAGACATGGTTGTTGGGTCTTTTGACTCATGCTAGCAAACTGGACTTCCAACATGCTACACATGCTAGCAGTGAATAGCTACATGCTAATACTCAATAGCTAAGTGCTAAAGTGGCCTGAGAACATGCAGAGAACTCTATAAAAACTCCATAGTAACTATCTGTGACAACTACCAACCGCCTAGTAACACCCTAGCAACTGAGCGCCGAATTTTGCCACTGCAAGCACCAATCACATTTTCTTCAGAAAATGTACGTTCTAGTTATTGGTGCTTGCCTAAGGCAAGCATCAATCTTACTATTGTGCCGGACAAAACTTCGGCGCGTAACTCGTCCCGCACCGTATGTCCTAGACCCATGAATGAGGTGTCAAATGGACCGGCTCATTGAGGAGAGGTGTGCTATGACTTTTATAAGCGATTGGACCAACAACGTTCGTACAGCGGACGAAAAAGCGTCGAAAAAAAGTCCCATTGACTTTGCATTGAAAAATAGATGAGATGGATTTAAGTGAATCAAAACATCATTGAGAAACGCGACAATGGCATTTTTGATTTGGACACACATGCAGTCTATTAGTTTAAGCCTGTTAACTGCCTAGCCATGCCCTAGCAACCATTTAGAGCACCCTAGCAACAAAAGTCCCATTGACTTCCATTGAAATATAGATGAGATGGATTTAAATGAATCAAAACATCATAGAGACACGCAAGTACGGCATTTTTGATTTGGACACACATGCAGTCTATTAGTTTAAGCCTGTTAACTGCCTAGCCATTCCCTAGCAACCATTTAGTGCACCCTAGCAACCAAACCCAAAGAGAGATATTTTCAAACCTGAACATCATAGGGTTGGTTTATATCATTCATACTGGAAGGCAGCCTTTGGAGGATCATCACTGGCAGCTGCCAAGCCACTCCCTAGCAACCAAACAAAGTACCCTAGCAACTGTTTGGCAAGACCTATATCTCTGCATCAGCACATCGTACAGACATGGTTGTTGGGTCTTTTGACTCATGCTAGCAAACTGGACTTCCAACATGCTACACATGCTAGCAGTGAATAGCTACATGCTAATACTCAATAGCTAAGTGCTAAAGTGGCCTGAGAACATGCAGAGAACTCTATAAAAACTCCATAGTAACTATCTGTGACAACTACCAACCGCCTAGTAACACCCTAGCAACTGAGCGCCGAATTTTGCCACTGCAAGCACCAATCACATTTTCTTCAGAAAATGTACGTTCTAGTTATTGGTGCTTGCCTAAGGCAAGCATCAATCTTACTATTGTGCCGGACAAAACTTCGGCGCGTAACTCGTCCCGCACCGTTTGTCCTAGACCCATGAATGAGGTGTCAAATCGACCGGCTCATTGAGGAGAGGTGTGCTATGACTTTTATAAGCGATCGTACCGACAACGTTCGTACAACGGACGAAAAAAGCGTCGAAAAAAAAGTCCCATTGACTTTGCATTGAAAAATAGATGAGATGGATTTAAGTGAGTCAAAACATCATCAAGACACGCGACAATGGCATTTTTGATTTGGCCACACATGCAGTCTATTAATTTAAGCCTGTTAACGGCCTAACCATGCCCTAGCAACCATTTAGAGCACCCTAGCAACCAAAGTCCCATTGACTTCCATTGAAAAATATATGAAATGGATTTAAATGGATGAAAGCATCATAGAGACACGCGAGTATGGCATTTTTGATATGGGCACACATGCAGTCTATTAGTTTAAGCCTGTTAACTGCCTATACGTTTCCCTAGCAACCATTTATGCACCTCAAGCAACCAAACCCAAAGGGGGATTTTTCAAATCTGAAAACATCAGAGGGTTTTTTTTTTTTATATCATTCTATGAGCAGCCTTTTGGAGGATCATCACTGCAGCTGCCAAGCCACTCCCTAGCAACCAAACAAAGTACCCTAGCAACTGATTAGCAAGACCTATATCTCTGGATCAGAACAACGTACAGACATGGTTGTTGGGTCTTTTGACTCATGCTAGCAAACTGGACTTCCAACATGCTACACATGCTAGCAGTGAATAGCTACATGCTAATACTCAATAGCTAAGTGCTAAAGTGGGCTGAGAACATGCCAAGAACTCTATAAAAATTACATAGTAACTATCTGTGACAACAACAAACCGCCTTGAAACACCCTAGCAACCAAGTAACGAATTTTGCCACTGCAAGCACCAATCACATTTCCTTCAGGAAATGTACGTTCTAGTTATTATTATTGGTGCTTGCCTAAGGCAAGCATCAATCTTATTCTTCTGCATACTTATTATTGGTGCTTGCCTAAGGCAAGCATCAATCTTACTATTGTGCCGGACAAAACTTCGGCGCGTAACTCGTCCCGCACCGTTTGTCCTAGACCCATGAATGAGGTGTCAAATCGACCGGCTCATTGAGGAGAGGTGTGCTATGACTTTTATAAGCGATCAGACCAACGACGTTCGTACAGCGGACAAAAAAAGCGGCGAAAAAAAGTCCCATTGACTTTGCATTGAAAAATAGATGAGATGGATTTAAGTGAATCAAAACATCATTGAGACATGCGACAATGGCATTTTTGATTTGGACACACATGCAGTCTATTAGTTTAAGCCTGTTAACTGCCTAGCCATGCCCTAGCAACCATTTAGAGCACCCTAGCAACAAAAGTCCCATTGACTTCCATTGAAATATAGATGAGATGATTTAAATGAATCAAAACATCATAGAGACACGCAAGTATGGCATTTTTGATATGGGCACACATGCAGACTATTAGTTTAAGCCTGTTAACTGCCTAGCCATTCCCTAGCAACCATTTAGTGCACCCTAGCAACCAAACCCAAAGAGGGATATTTTCAAATCTGAACATCATAGGGTTGGTTTTTAGCATTCATACTGGAAGGCAGCCTTTGGAGGATCCCTAGCAACCAAACAAAGTACCCTAGCAACTGTTTAGCAAGACCTATATCTTTGGATCAGAACATCGTACAGACATGGTTTTTGGCTCTTTTTTCTCATGCTAGCAAACTGGACTTCCAACATGCTACACATGCTAGCAGTGAATAGCTACATGCTAATACTCAATAGCTAAGTGCTAAAGTGGGCTGCGAACATGCCAAGAACTATATAAAAATTCCATAGTAAATATCTGTGACAACTACCAACCACCTAGTAACACCCTAGCAAACCGAGGGCCGAATTTTGCCACTGCAAGCACCAATCACATTTCCTTCAGGAAATGTACGTTCTAGTTATTCTTCTTATTCTGGACAAAACTTCGGCGCGTAACTCGTCCCGCACCGTTTGTCCTAGACCCATGAATGAGGTGTCAAATCGACCGGCTCATTGAGGAGAGGTGTGCTATGACTTTTATAAGCGATTGGACCGACAACGTTCGTACAGCGGACGAAAAAGCGGCAAAAAAAAGTCCCATAGACTTTGCATTGAAAAATTCAAATTCACGAACATTCCGTGAATCTCAACTGTCACTTCTCACTCACAGACACACACTCAGGGCCCGAGGAACCCTTTCTCTCTCACTGTCTCTCACTCATTTGACATCTGATCAAGTAGCCAATCAGCAATGACCTAAAATTTTCATCATAGCCACACCATAGCAACCACTTAGAGCACCCTAGCAACCACCTCAAAGACTTTCATTAAAAAACAGATGAGATGGATTTAAATGAATCAGAACATCATAGAGACGCGTCAATATGGCTCTTTTGATTTGGGCACACATGCAGTCTATTAGTTTAAGCCTGTTAACGGCCTAGCCATGCCCTAGCAACCATTTAGAGAACCCTAGCAACCAAAGTCCCATTGACTTCCATTGAAAAATATATGAAATGGATTTAAATGGATGAAAGCATCATAGAGACACGCGAGTATGGCATTTTTGATATGGGCACACATGCAGTCTATTAGTTTAAGCCTGTCAGCTGCCAAGCCACTCCCTAGCAACCAAACAAAGTACCCTAGCAACTGATTAGCAAGACCTATATCTCTGCATCGGAACATCGTACAGACATGGTTGTTGCGTCTTTTGACTCATGCTAGCAAACTGGACTTTCAACATGCTACAAATGCTAGCGGTGAATAGCTACATGCTAATACTGATTAGCTAAGACCTAAAGTGGGCTGATATCATGCTAAGAACCCTATATAACTCCATAGTAACTATCTGTGACAACTACCAACCACCAAGTAACACCCTAGCAACCACCCAGGTTACCATAGCAACCACCTGGTTACCATAGCAACCGCCTAGCAACCACCTAAAACACCCTAGAAACATCTTAGCAACCACCCTAGGTACCTTAGCAACTGCCTAGCAACACCCTAGCAACCACCCCGGTTACCATAGCAACCACCTAGCAACCACCCAGAACACCTTAGCAACCGCCTAGCAACATCTTAGCAACCACCCCAAGTACCTTAGCAACTGCCTAGCAACACCCTAGCAACCACCCCGGTTACCATAGCAACCGCCTAGCAACCACCCAGAACACCCTAGCAACCGCCTAGCAACACTGTGGTGACCACCCAAAGAACCTTAGCAACTGCTAGCAACACCCTAGCAACCACCCTGGTTACCATAGCAACCGCCTAGCAACCACCTAGCAACCACCCAGAACACCTTAGCAACCACCTAGCAACATCTTAGCAACCACCCCAAGTACCTTAGCAACTGCCTAGCAACACCCTAGCAACCACCCCGGTTACCATAGCAACCGCCTAGCAACCACCTAAAACACCCTAGCAACCGCCTAGCAACATCTTAGCAACCACCCTAGGTACCTTAGCAACTGCCTAGCAACACCCTAGCAACCACACTGGTTACCATAGCAACCACCTAGCAACCACCCAGAACACCTTAGCAACCGCCTAGCAACATCTTAGCAACCACCCCAAGAACCTTAGCAACTGCCTAGCAACCGCCTAGCAACCACCCAGGTTACCATAGCAACCGCCTAGCAACCACCTAGTAACCACCCAGAACACCTTAGCAACTGCCTAGCAACCGTCTAGCAACTACGCAGAACACCTTACAAACTGCCTACAAACACCCTAGCAACCGAGAAACGAATTTTGCCACTGCAAGCACCATTCACATTTCCTTCAGGAAATGTACATTCTAGTTATTGGTGCTTGCCTAAGGCAAGCATCAATCTTACTATTGTGCCGGACAAAACTTCGGCGCGTAACTCGTCCCGCACCGTATGTCCTAGACCCATGAATGAGGTGTCAAATGGACCGGCTCATTGAGGAGAGGTGTGCTATGACTTTTATAAGCGATTGGACCAACGACGTTCGTACAGCGGACGAAAAAAGCGTCGAAAAAAAAGTCCCATTGACTTTGCATTGAAAAATAGATGAGATGGATTTAAGTGAATCAAAACATCATTGAGAAACGCGACAATGGCATTTTTGATTTGGACACACATGCAGTCTATTAGTTTAAGCCTGTTAACTGCCTAGCCATGCCCTAGCAACCATTTAGAGCACCCTAGCAACAAAAGTCCCATTGACTTCCATTGAAATATAGATGAGATGGATTTAAATGAATCAAAACATCATAGAGACACGCAAGTATGGCATTTTTGATTTGGACACACATGCAGTCTATTAGTTTAAGCCTGTTAACTGCCTAGCCATTCCCTAGCAACCATTTAGTGCACCCTAGCAACCAAACCCAAAGAGAGATATTTTCAAACCTGAACATCATAGGGTTGGTTTATATCATTCATACTGGAAGGCAGCCTTTGGAGGATCATCACTGGCAGCTGCCAAGCCACTCCCTAGCAACCAAACAAAGTACCCTAGCAACTGTTTGGCAAGACCTATATCTCTGCATCAGCACATCGTACAGACATGGTTGTTGGGTCTTTTGACTCATGCTAGCAAACTGGACTTCCAACATGCTACACATGCTAGCAGTGAATAGCTACATGCTAATACTCAATAGCTAAGTGCTAAAGTGGCCTGAGAACATGCAGAGAACTCTATAAAAACTCCATAGTAACTATCTGTGACAACTACCAACCGCCTAGTAACACCCTAGCAACTGAGCGCCGAATTTTGCCACTGCAAGCACCAATCACATTTTCTTCAGAAAATGTACGTTCTAGTTAATGGTGCTTGCCAAAGGCAAAGCATCATTTCTTATTATTCTGCAAACTTATTATTATTCTGCTTCTTCTTCTTCCGGACAAAACTTCGGCGCGTAACTCGTCCCGCACCGTTTGTCCTAGACCCATGAATGAGGTGTCAAATCGACCGGCTCATTGAGGAGAGGTGTGCTATGACTTTTATAAGCGATCGTACCGACAACGTTCGTACAACGGACGAAAAAAGCGTCGAAAAAAAGTCCCATTGACTTTGCATTGAAAAATAGATGAGATGGATTTAAGTGAGTCAAAACATCATCAAGACACGCGACAATGGCATTTTTGATTTGGCCACACATGCAGTCTATTAATTTAAGCCTGTTAACGGCCTAACCATGCCCTAGCAACCATTTAGAGCACCCTAGCAACCAAAGTCCCATTGACTTCCATTGAAAAATATATGAAATGGATTTAAATGGATGAAAGCATCATAGAGACACGCGAGTATGGCATTTTTGATATGGGCACACATGCAGTCTATTAGTTTAAGCCTGTCAGCTGCCAAGCCACTCCCTAGCAACCAAACAAAGTACCCTAGCAACTGATTAGCAAGACCTATATCTCTGCATCAGAACAACGTACAGACATGGTTGTTGGGTCTTTTGACTCATGCTAGCAAACTGGACTTCCAACATGCTACACATGCTAGCAGTGAATAGCTACATGCTAATACTCAATAGCTAAGTGCTAAAGTGGGCTGACAACATGCCAAGAACTCTATAAAAATTACATAGTAACTATCTGTGACAACAACAAACCGCCTTGAAACACCCTAGCAACCAAGTAACGAATTTTGCCACTGCAAGCACCAATCACATTTCCTTCAGGAAATGTACGTTCTAGTTATTATTGGTGCTTGCCTAAGGCAAGCATCAATCTTACTATTGTGCCGGACAAAACTTCGGCACGTAACTCGTCCCGCACCGTTTGTCCTAGACCCATGAATGAGGTGTCAAATCGACCGGCTCATTGAGGAGAGGTGTGCTATGACTTTTATAAGCGATCGGACCAACGACGTTCGTACAGCGGACGAAAAAAGCGGCGAAAAAAACTCCCATAGACTTTGCATTGAAAAATTCAAATTCACGAACATTCCGTGAATCTCAACTGTCACTTTCTCACTCACAGACACACACGCAGGGCCCGAGGAACCCTTTCTCTCTCACTGTCTCTCACTCATTTGACATCTGATCAAGTAGCCAATCAGCAATGACCTAAAATCTTCATTATATCCACACCATAGCAACCACTTAGAGCACCCTAGCAACCACCTCAAAGACTTCCATTGAAAAATATATGAAATGGATTTAAATGGATGAAAGCATCAAAGAGACACGCGAGTATGGCATTTTTGATATGGGCACACATGCAGTCTATTAGTTTAAGCCTGTCAGCTGCCAAGCCACTCCCTAGCAACCAAACAAAGTACCCTAGCAACTGATTAGCAAGACCTATATCTCTGCATCCGAACATCATACAGACATGGTTGTTGGGTCTTTTGACTCATGCCAGCAAACTGGACTTTCAACATGCTACACATGCTAGCGGTGAATAGCTACATGCTAATACTGATTAGCTAAGACCTAAAGTGGGCTGATATCAAGCTAAGAACCCTATATAACTCCATAGTAACTATCTGTGACAACTACCAACCACCAAGTAACACCCTAGCAACCACCCAAGTTACCATAGCAACCACCCTGGTTACCATAGCAACCGCCTAGCAACCACCTAAAACACCCTAGCAACCGCCTAGCAACTTCTTAGCAACCACCCTAGGTACCTTAGCAACTGCCTAGCAACACCCTAGCAACCACCCCGGTTACCATAGCAACCGCCTAGCAACCACCCAGAACACCCTAGCAACCGCCTAGCAACACTGTGGTGACCACCCAAAGTACCTTAGCAACTGCCTAGCAACACCCTAGCAAACCACCCTGGTTACCATAGCAACTGCCTAGTAACCACCCAGAACACCTTAGCAACCGCCTAGCTACTTCTTAGCAACCACCCCAAATACCTTAGCAACTGCCTAGCAACACCCTAGCAACCACCCCGGTTACCATAGCAACCACCTAGCAACCACCTAAAACACCCTAGCAACCGCCTAGCAACTTCTTAGCAACCACCCTAGGTACCTTAGCAACTGCCTAGCAACACCCTAGCAACCACCCCGGTTACCATAGCAACCGCCTAGCAACCACCCAGAACACCCTAGCAACCGCCTAGCAACACTGTGGTGACCACCCAAAGTACCTTAGCAACTGCCTAGCAACACCCTAGCAACCACCCTGGTTACCATAGCAACTGCCTAGCAACCACCTAGTAACCACCCAGAACACCTTAGCAACCGCCTAGCTACATCTTAGCAACCACCCCAAATACCTTAGCAACTGCCTAGCAACACCCTAGCAACCACCCCGGTTACCATAGCAACCGCCTAGCAACCACCCAGAACACCTTAGCAACCGCCTAGCAACACTGTGGTGACCACCCAAAGTACCTTAGCAACTGCCTAGCAACCACCCAGAACACCCTAGCAACCGCCTAGCAACACTGTGGTGACCACCCAAAGTACCTTAGCAACTGCCTAGCAATACCCTAGCAACCACCCTGGTTACCATAGCAACCACCCAGAACACCTTAGCAACCGCCTAGCAACATCTTAGCAACCACCCCTATTACCTTAGCAACTGCCTAGCAAACGTCTAGCAACCACGCAGAACACCTTAGAAACTGCCTAGAAACACCCTAGCAACCGAGTGACGAATTTTGCCACTGCAAGCACCATTCACATTTCCTTCAGGAAATGTACGTTCTAGTTAATGGTGCTTGCCTAAGGCAAGCATCATTCCTACTCTTCTGCATACTTATTATTATTATTATTATTATTATTATTCTTATTCCGGACAAAACTTCGGCGCGTAACTCGTCCCGCACCGTTTGTCCTAGACCCATGAATGAGGTGTCAAATCGACCGGCTTATTGAGGAGAGGTGTGCTATGACTTTTATAAGCGATCGTACCGACAACGTTCGTACAACGTTCGAAAAAGCGGCGAAAAAAGTCCCATTGACTTTACATTGAAAACTCGATGAAATGGATTTAAGTGAATCAAAACATCGTTGAGACACGCCACAATGGCATTTTTGATTTGGCCACACATGCACTCTATTAGTTTAAGCCTGTTAACGGCCTAACCATGCCCTAGCAACCATTTAGAGCACCCTAGCAACCAAAGTCCCATTGACTCCCATTGAAAAATATATGAAATGGATTTCAATGGATGAAAGCATCATAGAGACACGCAAGTATGGCATTTTTGATATGGGCACACATGCAGTCTATTAGTTAAAGCCTGTCAGCTGCCAAGCCACTCCCTAGCAACCAAACAAAGTACCCTAGCAACTGATTAGCAAGACCTATATCTCTGCATCCGAACATCGTACAGACATGGTTGTTGGGTCTTTTGACTCATGCTAGCAAACTGGACTTTGAAAATGCTACACATGCTAGCGGTGAATAGCTACATGCTAATACTGATTAGCTAAGACCTAAAGTGGGCTGACAACATGCTACGAAGCCTATATAACTCCATAGCAACTATCTGTGACAACTACCAACCACCCCGGTTACCATAGCAACCACCTAGCAACCACCCAGATCACCCTAGCAACTGCCTAGCAACACTGTGGTGACCACCCAAAGTACCTTAGCAACTGCCTAGCAACACCCTAGCAACCACCCTGGTTACCATAGCAACCACCTAGCAACCACCCAGAACACCTTAGCAACCGCCTAGCAACATCTTAGCAACCACCCCAAGTACCTTAGCAACTGCTTAGCAACACCCTAGCAACCCCCCCGGTTACCATAGCAACCGCCTAGCAACCACCTAAAACACCCTAGCAACCGCCTAGCAACATCTTAGCAACCACCCTAGGTACCTTAGCAACTGCCTAGCAACACCCTAGCAACCACCCTGGTTACCATAGCAACCGCCTAGCAACCACCTAGCAACCACCCAGAACACCTTAGCAACCACCTAGCAACATCTTAGCAACCACCCCTATTACCTTAGCAACTGCCTAGCAACCGCCTAACAACCACCCAGGTTACAATAGCAACCGCCTAGCAACCACCTAGCAACCACCCAGAACACCTTAGCAACTGCCTAGCAACCGTCTAGCAACCACGCAGAACACCTTAGAAACTGCCTAGAAACACCCTAGCAACCGAGTGACGAATTTTGCCACTGCAAGCACCATTCACATTTCCTTCAGGAAATGTACGTTCTAGTTATTATTATTCTTATTCCGGACAAAACTTCGGCGCGTAACTCGTCCCGCACCGTTTGTCCTAGACCCATGAATGAGGTGTCAAATCGACCGGCTTATTGAGGAGAGGTGTGCTATGACTTTTATAAGCGATCGTACCGACAACGTTCGTACAACGTTCGAAAAAGCGGCGAAAAAAGTCCCATTGACTTTACATTGAAAACTCGATGAAATGGATTTAAGTGAATCAAAACATCGTTGAGACACGCCACAATGGCATTTTTGATTTGGCCACACATGCACTCTATTAGTTTAAGCCTGTTAACGGCCTAACCATGCCCTAGCAACCATTTAGAGCACCCTAGCAACCAAAGTCCCATTGACTCCCATTGAAAAATATATGAAATGGATTTCAATGGATGAAAGCATCATAGAGACACGCAAGTATGGCATTTTTGATATGGGCACACATGCAGTCTATTAGTTAAAGCCTGTCAGCTGCCAAGCCACTCCCTAGCAACCAAACAAAGTACCCTAGCAACTGATTAGCAAGACCTATATCTCTGCATCCGAACATCGTACAGACATGGTTGTTGGGTCTTTTGACTCATGCTAGCAAACTGGACTTTGAAAATGCTACACATGCTAGCGGTGAATAGCTACATGCTAATACTGATTAGCTAAGACCTAAAGTGGGCTGACAACATGCTACGAAGCCTATATAACTCCATAGCAACTATCTGTGACAACTACCAACCACCCCGGTTACCATAGCAACCACCTAGCAACCACCCAGATCACCCTAGCAACTGCCTAGCAACACTGTGGTGACCACCCAAAGTACCTTAGCAACTGCCTAGCAACACCCTAGCAACCACCCTGGTTACCATAGCAACCACCTAGCAACCACCCAGAACACCTTAGCAACCGCCTAGCAACATCTTAGCAACCACCCCAAGTACCTTAGCAACTGCTTAGCAACACCCTAGCAACCCCCCCCGGTTACCATAGCAACCGCCTAGCAACCACCTAAAACACCCTAGCAACCGCCTAGCAACATCTTAGCAACCACCCTAGGTACCTTAGCAACTGCCTAGCAACACCCTAGCAACCACCCTGGTTACCATAGCAACCGCCTAGCAACCACCTAGCAACCACCCAGAACACCTTAGCAACCACCTAGCAACATCTTAGCAACCACCCCTATTACCTTAGCAACTGCCTAGCAACCGCCTAGCAACCACCCAGGTTACAATAGCAACCGCCTAGCAACCACCTAGCAACCACCCAGAACACCTTAGCAACTGCCTAGCAACCGTCTAGCAACCACGCAGAACACCTTAGAAACTGCCTAGAAACACCCTAGCAACCGAGTGACGAATTTTGCCACTGCAAGCACCATTCACATTTCCTTCAGGAAATGTACGTTCTAGTTCTGCTTCTTCTTCTTCCGGACAAAACTTCGGCGCGTAACTCGTCCCGCACCGTTTGTCCTAGCCCCATGAATGAGGTGTCAAATCGACCGGCTCATTGAGGAGAGGTGTGCTATGACTTTTATAAGCGATCGGACCGACAACGTTCGTACAGCGGACAAAAAAGCGGCGAAAAAACTCCCATAGACTTTGCATTGAAAAATTCAAATTCACGAACATTCCGTGAATCTCAACTGTCACTTTCTCACACACACACACACGCAGGGCCTGAGGAACCCCTTCTCTCTCACTGCCTCTCACTCATTTGACATCTGATCAAGTAGCCAATCAGCAATGACCTAAAATCTTCATTATATCCACACCATAGCAACCACTTAGAGCACCCTAGCAACCACCTCAAAGACTTCCATTGAAAAATATATGAAATGGATTTAAATGGATGAAAGCATCAAAGAGACACGCGAGTATGGCATTTTTGATATGGGCACACATGCAGTCTATTAGTTTAAGCCTGTCAGCTGCCAAGCCACTCCCTAGCAACCAAACAAAGTACCCTAGCAACTGATTAGCAAGACCTATATCTCAGCATCAGAACATCGTACAGACATGGTTGTTGGATCTTTTGACTCATGCTAGCAAACTGGACTTTCAACATGCTACACATGCTAGCGGTGAATAGCTACATGCTAATACTGATTAGCTAAGACCTAAAGTGGGCTGAGAAAATGCTAAGAACCCTATATAACTCCATAGTAACCATCTGTGACAACTACCAACCACCAAGTAACACCCTAGCAACCACCCAGGTTACCATAGCAACCACCCTGGTTACCACAGCAACCGCCTAGCAACCACCCAGAACTCCTTAGTAACCGCCTAGCAACATCTTAGCAACCTTCCCAAGTACCTTAGCAACTGCCTAGCAACACCCTAGCAACCACCCTGGTTACCATAGCAACCGCCTAGCAACCACCCAGAACACCTTAGCAACCGCCTAGCAACATCTTAGCAACCACCCAAGGTACCTTAGCAACTGACTAGCAACACCCTAGCAACCACCCTGGTTACCATAGCAACCGCCTAGCAACCACCCAGAACACCCTAGCAACCGCCTATCAACATCTTAGCAACCACCCCAAGTACCTTAGCAACTGCCTAGCAACCGCCTAGCAACCACCCAGGTTACCATAGCAACCACCTAGCAACCACCCAGAACACCTTAGCAACCACCTAGCAACACCCTAGCAACCACCCTGGTTACCATAGCAACCGCCTAGACACCACCTAGCAACCACCCCAGAACACCTTAGCAACCACCTAGCAACATCTTAGCAACCACCCCAAGTACCTTAGCAACTGCCTAGCAACACCCTAGCAACCACCCGGTTACCATAGCAACCGCCTAGCAACCACCTAAAACACCCTAGCAACCGCCTAGCAACATCTTAGCAACCACCCAAGGTACCTTAGCAACTGCCTAGCAACACCCTAGCAACCACCCTGGTTACCATAGCAACCGCCTAGCAACCACCCAGAACACCTTAGCAACCGCCTAGCAACCACCTAGCAACCACCAAGAAAACCTTAGCTACCGCCTAGCAACATCTTAGCAACCACCCCTATTAACTTAGCAACTGCCTAGCAACCGTCTAGCGACCACGCAAAACACCTTAGAAACTGCCTACAAACACCCTAGCAACCGAGTAACGAATTTTGCCACTGCAAGCACCATTCACATTTCCTTCAGGAAATGTACATTCTAGTTATTGGTGCTTGCCTAAGGCAAGCATCAATCTTACTATTGTGCCGGACAAAACTTCGGCGCGTAACTCGTCCCGCACCGTATGTCCTAGACCCATGAATGAGGTGTCAAATGGACCGGCTCATTGAGGAGAGGTGTGCTATGACTTTTATAAGCGATTGGACCAACGACGTTTGTACAGCGGACGAAAAAAGCGTCGAAAAAAAGTCCCATTGACTTTGCATTGAAAAATAGATGAGATGGATTTAAGTGAATCAAAACATCATTGAGAAACGCGACAATGGCATTTTTGATTTGGACACACATGCAGTCTATTAGTTTAAGCCTGTTAACTGCCTAGCCATGCCCTAGCAACCATTTAGAGCACCCTAGCAACAAAAGTCCCATTGACTTCCATTGAAATATAGATGAGATGGATTTAAATGAATCAAAACATCATAGAGACACGCAAGTATGGCATTTTTGATTTGGACACACATGCAGTCTATTAGTTTTTAAGCCTGTTAACTGCCTAGCCATTCCCTAGCAACCATTTAGTGCACCCTAGCAACCAAACCCAAAGAGAGATATTTTCAAACCTGAACATCATAGGGTTGGTTTATATCATTCATACTGGAAGGCAGCCTTTGGAGGATCATCACTGGCAGCTGCCAAGCCACTCCCTAGCAACCAAACAAAGTACCCTAGCAACTGTTTGGCAAGACCTATATCTCTGCATCAGCACATCGTACAGACATGGTTGTTGGGTCTTTTGACTCATGCTAGCAAACTGGACTTCCAACATGCTACACATGCTAGCAGTGAATAGCTACATGCTAATACTCAATAGCTAAGTGCTAAAGTGGCCTGAGAACATGCAGAGAACTCTATAAAAACTCCATAGTAACTATCTGTGACAACTACCAACCGCCTAGTAACACCCTAGCAACTGAGCGCCGAATTTTGCCACTGCAAGCACCAATCACATTTTCTTCAGAAAATGTACGTTCTAGTTATTGGTGCTTGCCTAAGGCAAGCATCAATCTTACTATTGTGCCGGACAAAACTTCGGCGCGTAACTCGTCCCGCACCGTATGTCCTAGACCCATGAATGAGGTGTCAAATGGACCGGCTCATTGAGGAGAAGTGTGCTATGACTTTTATAAGCGATTGGACCAACAACGTTCGTACAGCGGACGAAAAAAGCGTCGAAAAAAAGTCCCATTGACTTTGCATTGAAAAATAGATGAGATGGATTTAAGTGAATCAAAACATCATTGAGAAACGCGACAATGGCATTTTTGATTTGGACACACATGCAGTCTATTAGTTTAAGCCTGTTAACTGCCTAGCCATGCCCTAGCAACCATTTAGAGCACCCTAGCAACAAAAGTCCCATTGACTTCCATTGAAATATAGATGAGATGGATTTAAATGAATCAAAACATCATAGAGACACGCAAGTATGGCATTTTTGATTTGGACACACATGCAGTCTATTAGTTTAAGCCTGTTAACTGCCTAGCCATTCCCTAGCAACCATTTAGTGCACCCTAGCAACCAAACCCAAAGAGAGATATTTTCAAACCTGAACATCATAGGGTTGGTTTATATCATTCATACTGGAAGGCAGCCTTTGGAGGATCATCACTGGCAGCTGCCAAGCCACTCCCTAGCAACCAAACAAAGTACCCTAGCAACTGTTTGGCAAGACCTATATCTCTGCATCAGCACATCGTACAGACATGGTTGTTGGGTCTTTTGACTCATGCTAGCAAACTGGACTTCCAACATGCTACACATGCTAGCAGTGAATAGCTACATGCTAATACTCAATAGCTAAGTGCTAAAGTGGCCTGAGAACATGCAGAGAACTCTATAAAAACTCCATAGTAACTATCTGTGACAACTACCAACCGCCTAGTAACACCCTAGCAACTGAGCGCCGAATTTTGCCACTGCAAGCACCAATCACATTTTCTTCAGAAAATGTACGTTCTAGTTATTATTCTTATTCCGCCACAAATTTCGGCGCGTAACTCGTCCCGCACCGTTTGTCCTACACTCATGAATGAGATGTCAAATCGACCGGCTCATTGAGGAGAGGTGTGCTATGACTTTTATAAGCGATCGGGCCGACAACGTTCGTACAACAGACGAAAAAGCGGCGAAAAAAGTCCCATAGACTTTGCATGGAAAAATAGATGAGATGGATTTAAATGAATCAAAACATCAAATAGACACGCGACTTTGGCATTTTTGATATGCGAACACGTGCAGTCTATTAGTTTAAGCCTGTTAACTGCCTAGTCATGCCCTAGCAACCATTTAGAGCACCCTAGCAACAAAAGTCCCATTGACTTCCATTGAAAAATAGATCAGATGGATTTAAATGAATCAGAACATCATAGAGACACGTCAGTATGGCTCTTTTGATTTGGGCACACATGCAGACTATTACTTTAAGCCTGTTAACTGCCTAGACATTCCCTAGCAACCATTTAGTGCACCCTAGCAACCAACCCAAAGAGGGATATTTTCAAACGTGAACATCACAGGGTTGGTTTTTATCATTCATACTGGCAGGCAGTCTTTGGAGGATCATCACTGGCAGCTGCCAAGCCACTCCCTAGCAACCAAACAAAGTACCCTAGCAACTGTTTGGCAAGACCTATATCTCTGGATCAGAACATCGTACAGACATGGTTGTTGGGACTTTTGTCTCATGCTAGCAAACTGGACTTCCAACATGCTACACATGCTAGCAGTGAATAGCTACATGCTAATACTCAATAGCTAAGTGCTAAAGTGGGCTGAGAACATGCCAAGAACTCTATAAAAACTCCATAGAAACTATCTGTGATAACTACCAACTGCCTAGTAACACCCTAGCAACCGAGGGCCGAATTTTGCCACTGCAAGCACCAATCACATTTTCTTCAGAAAATGTACGTTCTAGTTATTCTTCTTCCTTATTCCGCCACAAACTTCGGCGCGTAACTCGTCCCGCACCGTTTGTCCTAGACCCATGAATGAGGTGTCAAATCGACCGGCTTATTGAGGAGAGGTGTGCTATGACTTTTATAAGCGATCGGACCGACAACGTTCGTACAGCGGACGAAAAAGCGGCTAAAAAAGTCCCATAGACTTTGCATTGAAAAATCGATGACATGGATTTAACTGAGTCAAAACATCATATAGACACGCGACTTTGGCATTTTTGATATGGGCACACATGCAGTCTATTAGTTTAAGCCTGTTAATTGCCTAGCCATGCCCTAGCAACCATTTAGAGCACCCTAGCAACAAAAGTCCCATTGACTTCCATTGAAAAATAGACAAGATGGATTTAAATGAATCAGAACATCATAGAGACACGTGAGTACGGCTCTTTTGATTTGGGCACACATACAGTCTATTAGTTTAAGCCTGTTAACTGCCTATACGTTCCCTAGCAACCATTTAGTGCACCCTAGCAACCAAACCCAAAGAGGGATATTTTCAAATCTGAACATCATAGGGTTGGTTTTTATCATTCATACTGGAAGGCAGCCTTTGGAGGATCATCACTGGCAGCTGTCTAGCCACTCCCTAGCAACCAAACAAAGTACCCTAGCAACTGTTTCGCAAGACCTATATCTCTGGATCAGAACATCGTACAGACATGGTTGTTGGGTCTTTTGACTCATGCTAGCAAACTGGACTTGCAACATGCTACACATGCTTGCAGTGAATAGCTACATGCTAATACTCATTAGCTAAGTGTTAAAGTGGGCTGAGAACATGCCAAGAACTCTAGAAAAACTCCATAGTAACTATCTGTAACAACAACCAACCGCCTAGAAACACCCTAGCAACCGAGTGACGAATTTTGCCACTGCAAGCACCATTCACATTTCCTTCAGGAAATGTACGTTCTAGTTAATGGTGCTTGCCTAAGGCAAGCATCATTCCTACTCTTCTGCATACTTATTATTATTATTATTATTAATGGTGCTTGCCTAAGGCAAGCATCATTCCTACTCTTCTGCATACTTATTATTATTATTATTATTATTATTATTCTTATTCCGGACAAAACTTCGGCGCGTAACTCGTCCCGCACCGTTTGTCCTAGACCCATGAATGAGGTGTCAAATCGACCGGCTTATTGAGGAGAGGTGTGCTATGACTTTTATAAGCGATCGTACCGACAACGTTCGTACAACGTTCGAAAAAGCGGCGAAAAAAGTCCCATTGACTTTACATTGAAAACTCGATGAAATGGATTTAAGTGAATCAAAACATCGTTGAGACACGCCACAATGGCATTTTTGATTTGGCCACACATGCACTCTATTAGTTTAAGCCTGTTAACGGCCTAACCATGCCCTAGCAACCATTTAGAGCACCCTAGCAACCAAAGTCCCATTGACTCCCATTGAAAAATATATGAAATGGATTTCAATGGATGAAAGCATCATAGAGACACGCAAGTATGGCATTTTTGATATGGGCACACATGCAGTCTATTAGTTAAAGCCTGTCAGCTGCCAAGCCACTCCCTAGCAACCAAACAAAGTACCCTAGCAACTGATTAGCAAGACCTATATCTCTGCATCCGAACATCGTACAGACATGGTTGTTGGGTCTTTTGACTCATGCTAGCAAACTGGACTTTGAAAATGCTACACATGCTAGCGGTGAATAGCTACATGCTAATACTGATTAGCTAAGACCTAAAGTGGGCTGACAACATGCTACGAAGCCTATATAACTCCATAGCAACTATCTGTGACAACTACCAACCACCCCGGTTACCATAGCAACCACCTAGCAACCACCCAGATCACCCTAGCAACTGCCTAGCAACACTGTGGTGACCACCCAAAGTACCTTAGCAACTGCCTAGCAACACCCTAGCAACCACCCTGGTTACCATAGCAACCACCTAGCAACCACCCAGAACACCTTAGCAACCGCCTAGCAACATCTTAGCAACCACCCCAAGTACCTTAGCAACTGCTTAGCAACACCCTAGCAACCCCCCCCGGTTACCATAGCAACCGCCTAGCAACCACCTAAAACACCCTAGCAACCGCCTAGCAACATCTTAGCAACCACCCTAGGTACCTTAGCAACTGCCTAGCAACACCCTAGCAACCACCCTGGTTACCATAGCAACCGCCTAGCAACCACCTAGCAACCACCCAGAACACCTTAGCAACCACCTAGCAACATCTTAGCAACCACCCCTATTACCTTAGCAACTGCCTAGCAACCGCCTAGCAACCACCCAGGTTACAATAGCAACCGCCTAGCAACCACCCAGAACACCTTAGCAACTGCCTAGCAACCGTCTAGCAACCACGCAGAACACCTTAGAAACTGCCTAGAAACACCCTAGCAACCGAGTGACGAATTTTGCCACTGCAAGCACCATTCACATTTCCTTCAGGAAATGTACGTTCTAGTTATTATTATTCTTATTCCGGACAAAACTTCGGCGCGTAACTCGTCCCGCACCGTTTGTCCTAGACCCATGAATGAGGTGTCAAATCGACCGGCTTATTGAGGAGAGGTGTGCTATGACTTTTATAAGCGATCGTACCGACAACGTTCGTACAACGTTCGAAAAAGCGGCGAAAAAAGTCCCATTGACTTTACATTGAAAACTCGATGAAATGGATTTAAGTGAATCAAAACATCGTTGAGACACGCCACAATGGCATTTTTGATTTGGCCACACATGCACTCTATTAGTTTAAGCCTGTTAACGGCCTAACCATGCCCTAGCAACCATTTAGAGCACCCTAGCAACCAAAGTCCCATTGACTCCCATTGAAAAATATATGAAATGGATTTCAATGGATGAAAGCATCATAGAGACACGCAAGTATGGCATTTTTGATATGGGCACACATGCAGTCTATTAGTTAAAGCCTGTCAGCTGCCAAGCCACTCCCTAGCAACCAAACAAAGTACCCTAGCAACTGATTAGCAAGACCTATATCTCTGCATCCGAACATCGTACAGACATGGTTGTTGGGTCTTTTGACTCATGCTAGCAAACTGGACTTTGAAAATGCTACACATGCTAGCGGTGAATAGCTACATGCTAATACTGATTAGCTAAGACCTAAAGTGGGCTGACAACATGCTACGAAGCCTATATAACTCCATAGCAACTATCTGTGACAACTACCAACCACCCCGGTTACCATAGCAACCACCTAGCAACCACCCAGATCACCCTAGCAACTGCCTAGCAACACTGTGGTGACCACCCAAAGTACCTTAGCAACTGCCTAGCAACACCCTAGCAACCACCCTGGTTACCATAGCAACCACCTAGCAACCACCCAGAACACCTTAGCAACCGCCTAGCAACATCTTAGCAACCACCCCAAGTACCTTAGCAACTGCTTAGCAACACCCTAGCAACCCCCCCCGGTTACCATAGCAACCGCCTAGCAACCACCTAAAACACCCTAGCAACCGCCTAGCAACATCTTAGCAAACCACCCTAGGTACCTTAGCAACTGCCTAGCAACACCCTAGCAACCACCCTGGTTACCATAGCAACCGCCTAGCAACCACCTAGCAACCACCCAGAACACCTTAGCAACCACCTAGCAACATCTTAGCAACCACCCCTATTACCTTAGCAACTGCCTAGCAACCGCCTAGCAACCACCCAGGTTACAATAGCAACCGCCTAGCAACCACCTAGCAACCACCCAGAACACCTTAGCAACTGCCTAGCAACCGTCTAGCAACCACGCAGAACACCTTAGAAACTGCCTAGAAACACCCTAGCAACCGAGTGACGAATTTTGCCACTGCAAGCACCATTCACATTTCCTTCAGGAAATGTACGTTCTAGTTATTATTCTTCTTCTTCCTTATTCTGCCACAAACTTCGGCGCGTAACTCGTCCCGCACCGTTTGTCCTAGACCCATGACTGAGGTGTCAAATCGACCGGCTTATTGAGGAGAGGTGTGCTATGACTTTTATAAGCGATCGGACCGACAACGTTCGTACAGCGGACGAAAAAGCGGCTAAAAAAGCCCCTTAGACTTTGCATTGAAAAATCGATGACATGGATTTAACTGAGTCAAAACATCATATAGACACGCGACTTTGGCATTTTTGATATGGGCACACATGCAGTCTATTAGTTTAAGCCTGTTAATTGCCTAGCCATGCCCTAGCAACCATTTAGAGCACCCTAGCAACAAAAGTCCCATTGACTTCCATTGAAAAATAGACAAGATGGATTTAAATGAATCAGAACATCATAGAGACACGTGAGTACGGCTCTTTTGATTTGGGCACACATACAGTCTATTAGTTTAAGCCTGTTAACTGCCTATACGTTCCCTAGCAACCATTTAGTGCACCCTAGCAACCAAACCCAAAGAGGGATATTTTCAAATCTGAACATCATAGGGTTGGTTTTTATCATTCATACTGGAAGGCAGCCTTTGGAGGATCATCACTGGCAGCTGTCTAGCCACTCCCTAGCAACCAAACAAAGTACCCTAGCAACTGTTTCGCAAGACCTATATCTCTGGATCAGAACATCGTACAGACATGGTTGTTGGGTCTTTTGACTCATGCTAGCAAACTGGACTTGCAACATGCTACACATGCTTGCAGTGAATAGCTACATGCTAATACTCATTAGCTAAGTGTTAAAGTGGGCTGAGAACATGCCAAGAACTCTAGAAAAACTCCATAGTAACTATCTGTAACAACAACCAAGCGCCTAGAAACACCCTAGCAACCGAGTGACGAATTTTGCCACTGCAAGCACCATTCACATTTCCTTCAGGAAATGTACGTTCTAGTTATTATTATTAGGGCCCAAGCCCAGAATGGGTGAAGGGCCCTATTGTTTTTCTAAGGATTATTATTATTATTATTAGGGCCCAAGCCCAAAGGGTGAAGGCCCTATTGTTTTCCTTAGGATTATTATTAGGGCCCAAGCCCAGAATGGGTGAAGGGCCCTATTGTTTTTCTAAGGATTATTATTATTAGGGCCCAAGCCCAAAGGGCGAAGGCCCTATTGTTTTCCTTAGGATTATTATTATTATTTTTTTTTTAGGTTTTTGGCACTTTTGGGGCCCTTAGCATGCACGAAAACTCTTGAAACTTTGCACACGCATTGGAACCTGCGGCCATTAGGGCGTCACAGAGGCTGGGACCCGGGCGTGGCAGGGGGGCTCGACAGCGCCCCCTTGAATGGGGTCCGAAAACTTGGTCCATATATCAAACACGCTTGCACATATTGGTATGAAACTCGGTACACATATAGACCTTATCGGGGCTGACAACTTTCGTGCTCTAAGTTGTTCGCCGCCTCAACAGGAAGTGAGCTATTATGGGTTGTTTGAAAAACGCATGCTCTGGAATTTGATATACTCCTCCTAGGCGCTTAATCCGGTCACCACCAAACTCGGTCAGCATGAAGTCAAGACATTGATGACGCAAAATTGCCAGGGGATTTTTGATATCTCAAACGGTTTGCCCGTGGCGAGGCAACGAATTTATGGCGAGAAAAGTGAAACAGGAAGTGTGTTATAACGTCTGCATACATTTATTTATTTTTATGAAACTTCACCTGTGTGTTCGTTGTAGGAGGCCGAGTACATGGATGTGACTATTATGAGTCAAAGATATAGCGCCACCAATTGGCAGCAGGAAATGTGTCACTTTCAAAATGCTTTGAGTTCACCCTCTTATTTTTACCCGATTTGCTTCAAACTTCACCAGAATAATGTCAAGACATGGCGAATGTAGACCTGTTAAAAGATCTTATATATTCGAAACACTGTTGTCATAGCAACAGATCAAAGTGTCAGATCAAAATATTTGTTTTGAGACTCTTGGCATCTTTCAAATTGGATGAAACTCGGGCACTTTTGGGGCCCTTAACATGCTCGAAAACTCTTGAAACTTTGCACACACATTGGAACCGGCGGCCATTAGGAAATCACTGAGGCTGGGACCCGGGCGTGGCAGGGGGGCTCGACAGCGCCCCCTTGAATGGGGTCCGAAATCTTGGTCCATATATCAAACATGCTTGCACATATTGGTATGAAACTCAAAACACATATAGATCTGATCGGGCCTGACAACTTTCGTGCTCTAAGTTGTACGCCGCCTCAACAGGAAGTGAGCTATTATGGGTTGTTTGAAAAACGCATGCTCTGGAATTTGATATACTGCTCCTAGGCGCTTAATCCGATCACCACCAAACTCGGTCAGCATGAAGACAAGATATTGATGATGCCAAATGTCCAGTGAATTTTTGATATCTCAAACGGTTTGCCCGTGGCGAGGCAATGAATTTATGGCGAGAAAAGAGAAACAGGAAGTGTGTTATAACGTCTGCATACATTCATTGATTTTTATGAAACTTCACCTGTGTGTTCGTTGTAGGAGGCCGAGCACATGGATGTGACTATTATGAGTCAAAGATATAGCGCCACCAATTGGCAGCAGGAAATGTGTCCCTTTCAAAATGCTTTGAAATCACCCTCTTATTTTTACCTGATTTGCTTCAAACTTCACCAGAACAATGTCAAGACATGGCGAATGTAGACCTGTAAAAAGATCTTATATATTCGAAACACTGTTGTCATAGCAATAGATCAAAGTGTCAGATCAAAATATTTGTTTTAGATGCTTTTGAGACTCTGGGCATCTTTCAAATTGGATGAAACTCAGGCACTTTTGGGGCCCTTAACATGCTCGAAAACTCTTGAAACATTTCACACATATTGGAACCGACGGCCATTAGGAAATCACAGAGGCTGGGACCCGGGCGTGGCAGGCGGGCTCGACAGCGCCCCCTTGAATGGGGTCAGAAATCTTGGTCCATATATCAAACACGCTTGCACATATTAGTATGAAACTCGGTAGACATGAAGAACTCATCGGGGCTGACAACTTTCGTGCTCTAAGTTGTACGCCGCCTCAACAGGAAGTGAGCTATTATGGGTTGTTTGAAAAACGCATGCTCTGGAATTTGATATACTGCTCCTAGGCGCTTAATCCGATCACCACCAAACTCGGTCAGCATGAAGACAAGATATTGATGATGCCAAATGTCCAGTGAATTTTTGATATCTCAAACGGTTTGCCCGTGGCGAGGCAACGAATTTATGGCGAGAAAAGAGAAACAGGAAGTGTGTTATAACGTCTGCATACATTTATTGATTTTTATGAAACTTCACCTGTGTGTTCGTTGTAGGAGGCCGAGTACATGGATGTGACTATCATGAGTCAAAGATATAGCGCCACCAATTGGCAGCAGGAAATGTGTCACTTTCAAAATGCTTTGAGTTCACCCTCTTATTTTTACCCGATTTGCTTCAAACTTCCTAATTATAATGTCCAAACATTTCAGATGTAGACATATGCATATCTTTGTGATATCTTAAATATTGTTGCCATGGCAAGACGTCAAACTTTAATAATATTCTTGGGTGTTTTTGAGGCTCTTAACAAACACGGTCTCGTGGCTCCCTCTAGTGGACAGCTTTGTGTACTTTCTGTTCAATCATAGAAGCAACGCCCCTTGTTTCACAGTTTGGTGATGTCTGTGAATGATCACGAACTCATTTTTGTTTTTTAAACTTATAAGTTAAAATATTCCAGCGATGACACAAGATTTAATCACAAGAATGTATTAAAAAGCTTAATTTTAGTTTGGAAGGTGTTCTGTGACAATTATAGACGCGCTGCGTCTGAGAAGGAACGCCTGCCGAAGCTCGTTCATTCTCGCGTCTTTCAGAATCTTGTCATTCCTTTTTAATGTTCCTTTGAATTAAAACATTCCAGCGATTACACAAGATTTAATCACAATAATGTAATAAAAAGCCTAATTTTAGTTTAGAAGGTGTTCTGTGACAATTATAGACGCGCCGCGTCTGAGAACGAACGCCTGCCGAGGCTCGTTCTTTCTCGCGTCTTTCAGAAACTTGTCATTCCTTTTTAATGTTCCTTTCAATTCTTTGAAATTGAAGTTTGAATTTTTCTGTGTATGACTGTGTTAATGTGTTGACGCTGTGTGGCATCTGTGCAAACTTCGTTTCCTAATGGATTAAACAAAGAGCTGCGCGTCATTTCTCTATAAGCAGTGATCGTGACCGCGTGACAGCCACTTGATTTTAAGTGTTTTTAAACCTTATTCTTTAATACATTCAAGCGATTAGACAAGATTCGATCACAAGAACATAGAAAATCTTCCAAACTGTAAAATAAGCTTTTTAATGTCACACAAAGAGACGCGCAGCGTCTCCTAATAATGATCGCGCCCAGTTATACAAAGAACGACATCCATGCAGGGATTTTAAAAAATAAAACTAAAATATAAACTTCGTCAAATAAATAATAATAAACTTCTGCACATGATGACAACATACTGATGATGCTAAATTGCGAACAATTATAGTGTATCTCAAATGGTGTTGCCGTGGCGAAGGTTTAAATTAAGAACAAAAAGGGAATTTGGAAGTTGTCAATCATTCATGAATAATTGAAATATACACACCTAATTTCTATATTTAATAGCGATTCCATTCCAGCGATTCTACAGATCGCGAGCCGTTTTTGTGACAGTTTGATGATTTCTGTGAGAGTGATCACGAAATCATTTACGTGTTTTTTAACCTGGTTCATTCCAGCGATTACACAACATTTAATCACATCAATGAATTAAAGAGCTTCAATTAGAATTTAGAAGATTTCTGTCACGTAAAGAGACGCGCAGCATCTCCTAATAATGATCGCGCCCAGTTATACAAAGAACGACATCCATGCAGGGATTTTAAAAAATAAAACTAAAATATAAACTTCTGCAAATAAATTGTATTTGGATCGTTATCGTTTATATTACATTCGTGCTCTCCTCATACATTGCAAGCACACACATTCAGACAGTTCACGAGCTCTCACAGTTCTCTGTGTTTTAGTCTGGCAGGTTTAACCCTTTCATTGCTGTCTCTTTTTTTCTGAATTATAGAATCAGAAATCTCATAAAAAATGAAGGCATAGAACCAATTCAGTTGTCGTGCACTGACTATAGGGTTCTATATAATTAGTTTAATAATATGGTTAAAAATAACGTAAAATACCTTAAAATAAATTCAAAGGAACCTGGTTTAATTTAAAATGAATGTACTATATTTCAGATCAATATACTTTTTTTCTTTTTTCTTCAAAATATTTCTTCTGAATATCCCCCCCTCTCTCTCTCTCTCAGGGTTTTGCAGGTTTAACCCTTTCATTGCTGTCTCCTTTTGTCTGCATTGTAGGATAGGAAATCCCTTAGCCCTTCTCTTCTATAAATTTGTATAAAGAAATAAAGGCAAAGAACCAGTTCATTTGTATTTCACTGACTAATTAGTTTAACAATATAATAAGATAAATTCAGCTGAATATATAACACTTTGAACTGCTAATGATAACTTGGCTGTGATATGATCGCTTTTAGTTAGTATTATATTGAATAATCTGACTCGACTAACTGGTCAGTCTCCAACTGGAGACACCGTTTAAATTCATTTTTCCCGCTGTGCACAGTTGCCTTGATGCCACCGGGTTGGCGGTGCCACCGGCTTGGGCCCGTCATCGCTGCTAGCAGCTATATTTATTATTATTATTATTTTTATTTTTTTTCAACCGTTCGGGGCTTTTTGGGGCCCTTAACATGCTCAAAAACTCTTGAAACTTTGCACACGCATTGGAACCTGCGGCCATTAGGACGTGACAGAGGCTGGTACCCGGGCGTGGCAGGGGGGCTCGACAGCGCCCCCTTGAATGGGGTCCGAAAACTTGGTCCATATATCAAACACGCTTGCACATATTGGTATGAAACTCGGTACACATATAGACCTTATCGGGCCTGACAACTTTCGTGCTCTAAGTTGTTCGCCGCCTCAACAGGAAGTGAGCTATTATGGGTTGTTTGAAAAGCGCATGCTCTGGAATTTGATATACTCCTCCTAGGCGCTTAATCCGATCACCACCAAACTCGGTCAGCATGAAGTCAAGACATTGATGACGCAAAATTGCCAGGGGATTTTTGATATCTCAAACGGTTTGCCCGTGGCGAGGCAACGAATTTATGGCGAGAAAAGAGAAACAGGAAGTGTGTTATGACGTCTGCATACATTCATTGATTTTTATGAAACTTCACCTGTGTGTTCGTTGTAGGAGGCCGAGTACATGGATGTGACTATTATGAGTCAAAGATATAGCGCCACCAATTGGCAGCAGGAAATGTGTCACTTTCAAAATGCTTTGAGATCACCCTCTTATTTTTACCCGATTTGCTTCAAACTTCTTCATTATAATGTCAAAACATTTCAGATGTAGACATGTGAATGTCTTTGTGATTTTTTAAATATTGTTGCCATGGCAAGACGTCAAACTTTAATAATATTCTTGGGTGTTTTTGAGGCTCTTAACATGCTTCAAATTGCATGAAACTCGACACATACATCAATATTGTCGAACAGTAGACATGGGTAAAGCCATAAAAATGGGCGTGGAGGAGGGGCTCAATAGCGCCATCTTTTGACAAAAGTTGGGGGGCTAGTTTAACCTACAGTCACCAAACTCAGTACACCTATTGTGCTCATTAAGCCGGACAACTTTCTAATTAATAGTCATTATCTCTGACCAACAGGAAGTCAGATATTTTGGGTTGAATGTGGATATTTTGAATAATCAAGCTCTGAAGTTTTAGCTATTCCTCTTAAGGTATTCATGCTATTGACACCAAACTTTCTGAATATGATGACAATATACTGAAAATGATAAATTGCAAACGATTATTGTATATCTCGAATGGTGTTGCCATGGCGAAGGTTTAAATTAAGAAAAAAAAAATATGGTCATATTTGAATGATCACAGAATGAGCACTAGAGGGCAGCAAATACCTATTTTTAACCTGGGTTGAGAAGACAAAACATTGTTTTAGAGACATTGTTAATAGACATTGTTTTAAAAATACTTTTAAAAAAATGTATGTTTGGTAATGAACCATGAAGAATTTAAAATGAAAATACAATTTTCGAATCAATATATTTGTTTTCTTTAATATGTTGTATTTTGAGATGACACTCAATGATAATTCATGATACTAGACAATATTCTCCTCTGAATCATACACTGTTTATTTCTATATACAATAACACTAACATTGAATAAAAAATTCAAAATTTTTTAATCAATATAGTATGTTTAACTTAAAAATAATCACAATAACCATCTGTTTAAGGACAAGAAATAAAAACGAAATGTAATAACCAAAAGATGGCACCATATGGTTATTTTTAACAAGTTTAGATACAATTCCGAACAGATTTAAAGTAATTTGTATTATAATCAATGTTTTCCCCATACTCTATTGGCATGTATATTTAGTTATCAAAGACTACTTTTTGTCACATTTAAATTTTAGTTTTTGTTTAAAATGTTGTTAAATCTTCTGAATCTCTGTCTCACTGTATTAACCATCCCCCCATTCCCAGACTGCGAGCAAGCATGTACAAACAAATGCACAACTGCGCTTGATTTCATTTTCTGGGTCGCATCCGTTACTGGAGCGGCTGAGGAGAGTGCGGCACAAGAGTGACCTCTAGAGGCGCTCTCTGATGAAACTATCACTTCAAACGGTTTGCCCGTGGCGAGGCAACAAATTTATGGCGAGAAAACAGAAACAGGAAGTGTGTTATTACGTTTGCATACATTCATTGATTTTTATGAAACTTCACCTGTGTGTTCGTTGTAGGAAGCCGAGCACATGTATGTGACTATTGTGAGTCAAAGATATAGCGCCACCAATTGGCAGCAGGAAATGTGTCACTTTCAAAATGCTTTGAGATCACACTCTTATTTTTACCCGATTTGCTTAAAACTTCTTCATTATAATGTCCAAACATTTCAGATGTAGACATGTAGACAAAAATAAAGGCATAGAACCAGTTCAGTTGTCGTGCACTGACTATATGGTTCTATATAATTAGTTTAATAATATGTTTAAAAATAACGTAAAAAAACCTTAAGATAAATTCAATGGAACATGGATGAATTTAAAATGAATGTACTATATTTCAGATCAATATACTTGTTTTCATCATAATATTTCTTCTGAATCTCTCTCTCTCTCTCTCTCAGGGTCTTGCAAGTTTAACCCTTTCATTGCTGTCTCCTTTTGTTTGCATTAAAGGATAGGAAATCTCTTAGCCCTTCTCTTCTATAAATTTGTATAAAGAAATAAAGGCAAAGAACCAGTTCATTTGTATTTCACTGACTATTTAGTTTTATATAATTAGTTTAACAATATAATAAGATAAATTCAGCTGAATATATAACACTTTGAACTGCTAATGATAACTTTGCTATGATATGATTGCTTTTAGTTAGTATTATATTGAATAATCTGACTCAACTAACTGGTCAGTCTCCAACTGGAGACACCGTTTAAATTCATTTTGCCCGCCGTGCCCAGTTGTCCTTAAACCACCGAGGTGGCGGTGCCACCGGCTTGGGCCCGTCATCGCTGCTAGCAGCTATATTTATTATTATTATTATTTTTTTTTTTTAGGTTTTTGGCACTTTTGGGGCCCTTAGCATGCACGAAAACTCTTGAAACTTTGCACACGCATTGGAACCTGCGGCCATTAGGGCGTCACAGAGGCTGGTACCCGGGCGTGGCAGGGGGGCTCGACAGCGCCCCCTTGAATGGGGTCCGAAAACTTGGTCCATATATCAAACACGCTTGCACATATTGGTATGAAACTCGGTACACATATAGACCTTATCGGGGCTGACAACTTTCGTGCTCTAAGTTGTTCGCCGCCTCAACAGGAAGTGAGCTATTATGGGTTGTTTGAAAAACGCATGCTCTGGAATTTGATATACTCCTCCTAGGCGCTTAATCCGGTCACCACCAAACTCGGTCAGCATGAAGTCAAGACATTGATGACACAAAATTGCCAGGGGATTTTTGATATCTCAAACGGTTTGCCCGTGGCGAGGCAACGAATTTATGGCGAGAAAAGTGAAACAGGAAGTGTGTTATAACGTCTGCATACATTTATTTATTTTTATGAAACTTCACCTGTGTGTTCGTTGTAGGAGGCCGAGTACATGGATGTGACTATTATGAGTCAAAGATATAGCGCCACCAATTGGCAGCAGGAAATGTGTCACTTTCAAAATGCTTTGAGTTCACCCTCTTATTTTTACCCGATTTGCTTCAAACTTCACCAGAATAATGTCAAGACATGGCGAATGTAGACCTGTTAAAAGATCTTATATATTCGAAACACTGTTGTCATAGCAACAGATCAAAGTGTCAGATCAAAATATTTGTTTTGGATCGTTTTGAGACTCTTGGCATCTTTCAAATTGGATGAAACTCGGGCACTTTTTGGGGCCCTTAACATGCTCGAAAACTCTTGAAACTTTGCACACACATTGGAACCGGCGGCCATTAGGAAATCACTGAGGCTGGGACCCGGGCGTGGCAGGGGGGCTCGACAGCGCCCCCTTGAATGGGGTCCGAAATCTTGGTCCATATATCAAACATGCTTGCACATATTGGTATGAAACTCAAAACACATATAGATCTGATCGGGCCTGACAACTTTCGTGCTCTAAGTTGTACGCCGCCTCAACAGGAAGTGAGCTATTATGGGTTGTTTGAAAAACGCATGCTCTGGAATTTGATATACTGCTCCTAGGCGCTTAATCCGATCACCACCAAACTCGGTCAGCATGAAGACAAGATATTGATGATGCCAAATGTCCAGTGAATTTTTGATATCTCAAACGGTTTGCCCGTGGCGAGGCAATGAATTTATGGGGAGAAAGAGAAACAGGAAGTGTGTTATAACGTCTGCATACATTCATTCATTTTTATGAAACTTCACCTGTGTGTTCGTTGTAGGAGGCCGAGCACATGGATGTGACTATTGTGTGTCAAAGATATAGCGCCACCAATTGGCAGCAGGAAATGTGTCACTTTCAAAATGCTTTGAGTTCACCCTCTTATTTTTACCCGATTTGCTTCAAACTTCCTAATTATAATGTCCAAACATTTCAGATGTACACATATGAATATCTTTGTGATATCTTAAATATTGTTGCCATGGCAAGACGTCAAACTTTAATAATATTCTTGGGTGTTTTTGAGGCTCTTAACAAACACGGTCTCGTGGCTCCCTCTAGTGGACAGCTTTGTGTACTTTCTGTTCAATCATAGAAGCAACGCCCCTTGTTTCAATTGATGATGTCTGTGAATGATCACGAACTCATTTGTGTTTTTTAAATTTATAAGTTAAAATATTCCAGCGATTACACAAGATTTAATCACAATGTAATAAAAAGCCTAATTTTAGTTTAGAAGGTGTTCTGTGACAATTATAGACCCGCCGCGCCTGAGAAGGAACGCCTGCCGAAGCTCGTTCATTCTCGCGTCTTTCAGAATCTTGTCATGCCTTTTTAATGTTCCTTTCAATTCTTTGAAATTGAAGTTTGAATTTATATGTGTGTGACTGTGTTAATGTGTTGACCCTGTGTGGCATCTGTGCAAACTTCGTTTCCTAATGGACTAAACAAAGCGTCATTTCTCTATAAGCAGTGATCGTGACCGCGTGAAAGCCACTCGATTTTAAGTGTTTTTAAACCTTATTCTTTAAATCATTTAAGCGATTAGACAAGATTCGATCACAAAAACATATTAAAAAGCTTCTTTTACAATTTGGCAGATTTATTGTCACACAAAGAGACGCGCAGCGTCTCCTAAAAATGATCGCGCCCAGTTATACAAATACATCTTTACACATGCAGGGATTTTAAAACATAAAATTAAAATATAAATTTCTGCAAATAACTAGTAATAAACTTCTGCACATGATGACAACATACTGAAGATGCTGAAGACATTCCAGCGATTCTACAATATAAACACATGAAAGACATTCATGTAGAGATCGCGAGCCATGTTTGATAGTTTCATGTCTGTGAATGATCACGAACTCATTTACATGTGATTTTTTTTCATGTTCTTTTCATTCCTTAGTTTGAATATTTATGTGTATGACTGTGTTAATGTGTTGACGCTGTGTGGCATCTGTGCAAACTTCATTTCCTAATGGATTAAACAAAGAGCCGCGCGTCATTTCTCTGAAAGGGATTGATCACGAAATCATGAAAGCTCATGTTTTTAAACCTTATTCATTAAAATATTCAAGCGATTAGACAAGATTCGATCACAAGAACATATTAAAAATCTTCAATTACAGTTTGGAACTAATAGTTTGGCGTCTCCTAATAATGATCGCGCCCAGTTATACAAATAACTTTATGCAGGGATTTTAAAAAAATTAAATTAAAATATAAACTTCTGCAAATAACTAATAATAAACTTCTGCACATGATGACAACATACTGATGATGCTAAATTGCGAACGATTATAGTACATCTCACATGGTGTTGCTGTGGCGAAGGTTTAAACTAAGATGAATTTAAAATGAATGTACTTTATTTCAGATCAATATATTTGTTTTCTTTAAAATAATTCTTCTGAATCTCTTTCTCTCTCTCTCTCTCTCTCTCTCTCTCTCTCTCTCTCTCTAAGGGTCTTCCAGGTTTAACCCTTTCATTGCTGTCTCCTTTTTTTCTGAATTATAGGATAGGAAATCTCATAAAAAATGAAGCCATAGAACCAGTTCAGTTTTAGTGCACTGACTATATGGTTCTATATAATTAGTTTAATAATATGGTCAAAAATAACGTAAAATACCTTAAGATAAATTCAATGGAACCTGTATAAATTTAAAATGAATGTACTATATTTCAGATCAACATACTTGTTTTCTTCCAAATATTTCTTCTGAATATATATCCCCCCCTCTCTCTCTCTCTCTCTCTCTCTCTCTCTCTCTCTCTTCTCTCTCTCTCTCTCTCTCTCTCTCAGGGTCTTGCAGGTTTAACCCTTTCATTGCTGTCTCCTTTTGTCTGCATTGTAGGATAGGAAATCTCTTAGCCCTTCTCTTCTATAAATTTGTATAAAGAAATAAAGGCAAAGAACCAGTTCATTTGTGTTTCACTGACTATTTAGTTTTATATAATTAGTTTAACAATATAATAAGATAAATTCAGCTGAATATATAACACTTTGAACTGCTAATGATAACTTGGCTATGATATGATCGCTTTTAGTTAGTATTATATTGAATAATCTGACTCGACTAACTGGTCAGTCTCCAACTGGAGACACCTTTTAAATTCATTTTTCCCTCTGTGCACAGTTGCCTTGATGCCACCAGGTTGGCGGTGCCACCGGCTTGGGCCCGTCATCGCTGCTAGCAGCTATATTTATTATTATTATTTTTTTTTTTTCAACCGTTCGGGGCTTTTTGGGGCCCTTAACATGCTCAAAAAACTCTTGAAACTTTGCACACGCATTGGAACCTGCGGCCATTAGGACGTGACAGAGGCTGGTACCCGGGCGTGGCAGGGGGGCTCGACAGCGCCCCCTTGAATGGGGTCCGAAAACTTGATCCATATATCAAACACGCTTGCACATATTGGTATGAAACTCGGTACACATATAGACCTTATCGGGCCTGACAACTTTCGTGCTCTAAGTTGTTCGCCGCCTCAACAGGAAGTGAGCTATTATGGGTTGTTTGAAAAGCGCATGCTCTGGAATTTGATATACTCCTCCTAGGCGCTTAATCCGATCACCACCAAACTCGGTCAGCATGAAGTCAAGACAATGATGACGCAAAATTGCCAGGGGATTTTTGATATCTCACACGGTTTGCCCGTGGCGAAGCAATGAATTTATGGCGAGAAAAGAGAAACAGGAAGTGTGTTATAACGTCTGCATACATTTATTGATTTTTATGAAACTTCACCTGTGTGTTCGTTGTAGGAGGCCGAGTACATGGATGTGACTATTATGAGTCAAAGATATAGCGCCACCAATTGGCAGCAGGAAATGTGTCACTTTCAAAATGCTTTGAGATCACCCTCTTATTTTTATCCGATTTGCTTCAAACTTCTTCACTATAATGTCAAAACATTTCAGATGAAGACTTGTGAATGTCTTTGTGATTTCTTAAATATTGTTCCCATGGCAAGACGTCAAACTTTAAAAATATTCTTGGGTGTTTTTGAGGCTCTTAACATGCTTCAAATTGCATGAAACTCGACACATACATCAATATTGTCGAACAGTAGACATGGGTAAAGCCATAAAAATGGGCGTGGAGGAGGGGCTCAATAGCGCCATCTTTTGACAAAAGTTGGGGGGCTAGTTTAACCTACAGTCACCAAACTCAGTACACCTATTGTGCTCATTAAGCCGGACAACTTTCTAATTAATAGTCATTATCTCTGACCAACAGGAAGTCAGATATTTTGGGTTGAATGTGGATATTTTGAATAATCAAGCTCTGAAGTTTTAGCTATTCCTCTTAAGGTATTCATGCTATTGACACCAAACTTTCTGAATATGATGACAATATACTGAAAATGATAAATTGCAAACGATTATTGTATATCTCGAATGGTGTTGCCATGGCGAAGGTTTAAATTAAGAAAAAAAAATATGGTCATATTTGAATGATCACAGAATGAGCACTAGAGGGCAGCAAATACCTATTTTTAACCTGGGTTGAGAAGACAAAACATTGTTTTAGAGACATTGTTAATAGACATTGTTTTAAAAATACTTTTAAAAAAATGTATGTTTGGTAATGAACCATGAAGAATTTAAAATGAAAATACAATTTTCGAATCAATATATTTGTTTTCTTTAATATGTTGTATTTTGAGATGACACTCAATGATAATTCATGATACTAGACAATATTCTCCTCTGAATCATACACTGTTTATTTCTATATACAATAACACTAACATTGAATAAAAAATTCAAAATTTTTTTAATCAATATAGTATGTTTAACTTAAAAATAATCACAATAACCATCTGTTTAAGGACAAGAAATAAAAACGAAATGTAATAACCAAAAGATGGCACCATATGGTTATTTTTAACAAGTTTAGATACAATTCCGAACAGATTTAAAGTAATTTGTATTATAATCAATGTTTTCCCCATACTCTATTGGCATGTATATTTAGTTATCAAAGACTACTTTTTGTCACGTTTAAATTTTAGTTTTTGTTTAAAATGTTGTTAAATCTTCTGAATCTCTGTCTCACTGTATTAACCATCCCCCATCCCCCATTCCCAGACTGCGAGCAAGCATGTACAAACAAATGCACAACTGCGCTTGATTTCATTTTCTGGGTCGCATCCGTTACTGGAGCGGCTGAGGAGAGTGCGGCACAAGAGTGACCTCTAGAGGCGCTCTCTGATGAAACTATCACTTCAAACGGTTTGCCCGTGGCGAGGCAACAAATTTATGGCGAGAAAACAGAAACAGGAAGTGTGTTATTACGTTTGCATACATTCATTGATTTTTATGAAACTTCACCTGTGTGTTCGTTGTAGGAAGCCGAGCACATGTATGTGACTATTGTGAGTCAAAGATATAGCGCCACCAATTGGCAGCAGGAAATGTGTCACTTTCAAAATGCTTTGAGATCACACTCTTATTTTTACCCGATTTGCTTAAAACTTCTTCATTATAATGTCCAAACATTTCAGATGTAGACAAAAATAAAGGCATAGAACCAGTTCAGTTGTCGTGCACTGACTATATGGTTCTATATAATTAGTTTAATAATATGTTTAAAAATAACGTAAAAAAACCTTAAGATAAATTCAATGGAACATGGATGAATTTAAAATGAATGTACTATATTTCAGATCAATATACTTGTTTTCATCATAATATTTCTTCTGAATCTCTCTCTCTCTTTCTCTCTCAGGGTCTTGTAAGTTTAACCGTTTCATTGCTTTCTCGTTTTGTCTGCATTATAGGATAAGAAATCTCTTAGCCCTTCTCTTCTATAAATTTAAAGAAATAACGGCAAAGAACCAGTTCATTTGTATTTCACTGACTATTTAGTCTTATATAATTAGTTTAACAATATAATAAGATAAATTCAGCTGAATATATAACACTTTGAACTGCTAATGATAACTTTGCTATGATATGATCGCTTTTAGTTAGTATTATATTGAAAAATCTGACTCAACTAACTGATCAGTCTCCAACTGGAGACACCGTTTAAATTCATTTTGCCCGCCTTGCCCAGTTGTCCTTAAACCACCGAGGTGGCGGTGCCACCGGCTTGGGCCCGCACATCGCTGCTAGCAGCTATATTTATTATTATTAGGGCCCAAGCCCTGTAAGGGCGAAGGCCCTATTGTTTTCCTAAGGATTATTATTCTTCTTCTTCTTCATTATTATTTTTTTTTAGGTTTTTGGCACTTTTGGGGCCCTTAACATGCACGAAAACTCTTGAAACTTTGCACACGCATTGGAACCCGCGGCGATTACGATTTCACAGAGGCTAGGACCCGGGCGTGGCAGGGGGGCTCGACAGCGCCCCTTGAATGGGGTCTGAAAACTTGGTCCATATATCAAACGCGGTTGCACATATTGGTATGAAACTCAAAACACGTATAGAACTCATCGGCTCTGACAACTTTCGTGCTCTAAGTTGTTCGCCGCCTCAACAGGAAGTGAGCTATTATGGGTTGTTTGAAAAGCGCATGCTCTGGAATTTGATATACTCCTCCTTGGCGCTTAATCCGATCACCACCAAACTCGGTCAGCATGAAGTCAAGACATTGATGACGCAAAATTGCCAGGGAATTTTTGATATCTCAAACGGTTTGCCCGTGGCGAGGCAACGAATTTATGGCGAGAAAAGAGAAACAGGAAGTGTGTTATAACGTCTGCATACATTCATTGATTTTTATGAAACTTCACCTGTGTGTTCGTTGTAGGAGGCCGAGCACATGGATGTGACTATTATGAGTCAAAGATATAGCGCCACCAATTGGCAGCAGGAAATGTGTCACTTTCAAAATGCTTTGAGTTCACCCTCTTATTTTTACCCGATTTGCTTCAAACTTCACCAGAATAATGTCAAGACATGGCGAATGTAGACCTGTTAAAAGATCTTATATATTCGAAACACTGTTGTCATAGCAACAGATCAAAGTGTCAGATCGAAATATTTGTTTTGGATCGTTTTGAGACTCTTGGCATCTTTCAAATTGGATGAAACTCGGGCACTTTTGGGGCCCTTAACATGCTCGAAAACTCTTGAAACTTTGCACACACATTGGAACCGGCGGCCATTAGGAAATCACTGACGCTGGGACCTGGGCGTGGCAGGGGGGCTCGACAGCGCCCCCTTGAATGGGGTCCGAAATCTTGGTCCATATATCAAACATGCTTGCACATATTGGTAT
>CM074304.1:10814684-10895208 GCA_037194245.1 Opsariichthys bidens | reverse complement strand
ACACGGAGGAATATTGACACTTTGTCGTTTTTCTGCACGTGCATCATTTCACAGCAAAAAGACTAAGTGTTAAAATTCCTCCGTGTACAGTTTCTCAGAAAAATTTAAAATTTAAAAAAATGTATTTTTAATAAATTACTGCTCAAACATGAACTTTCTGTTACTTTTCAGGTTACTGGTTCAATATGGAGCGCTTTCACAGAGGGGCCCTTCCTTACACCTTCAAGCCGAGTACTTGACGCTCTCTCCGGCTTGAAGAGCGACACACACTGCCTGTATCACGCGGAGGAATTTTGACACTAAGTCGTTTTTTTGAGCGTGCATCATTTCTCAAAAAAACGTCTAAATGTCAAAATTCCTCCCTTTATCAGAAAAATCACTAAAAGTGTCAAGATTCCTCCAGGCTGTGTTTGTGTGTTTCTCCTCCAGCCGGAGAGAGCTTGAGTTGAGCGGATTCACAGCGAAGCCCTTCCTTGCACTTTCATGCCGCCTTCCTCGTGCTCTCTCCGGCTCGAGCAGAGGCACACACCGCACGGTTCACACGGAGGAATATTGACACTTTGTCGTTTTTCTGCACGTGCATCATTTCACAGCAAAAAGACTAAGTGTCAAAATTCCTCCGTGTACAGTTTCTCAGAAAAATTTAAAATTTAAAAAATGTATTTTTAATAAATTACTGCTCAAACATGAACTTTCTGTTACTTTTCAGTTTACTGGTTCAATATGGAGCGCTTTCACAGAGGGGCCCTTCCTTACACCTTCAAGCCGAGTACCTGACGCTCTCTCCGGCTTGAAGAGCGAGACACACTGCCTGTATCACGCGGAGGAATTTTGACACTAAGTCGTTTTTTTGAGCGTGCATCATTTCTCAAAAAACGTCTAAATGTCAAAATTCCTCCCTTTATCAGAAAAATCACTAAAAGTGTCAAAATTCCTCCAGGCTGTGTTTGTGTGTTTCTCCTCCAGCCGGAGAGAGCTTGAGTTGAGCGGATTCACAGCGAAGCCCTTCCTTGCACTTTCATGCCGCCTTCCTCGTGCTCTCTCCGGCTCGAGCAGAGACACACACCGCACGGTTCACACGGAGGAATATTGACACTTTGTCGTTTTTCTGCACGTGCATCATTTCACAGCAAAAAGACTAAGTGTCAAAATTCCTCCGTGTACAGTTTCTCAGAAAAAATTAAAATTTAAAAAAATGTATTTTTAATAAATTACTGCTCAAACATGAACTTTCTGTTACTTTTCAGGTTACTGGTTCAATATGGAGCGCTTTCACAGAGGGGCCCTTCCTTACACCTTCAAGCCGAGTACCTGACGCTCTCTCCGGCTTGAAGAGCGAGACACACTGCCTGTATCACGCGGAGGAATTTTGACACTAAGTCGTTTTTTTGAGCGTGCATCATTTCTCAAAAAACGTCTAAATGTCAAAATTCCTCCCTTTATCAGAAAAATCACTAAAAGTGTCAAGATTCCTCCAGGCTGTGTTTCTCCTCCAGCCGGAGAGAGCTTGAGTCGAGCGGATTCACAGCGAAGCCTAAAAGTGTCAAGATTCCTCCAGGCTGTGTTTGTGTGTTTCTCTTCCAGCCGGAGAGAGCTTGAGTTCAGCGGATTCACAGCGAAGCCCTTCCTTGCAGTTTCATGCCGCCTTCCTCGTGCTCTCTCCGGCTCGAGCAGAGACACACACCGCACGGTTCACACGGAGGAATATTGACACTTTGTCGTTTTTCTGCACGTGCATCATTTCACAGCAAAAAGACTAAGTGTCAAAATTCCTCCGTGTACAATTTCTCAGAAAAATTTAAAATTTAAAAAAAATTATTTTTAATAAATTACTGCTCAAACATGAACTTTCTGTTACTTTTCAGGTTACTGGTTCAAAATGGAGCGCTTTCACAGAGGGGCCCTTCCTTACACCTTCAAGCCGAGTACCTGACGCTCTCTCCGGCTTGAAGAGCGAGACACACTGCCTGTATCACGCGGAAGAATTTTGACACTAAGTCATTTTTTTGAGCGTGCATCATTTCTCAAAAATCGTCTAAATGTCAAAATTCCTCCCTTTATCAGAAAAATCACTAAAAGTGTCAAAATTCCTCCAGGCTGTGTTTCTCCTCCAGCCGGAGAGAGCTTGAGTTGAGCGGATTCACAGCGAAGCCTAAAAGTGTCAAGATTCCTCCAGGCTGTGTTTGTGTGTTTCTCCTTCAGCCGGAGAGAGCTTGAGTTCAGCGGATTCACAGCGAAGCCCTTCCTTGCAGTTTCATGCCGCCTTCCTCGTGCTCTCTCCGGCTCGAGCAGAGACACACACCGCACGGTTCACACGGAGGAATATTGACACTTTGTCGTTTTTCTGCACGTGCATCATTTCACAGCAAAAAGACTAAGTGTCAAAATTCCTCCGTGTACAAATTCTCAGAAAAATTTAAAATTTAAAAAATTTTTTTTTAAAAAATTACTGCTCAAACATGAACTTTCTGTTACTTTTCAGGTTACTGGTTCAAAATGGAGCGCTTTCACAGAGGGGCCCTTCCTTACACCTTCAAGCCGAGTACCTGACGCTCTCTCCGGCTTGAAGAGCGAGACACACTGCCTGTATCACGCGGAGGAATTTTGACACTAAGTCGTTTTTTTGAGCGTGCATCATTTCTCAAAAAACGTCTAAATGTCAAAATTCCTCCCTTTATCAGAAAAATCACTAAAAGTGTCAAAATTCCTCCAGGCTGTGTTTCTCCTCCAGCCGGAGAGAGCTTGAGTTGAGCGGATTCACAGCGAAGCCTAAAAGTGTCAAGATTCCTCCAGGCTGTGTTTGTGTGTTTCTCCTCCAGCCGGAGAGAGCTTGAGTTCAGCGGATTCACAGCGAAGCCCTTCCTTGCAGTTTCATGCCGCCTTCCTCGTGCTCTCTCCGGCTCGAGCAGAGACACACACCGCACGGTTCACACGGAGGAATATTGACACTTTGTCGTTTTTCTGCACGTGCATCATTTCACAGCAAAAAGACTAAGTGTCAAAATTCCTCCGTGTACAATTTCTCAGAAAAATTTAATTTTAAAAAAATTTATTTTTAATAAATTACTGCTCAAACATGAACTTTCTGTTACTTTTCAGGTTACTGGTTCAATATGGAGCTCTTTCACAGAGGGGCCCTTCGTTACACCTTCAAGCCGAGTACCTGACGCTCTCTCCGGCTTGAAGAGCGAGACACACTGCCTGTATCACGCGGAGGAATTTTGACACTAAGTCGTTTTTTTGAGCGTGCATCATTTCTCAAAAAACGTCTAAATGTCAAGATTCCTCCCTTTATCAGAAAAATCACTAAAAGTGTCAAAATTCCTCCAGGCTGTGTTTGTGTGTTTCTCCTCCAGCCGGAGAGAGCTTGAGTTGAGTAGATTCACAGCGAAGCCCTTCCTTGGACTTTCATGCCGCCTTCCTCGTGCTCTCTCCGGCTCGAGCAGAGACACACACCGCACGGTTCACACGGAGGAATATTGACACTTTGTCGTTTTTCTGCACGTGCATCATTTCACAGCAAAAAGACTAAGTGTCAAAATTCCTCCGTGTACAGTTTCTCAGAAAAATTTAAAATTTAAAAAAATGTATTTTTAATAAATTACTGCTCAAACATGAACTTTCTGTTAATTTTCAGGTTACTGGTTCAATATGGAGCGCTTTCACAGAGGGGCCCTTCCTTACACCTTCAAGCCGAGTACTTGACGCTCTCTCCGGCTTGAAGAGCGACACACACTGCCTGTATCACGCGGAGGAATTTTGACACTAAGTCGTTTTTTTGAGCGTGCATCATTTCTCAAAAAACGTCTAAATGTCAAAATTCCTCCCTTTATCAGAAAAATCACTAAAAGTGTCAAGATTCCTCCAGGCTGTGTTTGTGTGTTTCTCCTCCAGCCGGAGAGAGCTTGAGTTGAGCGGATTCACAGCGAAGCCCTTCCTTGCACTTTCATGCCGCCTTCCTCGTGCTCTCTCCGGCTCGAGCAGAGACACACACCGCACGGTTCACACGGAGGAATATTGACACTTTGTCGTTTTTCTGCACGTGCATCATTTCACAGCAAAAAGACTAAGTGTCAAAATTCCTCCGTGTACAGTTTCTCAGAAAAATTTAAAATTTAAAAAATGTATTTTTAATAAATTACTGCTCAAACATGAACGTTCTGTTACTTTTTAGTTTACTGGTTCAATATGGAGCGCATTCACAGAGGGGCCCTTCCTTACACCTTCAAGCCGGGTATCTGACGCTCTCTCCGGCTTGAAGAGCGACACACACTGCCTGTATCACGCGGAGGAATTTTGACACTAAGTCGTTTTTTTTTAGCGTGCATCATTTCTCAAAAAACGTCTAAATGTCAAAATTCCTCCCTTTATCAGAAAAATCACTAAAAGTGTCAAAATTCCTCCAGGCTGTGTTTGTGTGTTTCTCCTCCAGCCGGAGAGAGCTTGAGTTGAGCGGATTCACAGCGAAGCCCTTCCTTGCACTTTCATGCCGCCTTCCTCGTGCTCTCTCCGGCTCGAGCAGAGACACACACCGCACGGTTCACACGGAGGAATATTGACACTTTGTCGTTTTTCTGCACGTGCATCATTTCACAGCAAAAAGACTAAGTGTAAAAATTCCTCCGTGTACAGTTTCTCAGAAAAATTTAAAATTTAAAAAATGTATTTTTAATAAATTACTGCTCAAACATGAACGTTCTGTTACTTTTTAGTTTACTGGTTCAATATGGAGCGCATTCACAGAGGGGCCCTTCCTTACACCTTCAAGCCGAGTACCTGACGCTCTCTCCGGCTTGAAGAGCGACACACACTGCCTGTATCACGCGGAGGAATTTTGACACTAAGTCGTTTTTTTGAGCGTGCATCATTTCTCAAAAAACGTCTAAATGTCAAAATTCCTCCCTTTATCAGAAAAATCACTAAAAGTGTCAAGATTCCTCCAGGCTGTGTTTGTGTGTTTCTCCTCCAGCCGGAGAGAGCTTGAGTTGAGCGGATTCGCAGCGAAGAACTTCCTTGCACTTTCATGCCGCCTTCCTCGTGCTCTCTCCGGCTCGAGCAGAGACACACACCGCACGGTTCACAGGGAGGAATATTGACACTTTGTCGTTTTTCTGCACGTGCATCATTTCACAGCAAAAAGACTAAGTGTCAAAATTCCTCCGTGTACAGTTTCTCAGAAAAATTTAAAATTTAAAAAATGTATTTTTAATAAATTACTGCTCAAACATGAACTTTCTGTTACTTTTTAGTTTACTGGTTCAATATGGAGCGCTTTCACAGAGGGGCCCTTCCTTACACCTTCAAGCCGAGTACTTGACGCTCTCTCCGGCTTGAAGAGCGACACACACTGCCTGTATCACGCGGAGGAATTTTGACACTAAGTCGTTTTTTTGAGCGTGCATCATTTCTCAAAAAACGCCTAAATGTCAAAATTCCTCCCTTTATCAGAAAAATCACTAAAAGTGTCAAGATTCCTCCAGGCTGTGTTTGTGTGTTTCTCCTCCAGCCGGAGAGAGCTTGAGTTGAGCGGATTCACAGCGAAGCCCTTCCTTGCACTTTCATGCCGCCTTCCTCGTGCTCTCTCCGGCTCGAGCAGAGACACACACCGCACGGTTCACACGGAGGAATATTGACACTTTGTCGTTTTTCTGCACGTGCATCATTTCACAGCAAAAAGACTAAGTGTCAAAATTCCTCCGTGTACAGTTTCTCAGAAAAATTTAAAATTTAAAAAATGTATTTTTAATAAATTACTGCTCAAACATGAACGTTCTGTTACTTTTTAGTTTACTGGTTCAATATGGAGCGCATTCACAGAGGGGCCCTTCCTTACACCTTCAAGCCGGGTATCTGACGCTCTCTCCGGCTTGAAGAGCGACACACACTGCCTGTATCACGCGGAGGAATTTTGACACTAAGTCGTTTTTTTTTAGCGTGCATCATTTCTCAAAAAACGTCTAAATGTCAAAATTCCTCCCTTTATCAGAAAAATCACTAAAAGTGTCAAAATTCCTCCAGGCTGTGTTTGTGTGTTTCTCCTCCAGCCGGAGAGAGCTTGAGTTGAGTGGATTCACAGCGAAGCCCTTCCTTGCACTTTCATGCCGCCTTCCTCATGCTCTCTCCGGCTCGAGCAGAGACACACACCGCATGGTTCACACGGAGGAATATTGACACTTTGTCGTTTTTCTGCACGTGCATCATTTCACAGCAAAAAGACTAAGTGTCAAAATTCCTCCGTGTACAGTTTCTCAGAAAAATTTAAAATTTAAAAAATGTATTTTTAATAAATTACTGCTCAAACATGAACTTTCTGTTACTTTTTAGTTTACTGGTTCAATATGGAGCGCATTCACAGAGGGGCCCTTCCTTACACCTTCAAGCCGGGTATCTGACGCTCTCTCCGGCTTGAAGAGCGACACACACTGCCTGTATCACGCGGAGGAATTTTGACACTAAGTCGTTTTTTTGAGCGTGCATCATTTCTCAAAAAACGTCTAAATGTCAAAATTCCTCCCTTTATCAGAAAAATCACTAAAAGTGTCAAGATTCCTCCAGGCTGTGTTTGTGTGTTTCTCCTCCAGCCGGAGAGAGCTTGAGTTGAGCGGATTCACAACGAAGCCCTTCCTTGCACTTTCATGCCGCCTTCCTCGTGCTCTCTCCGGCTCGAGCAGAGACACACACCGCACGGTTCACACGGAGGAATATTGACACTTTGTCGTTTTTCTGCACGTGCATCATTTCACAGCAAAAAGACTAAGTGTAAAAATTCCTCCGTGTACAGTTTCTCAGAAAAATTTAAAATTTAAAAAATGTATTTTTAATAAATTACTGCTCAAACATGAACGTTCTGTTACTTTTTAGTTTACTGGTTCAATATGGAGCGCATTCACAGAGGGGCCCTTCCTTACACCTTCAAGCCGAGTACCTGACGCTCTCTCCGGCTTGAAGAGCGACACACACTGCCTGTATCACGCGGAGGAATTTTGACACTAAGTCGTTTTTTTGAGCGTGCATCATTTCTCAAAAAACGTCTAAATGTCAAAATTCCTCCCTTTATCAGAAAAATCACTAAAAGTGTCAAGATTCCTCCAGGCTGTGTTTGTGTGTTTCTCCTCCAGCCGGAGAGAGCTTGAGTTGAGCGGATTCGCAGCGAAGCCCTTCCTTGCACTTTCATGCCGCCTTCCTCGTGCTCTCTCCGGCTCGAGCAGAGACACACACCGCACGGTTCACACGGAGGAATATTGACACTTTGTCGTTTTTCTGCACGTGCATCATTTCACAGCAAAAAGACTAAGTGTCAAAATTCCTCCGTGTACAGTTTCTCAGAAAAATTTAAAATTTAAAAAAATGTATTTTTAATAAATTACTGCTCAAACATGAACTTTCTGTTACTTTTTAGTTTACTGGTTCAATATGGAGCGCTTTCACAGAGGGGCCCTTCCTTACACCTTCAAGCCGAGTACCTGACGCTCTCTCCGGCTTGAAGAGCGACACACACTGCCTGTATCACGCGGAGGAATTTTGACACTAAGTCGTTTTTTTGAGCGTGCATCATTTCTCAAAAAACGTCTAAATGTCAAAATTCCTCCCTTTATCAGAAAAATCACTAAAAGTGTCAAGATTCCTCCAGGCTGTGTTTGTGTGTTTCTCCTCCAGCCGGAGAGAGCTTGAGTTGAGCGGATTCAGAGCGAAGCCCTTCCTTGCACTTTCATGCCGCCTTCCTCGTGCTCTCTCCGGCTCGAGCAGAGACACACACCGCACGGTTCACACGGAGGAATATTGACACTTTTTCGTTTTTCTGCACTTGCATCATTTCACAGCAAAAAGACTAAGTGTCAAAATTCCTCCGTGTACAGTTTCTCAGAAAAATTTAAAATTAAAAAATGGATTTTTAATAAATTACTGCTCAAACATGAACGTTCTGTTACTTTTTAGTTTACTGGTTCAATATGGAGCGCATTCACAGAGGGGCCCTTCCTTACACCTTCAAGCCGAGTACCTAACGCTCTCTCCAGCTTGAAGAGCGAGACACACTGCCTGTATCACGCGGAGGAATTTTGACACTAAGTCGTTTTTTTGAGCGTGCATCATTTCTCAAAAAACGTCTAAATGTCAAAATTCCTCCCTTTATCAGAAAAATCACTAAAAGTGTCAAAATTCCTCCAGGCTGTGTTTGTGTGTTTCTCCTCCAGCCGGAGAGAGCTTGAGTTCAGCGGATTCACAGCGAAGCCCTTCCTTGCACTTTCATGCCGCCTTCCTCGTGCTCTCTCCGGCTCGAGCAGAGACACACACCGCACGGTTCACACGGAGGAATATTGACACTTTGTCGTTTTTCTGCACGTGCATCATTTCACAGCAAAAAGACTAAGTGTCAAAATTCCTCCGTGTACAGTTTCTCAGAAAAATTTAAAATTTAAAAAAATGTATTTTTAATAAATTACTGCTCAAACATGAACTTTCTGTTACTTTTCAGTTTACTGGTTCAATATGGAGCGCTTTCACAGAGGGGCCCTTCCTTACACCTTCAAGCCGAGTACCTGACGCTCTCTCCGGCTTGAAGAGCGAGACACACTGCCTGTATCACGCGGAGGAATTTTGACACTAAGTCGTTTTTTTGAGCGTGCATCATTTCTCAAAAAACGTCTAAATGTCAAAATTCCTCCCTTTATCAGAAAAATCACTAAAAGTGTCAAAATTCCTCCAGGCTGTGTTTGTGTGTTTCTCCTCCAGCCGGAGAGAGCTTGAGTTGAGCGGATTCACAGCGAAGCCCTTCCTTGCACTTTCATGCCGCCTTCCTCGTGCTCTCTCCGGCTCGAGCAGAGACACACACCGCACGGTTCACACGGAGGAATATTGACACTTTGTCGTTTTTCTGCACGTGCATCATTTCACAGCAAAAAGACTAAGTGTCAAAATTCCTCCGTGTACAGTTTCTCAGAAAAAAATAGAATTTAAAAAAATGTATCTTTAATAAATTACTGCTCAAACATGAACTTTCTGTTACTTTTCAGGTTACTGGTTCAATATGGAGCGCTTTCACAGAGGGGCCCTTCCTTACACCTTCAAGCCGAGTACCTGACGCTCTCTCCGGCTTGAAGAGCGAGACACACTGCCTGTATCACGCGGAGGAATTTTGACACTAAGTCGTTTTTTTTGAGCGTGCATCATTTCTCAAAAAACGTCTAAATGTCAAAATTCCTCCCTTTATCAGAAAAATCACTAAAAGTGTCAAGATTCCTCCAGGCTGTGTTTTCAAGATTCCTCCAGGCTGTGTTTGTGTGTTTCTCCTCCAGCCGGAGAGAGCTTGAGTTGAGCGGATTCACAGCGAAGCCCTTCCTTGCAGTTTCATGCCGCCTTCCTCGTGCTCTCTCCGGCTCGAGCAGAGACACACACCGCACGGTTCACACGGAGGAATATTGACACTTTGTCGTTTTTCTGCACGTGCATCATTTCACAGCAAAAAGACTAAGTGTCAAAATTCCTCCGTGTACAATTTCTCAGAAAATTTTAAAATTTAAAAAAATTTATTTTTAATAAATTACTGCTCAAACATGAACTTTCTGTTACTTTTCAGGTTACTGGTTCAAAATGGAGCGCTTTCACAGAGGGGCCCTTCCTTACACCTTCAAGCCGAGTACCTGACGCTCTCTCCGGCTTGAAGAGCGACACACACTGCCTGTATCACGCGGAGGAATTTTGACACTAAGTCGTTTTTTTGAGCGTGCATCATTTCTCAAAAAACGTCTAAATGTCAAAATTCCTCCCTTTATCAGAAAAATCACTAAAAGTGTCAAGATTCCTCCAGGCTGTGTTTGTGTGTTTCTCCTCCAGCCGGAGAGAGCTTGAGTTGAGCGGATTCACAGCGAAGCCCTTCCTTGCACTTTCATGCCGCCTTCCTCGTGCTCCTTCCGGCTCGAGCAGAGACACACACCGCACGGTTCACACGGAGGAATATTGACACTTTGTCGTTTTTCTGCACGTGCATCATTTCACAGCAAAAAGACTAAGTGTCAAAATTCCTCCGTGTACAGTTTCTCAGAAAAATTTAAAATTTAAAAAAATGTATTTTTAATAAATTACTGCTCAAACATGAACGTTCTGTTACTTTTCAGGTTACTGGTTCAAAATGGAGCGCTTTCACAGAGGGGCCCTTCCTTACACCTTCAAGCCGAGTACCTGACGCTCTCTCCGGCTTGAAGAGCGAGACACACTGCCTGTATCACGCGGAGGAATTTTGACACTAAGTCGTTTTTTTGAGCGTGCATCATTTCTCAAAAAACGTCTAAATGTCAAAATTCCTCCCTTTATCAGAAAAATCACTAAAAGTGTCAAAATTCCTCCAGGCTGTGTTTCTCCTCCAGCCGGAGAGAGCTTGAGTTGAGCGGATTCACAGCGAAGCCTAAAAGTGTCAAGATTCCTCCAGGCTGTGTTTGTGTGTTTCTCCTCCAGCCGGAGAGAGCTTGAGTTCAGCGGATTCACAGCGAAGCCCTTCCTTGCAGTTTCATGCCGCCTTCCTCGTGCTCTCTCCGGCTCGAGCAGAGACACACACCGCACGGTTCACACGGAGGAATATTGACACTTTGTCGTTTTTCTGCACGTGCATCATTTCACAGCAAAAAGACTAAGTGTCAAAATTCCTCCGTGTACAATTTCTCAGAAAAATTTAAAATTTAAAAAAATTTATTTTTAATAAATTACTGCTCAAACATGAACTTTCTGTTACTTTTCAGGTTACTGGTTCAATATGGAGCTCTTTCACAGAGGGGCCCTTCGTTACACCTTCAAGCCGAGTACCTGACGCTCTCTCCGGCTTGAAGAGCGAGACACACTGCCTGTATCACGCGGAGGAATTTTGACACTAAGTCGTTTTTTTGAGCGTGCATCATTTCTCAAAAAACGTCTAAATGTCAAGATTCCTCCCTTTATCAGAAAAATCACTAAAAGTGTCAAAATTCCTCCAGGCTGTGTTTGTGTGTTTCTCCTCCAGCCGGAGAGAGCTTGAGTTGAGTAGATTCACAGCGAAGCCCTTCCTTGCACTTTCATGCCGCCTTCCTCGTGCTCTCTCCGGCTCGAGCAGAGACACACACCGCACGGTTCACACGGAGGAATATTGACACTTTGTCGTTTTTCTGCACGTGCATCATTTCACAGCAAAAAGACTAAGTGTCAAAATTCCTCCGTGTACAGTTTCTCAGAAAAATTTAAAATTTAAAAAATGTATTTTTAATAAATTACTGCTCAAACATGAACGTTCTGTTACTTTTTAGTTTACTGGTTCAATATGGAGCGCATTCACAGAGGGGCCCTTCCTTACACCTTCAAGCCGGGTATCTGACGCTCTCTCCGGCTTGAAGAGCGACACACACTGCCTGTATCACGCGGAGGAATTTTGACACTAAGTCGTTTTTTTTTAGCGTGCATCATTTCTCAAAAAACGTCTAAATGTCAAAATTCCTCCCTTTATCAGAAAAATCACTAAAAGTGTCAAAATTCCTCCAGGCTGTGTTTGTGTGTTTCTCCTCCAGCCGGAGAGAGCTTGAGTTGAGTGGATTCACAGCGAAGCCCTTCCTTGCACTTTCATGCCGCCTTCCTCATGCTCTCTCCGGCTCGAGCAGAGACACACACCGCATGGTTCACACGGAGGAATATTGACACTTTGTCGTTTTTCTGCACGTGCATCATTTCACAGCAAAAAGACTAAGTGTCAAAATTCCTCCGTGTACAGTTTCTCAGAAAAATTTAAAATTTAAAAAATGTATTTTTAATAAATTACTGCTCAAACATGAACGTTCTGTTACTTTTTAGTTTACTGGTTCAATATGGAGCGCATTCACAGAGGGGCCCTTCCTTACACCTTCAAGCCGGGTATCTGACGCTCTCTCCGGCTTGAAGAGCGACACACACTGCCTGTATCACGCGGAGGAATTTTGACACTAAGTCGTTTTTTTGAGCGTGCATCATTTCTCAAAAAACGTCTAAATGTCAAAATTCCTCCCTTTATCAGAAAAATCACTAAAAGTGTCAAAATTCCTCCAGGCTGTGTTTGTGTGTTTCTCCTCCAGCCGGAGAGAGCTTGAGTTGAGCGGATTCACAGCGAAGCCCTTCCTTGCACTTTCATGCCGCCTTCCTCGTGCTCTCTCCGGCTCGAGCAGAGACACACACCGCACGAATATTGACACTTTGTCGTTTTTCTGCACGTGCATCATTTCACAGCAAAAAGACTAAGTGTCAAAATTCCTCCGTGTACAGTTTCTCAGAAAAATTTAAAATTTAAAAAATGTATTTTTAATAAATTACTGCTCAAATATGAACTTTCTGTTACTTTTTAGTTTACTGGTTCAATATGGAGCGCTTTCACAGAGGGGCCCTTCCTTACACCTTCAAGCCGAGTACCTGATGCTCTCTCCGGCTTGAAGAGTGACACACACTGCCTGTATCACGCGGAGGAATTTTGACACTAAGTCGTTTTTTTGAGCGTGCATCATTTCTCAAAAAACGTCTAAATGTCAAAATTCCTCCCCTTATCAGAAAAATCACTAATAGTGTCAAAATTCCTAAAGGCTGTGTTTGTGTGTTTCTCCTCCAGCCGGAGAGAGCTTGAGTTGAGCGGATTCACAGCGAAGCCCTTCCTTGCACTTTCATGCCGCCTTCCTCGTGCTCTCTCCGTCTCAAGCAGAGACACACACCGCACGAATATTGACACTTTGTCGTTTTTCTGCACGTGCATTATTTCACAGCAAAAAGACTACGTGTCAAAATTCCTCTGTGTACAGTTTCTCAGAAAAATTTTAAATTTAAAAAATGTATTTTTAATAAATTACTGCTCAAACATGAACTTTCTGTTACTTTTTTAGTTTACTGGTTCAATATGGAGCGCTTTCACAGAGGGGCCCTTCCTTACACCTTCAAGCCGAGTACCTGATGCTCTCTCCGGCTTGAAGAGCGACACACACTGCCTGTATCACGCGGAGGAATTTTGACACTAAGGCGTTTTTTTGACCGTGCATTATTTCTCAAAAAACGTCTAAATGTCAAAATTCCTCCCTTTATCAGAAAAATCACTAAAAGTGTCAAGATTCCTCCAGGCTGTGTTTGTGTGTTTCTCCTCCAGCCGGAGAGAGCTTGAGTTGAGCGGATTCACAGCGAAGAACTTCCTTGCACTTTCATGCCGCCTTCCTCATGCTCTCTCCGGCTCGAGCAGAGGCACACACCGCACGGTTCTCACGGAGGAATATTGACACTTTGTCGTTTTTCTGCACGTGCATCATTTCACAGCAAAAAGACTAAGTGTCAAAATTCCTCCGTGTACAGTTTCTGAGAAAAATGTAAAATTTTAAAAAATGTATTTTTAATAAATTACTGCTCAAACATGAACTTTCTGTTACTTTTTAGTTTACTGGTTCAATATGGAGCGCTTTCACAGAGGGGCCCTTCCTTACACCTTCAAGCCGAGTACCTGACGCTCTCTCCGGCTTGAAGAGCGACACACACTGCCTGTATCACGTGGAGGAATTTTGACACTAAGTCGTTTTGTTGAGCGTGCATCATTTCTCAAAAAACGTCTAAATGTCAAAATTCCTCCCTTTATCAGAAAAATCACTAAAAGTGTCAAGATTCCTCCAGGCTGTGTTTGTGTGTTTCTCCTCCAGCCGGAGAGAGCTTGAGCTGAGTGGATTCACAGCGAAGCCCTTCCTTGCACTTTCATGCCGCCTTCCTCGTGCTCTCTCCGGCTCGAGCAGAGACACACACCGCACGGTTAACACGGAGGAATATTGACACTTTGTCGTTTTTCTGCACGTGCATCATTTCACAGCAAAAAGACTAAGTGTCAAAATTCCTCCGTGTACAGTTTCTCAGAAAAATTTAAAATTTAAAAAATGTATTTTTAATAAATTACTGCTCAAACATGAACGTTCTGTTACTTTTTAGTTTACTGGTTCAATATGGAGCGCATTCACAGAGGGGCCCTTCCTTACACCTTCAAGCCGAGTACCTGACGCTCTCTCCGGCTTGAAGAGCGACACACACTGCCTGTATCACGCGGAGGAATTTTGACACTAAGTCGTTTTTTTGAGCGTGCATCATTTCTCAAAAAACGTCTAAATGTCAAAATTCCTCCCTTTATCAGAAAAATCACTAAAAGTGTCAAGATTCCTCCAGGCTGTGTTTGTGTGTTTCTCCTCCAGCCGGAGAGAGCTTGAGTTGAGCGGATTCACAGTGAAGCCCTTCCTTGCACTTTCATGCCGCCTTCCTCGTGCTCTCTCCGGCTCGAGCAGAGACACACACCGCACGGTTCACACGGAGGAATATTGACATTTTGTCGTTTTTCTGCACGTGCATCATTTCACAGCAAAAAGACTAAGTGTCAAAATTCCTCCGTGTACAGTTTCTCAGAAAAATTTAAAATTTAAAAAAAGTATTTTTCATAAATTACTGCTCAAACATGAACTTTCTGTTACTTTTTAGTTTACTGGTTCAATATGGAGCGCTTTCACAGAGGGGCCCTTCCTTACACCTTCAAGCCGAGTACCTGACGCTCTCTCCGGCTTGAAGAGCGACACACACTGCCTGTATCACGCGGAGGAATTTTGACACTAAGTCGTTTTTTTGAGCGTGCATCATTTCTCAAAAAACGTCTAAATGTCAAAATTCCTCCCTTTATCAGAAAAATCACTAAAAGTGTCAAGATTCCTCCAGGCTGTGTTTGTGTGTTTCTCCTCCAGCCGGAGAGAGCTTGAGTTGAGCGGATTCACAGCGAAGAACTTCCTTGCACTTTCATGCCGCCTTCCTCGTGCTCTCTCCGGCTCGAGCAGAGACACACACCGCACGGTTCACACGGAGGAATATTGACACTTTGTCGTTTTTCTGCACGTGTATCATTTCACAGCAAAAAGACTAAGTGTCAAAATTCCTCCGTGTACAGTTTCTCAGAAAAATTTAAAATTTAAAAAATGTATTTTTAATAAATTACTGCTCAAACATGAACGTTCTGTTACTTTTTAGTTTACTGGTTCAATATGGAGCGCATTCACAGAGGGGCCCTTCCTTACACCTTCAAGCCGAGTACCTGACGCTCTCTCCGGCTTGAAGAGCGACACACACTGCCTGTATCACGCGGAGGAATTTTGACACTAAGTCGTTTTTTTGAGCGTGCATCATTTCTCAAAAAACGTCTAAATGTCAAAATTCCTCCCTTTATCAGAAAAATCACTAAAAGTGTCAAGATTCCTCCAGTCTGTGTTTGTGTGTTTCTCCTCCAGCTGGAGAGAGCTTGAGTTGAGCGGATTCACAGCGAAGCCCTTCCTTGCACTTTCATGCCGCCTTCCTCGTGCTCTCTCCGGCTCGAGCAGAGACACACACCGCACGGTTCACACGGAGGAATATTGACACTTTGTCGTTTTTCTGCACGTGCATCATTTCACAGCAAAAAGACTAAGTGTCAAAATTCCTCCGTGTACAGTTTCTCAGAAAAATGTAAAATTTAAAAAAATGTATTTTTAATAAATTACTGCTCAAACATGAACTTTCTGTTACTTTTTAGTTTACTGGTTCAATATGGAGCGCTTTCACAGAGGGGCCCTTTCTTACACCTTCAAGCCGAGTACCTGACGCTCTCTCCGGCTTGAAGAGCGACATACACTGCCTGTATCACGCGGAGGAATTTTGACACTAAGTCGTTTTTTTGAGCGTGCATCATTTCTCAAAAAACGTCTAAATGTCAAAATTCCTCCCTTTATCAGAAAAATCACTAAAAGTGTCAAGATTCCGCCAGGCTGTGTTTGTGTGTTTCTCCTCCAGCCGGAGAGAGCTTGAGTTGAGCGGATTCACAGCGAAGCCCTTCCTTGCACTTTCATGCCGCCTTCCTCGTGCTCTCTCCGGCTCGAGCAGAGACACACACCGCACGGTTCACACGGAGGAATATTGACACTTTGTCGTTTTTCTGCACGTGCATCATTTCACAGCAAAAAGACTAAGTGTCAAAATTCCTCCGTGTACAGTTTCTCAGAAAAATTTAAAATTTAAAAAAATGTATTTTTAATAAATTACTGCTCAAACATGAACTTTCTGTTACTTTTTAGTTTACTGGTTCAATATGGAGCGCTTTCACAGAGGGGCCCTTCCTTACACCTTCAAGCCGAGTACCTGACGCTCTCTCCGGCTTGAAGAGCGACACACACTGCCTGTATCACGCGGAGGAATTTTGACACTAAGTCGTTTTTTTGAGCGTGCATCATTTCTCAAAAAACGTCTAAATGTCAAAATTCCTCCCTTTATCAGAAAAATCACTAAAAGTGTCAAGATTCCGCCAGGCTGTGTTTGTGTGTTTCTCCTCCAGCCGGAGAGAGCTTGAGTTGAGCGGATTCACAGCGAAGCCCTTCCTTGCACTTTCATGCCGCCTTCCTCGTGCTCTCTCCGGCTCGAGCAGAGACACACACCGCACGGTTCACACGGAGGAATATTGACACTTTGTCATTTTTCTGCACGTGCATCATTTCACAGCAAAAAGACTAAGTGTCAAAATTCCTCCGTGTACAGTTTCTCAGAAAAATTTAAAATTTAAAAAAATGTATTTTTAATAAATTACTGCTCAAACATGAACGTTCTGTTACTTTTTAGTTTACTGGTTCAATATGGAGCGCATTCACAGAGGGGCCCTTCCTTACACCTTCAAGCCGAGTACCTGACGCTCTCTCCGGCTTGAAGAGCGACACACACTGCCTGTATCACGCGGAGGAATTTTGACACTAAGTCGTTTTTTTGAGCGTGCATCATTTCTCAAAAAACGTCTAAATGTCAAAATTCCTCCCTTTATCAGAAAAGTCACTAAAAGTGTCAAGATTCCTCCAGGCTGTGTTTGTGTGTTTCTCCTCAAGCCGGAGAGAGTTTGAGTTGAGCGGATTCACAGCGAAGCCCTTCCTTACACTTTCATGCCGCCTTCCTCATGCTCTCTCCGGCTTGAGCAGAGACACACACCGCACGGTTCACACGGAGGAATATTGGTAACACTTTACAATAACTGCACACTATGAAGCATTAGTTAAGCATTAGTAAATAGTCAATTCATCATTTATATCGCATTAATATACATTAGTAAGCAGTTTATAAATACGGCTATAAATGATTTATTCTTGATTTATAAGTATATCTATAATGTGTTTAATAATTGTATTTTCATACTTTATTAATGATCAATTCATCATTTCTAAATTAATAATTACATTATTTACAAAACAATTATTTAGGAGTTGTCAGTGCTTTATAAGGTCATTTAGGAAGTGTAAGTAAATGATTAATAAACTATTTAAATGTACATTTATACATCTTATTATTTAGACATTTAGTAATAGTTAGTCAATGTGTTAATAAATGCTTTATTAGCACATATTCTTACTGTAATTCATTAATTCAGGTAGTTATACAACATTTAGAAGTGGTCAGTTAACTATGAGCTCATCTAAAGTGAGGACTATTTATGCTTTGTAAAGCATTCATAAAGGAGATTTAAAGGCTCAGTTATATTCTAAACAGAAAATGGAAACAAACAACACAGAGTGATACAGAACATAGAAATATTTATTTCAAGATGCAAAAATTAAACTGTACAACTGTACACTTCATATAAAATGAAAAATAAACCTCTGCAATATCATAAAAAGAAATGAACAAAAAGAACAAAATAAGCAAGAAACTGAATATAAATACAAATAAGCAACAAAATGACAGAGAAAAACAAATATACTCAACAAATGATCCAACAATATTTGAAAATTACGTTTTATCTTTATTCTTATATAAAGTGCTCTTACGCTTGTTACAGTGACTAATTAATACCTACTTGTACATTCTTGAAATGTCATGAATTAGTCTGCCAAATGCACCATCATAGTGTTTCTTTGCCAGCCATTCATTCCACTCAATCACTGCAAGGTGGTCAGAAAGCAAACTCTCAGTCCGATTTCCCCTAAGCCTCCAGATCTGCTCCTTGAAAGATCTCCAGGCCCTTTCAATATGTTGGGTATGGGCACCAGTGTGTGGATCTACATACCACCTGCTGTGGTTGACGGTGTGATGGTTGTACCCTAGTGCAGGGAGTATGTGATAGGCACGCCACTCGTCACTGATAATTGATGACCCTGGCCTCACATGATGCGCAATCAAAGGGACTAGATGGTTTCGAGATCTTTTTTCCAGAAGACGTAGAATAGGTTTTCTGGATTTTTTCCGCTGATGATGTCTCACACCTAACATTCCAAAGACCCACTTCTTCCTTTTCCACCCACCAGCCATTCTTTCTCTACCATCCAAATGGAGACAACAAACACAGAGGTAAACAGATACATTATAATAACAATAACTTTGGAACCTATATTTTACATTTATTTAAAGTTGCTATTGCTATAACATACCTTTCTTTTGTGCCGAAAATGGCTTTCGTCGATCACAACAAACTCCCTTCTTCCACCAATCTGCTGACCTGTATGCCTTCTCATCCTTTCAACTGCTGTGACACAGACTTCCTTTATTTTCTTTGCCATTTTACTAAGCGTTGCTGAACTGCCTGCAATGCTGTCGTCCATCATGTCTATCTGCCGTAACCGCAGACCCTGAGAAAACCTTTAAAGGCAAATAGAACATGTAATGTTTATGAATGCCTTTATGTAAAATAATTGACACTGTATGCATTATGTTATGCAAATTACAAAGAGAACAGTGACAAAGTGAGTTAATTATATACATATTTATATTACAACTGTTGTATTGGGAATTGCATCCACCTACTGAAGGAGACCTTTGATCCACTGAATATTGATTTGTGCCTGACAGAAATTTGTTTTGCCCTTCCCTCATGTGCTCCTGCTTGTCGACAAATCCTATTGTAAAAAAAAAAAAAAATCCCGATTATATTTCAATGCGATGCAAATTATATGTGTATATAATATATATATATATATATATATATATATATATATATATATATATATATATATGTTATACATAAAATCATCATTATGTTTCAGTGCGATGCATATATATATATATATATATATATATATATATATATATATATATATATATATGTGTGTGTGTGTGTGTGTGTGTGTTTGTGTTAGTGTGTGTATCTTACCAAGCATATTGGTCTCCACTGTTCGTCCTTTTCTTCATTTTCATGTCCCGATGACAAATTTTGCATTTATTTTTTGTTTTTAGCAGTTTCTTTTTCTGAAGCCACTTAATCATCTTCAGGGTTTTCTTTGTAGAGCTAAGCTCATTAATAAGCTTCTTTAGCCGGCTTAATCTGCTCATTTTTATTTATTTTATTTACTTTTTTACAATTGCTTTCGATAGTAGTGATAGAGTGACAAAGTGACAGCTAGTTTGTTATCAAATAGGTGGGAGAAATCGCGCGCTCACTTTCATACGTAATCAATGTGGGACAAAGGAAAACTCGCGCTTTCGTACGTCATCAACAGGGGACAATGTAATTGTGCAGCAGCAGTTTGTTTATGACATGGAGAACTCCGAAAAAAGTAGAAAAGGCGTGCGGACCCGGGGCAAAAGGAATGCCAGCGTGGAGATGGATGCGTTGGATGAGACTTCCGTCAGTGGCACTAGTGGTAAGTATGTTACTCTGTTTACTGGCACACATTATTAATGATGGCTAGCAAGCTAATACAAGCGACACGCAGGGGGCGGGAGCGCTGCAAACACGCTGGACAGGAAGCCTGGCTGTCAATAGATGACTTTTGTAATGACATTTTTGACTCTCTTTGTGTAATGTACAGGGGTGGGCAGGATGGGATGAGAGTTTGTTAGACAACAAGAAAGTAAATAGAACATTCACCGTTCATTCAATAATGTATAGTTACTTTTAATTAGGTGTGCCCACCGCCCCCACTGCACATCTGGCAGACAAAAGAAAATCCCATAAACTGGAGATGTGTAAGCTGAAAATAGAGTGGCAAAAAGACAAGATCGATGAGCTGACCAAGGAGAGAGACTATCTAAAAGAGCAGCTGGCATCAGGTAAAGCTCACAACACACAACATGTATTCAAATAATAGTACAGTTGAGTCTTATTATGTGAGTTAAGCTTTGTGTTCCTATGTACCATGATGCAAGCTGTGAGCCTTATGTTTGTATTTGTTTCCATTTTAACAGCTCTTAAAAGAGAGGACACCATTTCTAAGCAGACAATTCCCCTGCCTTCAGATTCCTGTCATGACAGCTCACAATCTTCCTCTGATTCTTCCTCTGACTCCTCTATATCCTCATCAGAGGGAGACAGGAAGAAGAAGAAGAGGGTGAAAAGAATGGGAAAAGGGAAAAAGTGTGGGAAGAAGTCAAAGAAAATGGAAACAAAGACACGTCAGAGAGGTTAGAATGCTATTTTCACCCTTTCCACTTGTTTCTCACTTGGCTGGTTATTCCTGCGTGATGTCACATTGTGTGTGTGTCCCATAAAAATTGCATCGGGATTACATCTGCTTCAATACTTATTTAATGTTTAGTTAAATCCATGTAAAATATATAAAACAAAATGACAGGGTGACTTATGCTGCCTTCACATGCACATTGTAAATATGAGTTTTCTAGGTAAAAAGTGCACCTGAACACCCAGCCATTCCGAAATTTGAATGCGATGAGCTCGTAATCACGACTTCAGAAGTGGGAATTGTCAAATTTCTGCTAGCACTCGAAGGCAGCATAAATAAGCTGAATTTATTGCATTAAATCATAAGCTACCAATTACTACACTTTACAATTTACAGCAAAGTACAGCAGCTACTACCTTTGATTAGCTAAAGTAGTATCTAAACAAACCAACAAATCAGATTATATCAAATGAAAACAAAAAAATTGCACACAACTGTATAATAAATAACTCAAGTACATATATGACTTATTCAATGGCTTAATTTAATCATTTAACATTGGACTGGTCTGATTATCTGGGTGTAACTGAAGTGGTCTGCTATCTCTCTATACCAGTAATTCTCAAAGTGTGGTCCGCGGACCACTAGTGGTCCGCCATCGTCCGCTAGTGGTCCGCGAAAAGATTACCCGTTTTCTTTTCAAAATTAACAATTTATATAATGAACGAGTACATCATGAATCCATTTTCCAAACCGTGTTTTTGTCTTATCCTGAATCACTACGGTGCGCCTATGATAAGTGTTTATATTCGGACTATTTCAGACCAGGTTCGGCTCGGCTGCGGAGTATCACAGTACCTGCGTGACTCGTAATAGACAAACAGTGAGAAGTAGTTCCGGCTACAATGTTCTTCCGAAAGACACATGCAGTTCCATTTATTAACCGCTATGAGAGCGAACCTACACGCGCATTGCTCAATGATGATGAAACGCGCCAATTAGGAATGCAGGAAATTTCATATAAAAATGAAAAGGTTAAAAGCTGAATAATAATCATAAAAATAATAAAGTTTGGAGGTCAAGGATGCTGGTGGAAAGGACGAGCCAGCATACAGACTCAACTATTGATGAGCGCACAGGTAGAAATGCATTAAGTTACTTCAACAGCAATGGCTCAGACCAGAGATCCTCAATAGGCCGCGTGAGAATGTTTGGCCCGCGCTAATGTCAAATAGTGTTGTCAAGGTAATGTATATAAGCACGTCTCTGTAGCGAAAATTCAAACGCAGCATCATCGCTTGCGTTGCGTAACCGCTGGTGCGTTGAAAATGCTCGCGCTCCACGCCGGTGGTCACGCGCAGTTAGTCTGTCAGAGACTCAAAAACTGACGAGGGAAAATAGACTAAAATGTGAATGGATTGAATTTTTGGTTTATTTTGTCTGACCAACCACAACAAAGAAAGAAAGTATACTGTATGTGAGAAAGTATAGTGTTTGCTTTTAGTTATTAATTACAGAAAGGCAAACTAACGGCTAATATTTTCTCATTTACCTTCAGCATTCAGAAAATACACATCTATATCATTAAAACAAATCTCTGAATATCTAATTAACATTTAATTTCACAGACCTTGCAGATTTATTCAAATACAAAAGTGAGATTTTCTGAAGTGAACGCGTGTATTCTGTGCGTGACAGTCGATCCGTGTGAAGTGAATTCAGACTTCAGTTGAGCTTCACGGGAAACGCTATCTATCTATCTATCTATCTATCTATCTATCTATCTATCTATCTATCTATCTATCTATCTATCTATCTATCTATCTATAATATTTTGATTAATTCATACTTTTCATATTTCCAATTTCTTAAATATAATTTAAAATAAATGTAAATTATACATATATACCAGATTTATATCGGCCATCAGCCACTGTGATTTAATATATTTAAGATTAAGACGATTATTCATCAAGCATGCATTGATTACAATTGTTGTAGCAAAAAAGGTGCGACCAACTGAGAAAATTGGTAGCACCAGTGCAACCAGTGGAAAAGTTAGTTTGGAGCCCTGATCAGTGTGTTTTAATAACGAAAAAATGGATCATATTATTGCATTTGTGTTTGAATAATTAGCTTTTCACTTGAAACAGTTTCATATTAAACTTAAATTTATTTTATCCTTCCTATTTTGTTGTTTTTGGGGGGCGTGTTAGAATGGGATTCTGTGAGGTGGTCCTCAGAAAAAAATTGGAAGATAAAGTGGTCCTTGGGCTGAAAAAGTTTGAGAAACACTGCTCTATACTGAAGTTTGTGGAAGGTGACATACTATAGATATAAACAATGTACAGTGTGTGTGTGTCCTTGTTTTTGTGATTTATGTGGACACAAATGTGTATAATGACAAGGATATGACATAGGTATTACAAAAAGAGGTGACTTATGAGGACATTCCCCATGTCCCCACTTTTCAAAAGGCTTATAAATCATACAGAATGAGTTTTTTTGAGAAAGTAAAAATGTGCACAGTTTCCTGTAATGGGTAGGTTTAGGGGTAGTGTAGGGGGATAGAAAAAACGGTTTGTACAGTATAAAAACCATTACGCCTATGGAATGTCCCCACAATTCACAAAAACAAATGTGTGTGTGTGTGTGTGTCAAAGGCATGTGAGAATAATAAAACCTAACAGTAATTTAATTTTCTCTGAATTACAGCTCAAACACCACAGCAGGTAGTGGCCCGGTATGAAAAAGTTCTTCGACGCTTCAGCAGAGGAGGGACCATGTCTGCTGCATTCAAGCAGGTTGGGGTGGACCGGAACACCATCGTAGTCAATGCACCGATTGCTGAATTGTACATCGCTGCGCCCTGCAAATTTAAGGAACTCCTTAAAACCCACAGCAGTGAGGTTAAACTCAGCATTTTTGCCACACAATGTGCTGCTGTGATTCATGAGGATCCAGCTATAGAAGATGCTATCAAAGCCTTTAAGGCTTCCGGTAAGCTGCTGCCTCTAAAAGTAAAGTGAACTGAGTGAACTGTTCTGTAATGTTTGAAACGTTCTCTAATGTTCTGTTAATACTGAGGTAGTTTTTACACTGTAAAATATTTTATTATATTATTTATTAATAAAAATTTTATTTGTTGTATTTTATATCTTTAATTTTTGTTTTTATATTTTATGTTGCATTATCACTCCTGTAGCACAATATTTCTTTATACCATATTGCAGAGACTTATGTTTACTGGAGGTGTACAGCAATTTTTATTTTGTGATATTGAAGAGGTTTATTTTTTATTTTATATGAAGTGTACAGTTTAATTTTTGCATCTTGAAATAAATATTTCTATGTTCTGTATCACTCTGTGTTGTTTGTTTCCGTTTTCTGTTTAGAATATAACTGAGCCTTTAAATTTCCTTTATGAATGCTTTACAAAGCATAAATAAGCCTCACTTTAGATGAGCTCACAAAAATAGTTAACTGACCACTTCTAAATGTTGTATAACTACCTGAATTAATCATGAATTACAGTAGGAATATGTGCTAATAAAGCATTTATCAACACATTGACTAACTATTACTAAATGTCTAAATAATAAGATGTATAAATGTACATTTAAATAGTTTATTAATCATTTACTTACACTTCCTAAATGATCTTATAAAGCATTGACAACTCCTAAATAACTGGTTTGTAAATAATGTAATTATTAATTTAGAAATGATGAATTGATCATTAATAAAATATGAAAATACAATTATTAAACACAATATAGATATACTTATAAATCAAGAATAAATCATTTATAGCTGTATTTATAAACTGCTTACTAATTTATATTAATGCTTTATAAATGATGAATTGACTATTTCTAGGGATGCACCGAATGTTCGGCAACCGAAATTATTCGGCCGAAAATAGCCAAAAAAAGCACTTTCGGTAATAAGTAAAAAGGCCGAATAAATTTTGCCGAACAATGACGTTTTTAATGACGTTTTAACGTTCACATATCGCATCTTTTCCGCGCGCATATTCTTTATATCCTATGTGGGCGCGCAGTAACCGCGCGCAAAACAGAAGGGACGCGCATGCGGTGCGGCGCGCTTGTTTTTTCCGGGCGCGCCTGTGCCGCGGCGAGATGAAAACATCTCAACTTTTCAGAATGCCGCGAGCGCACCGCAGGTCATGTGACAAGAACCAACCGATCATCTTCGACCTTTCCGTAACAAAACATGGAAATCTCAGCCGAACAGCTGATCATAGCTGTACAGGGGGGTTGTTATATCTCATTTACATAAATATATCTAGTAGTAAAGCTAAAGCAAGGGCTAAAAATCAATGTATCCCTTGCTGAAACTTTCTCATCGTCAGAATCCACAGTTCATGGTTGCATAGCAACGACAGACGCCACAGAAGCGCGAGCTCCCGAACGCTTGCGAAAGGAGGAAGCGACGCGGCTGCGCTTTACACGCTTTATTAGGCGCGATATGTGAAGTAGGCTTATGTCTAGGACAGTTATTTATTTGTTGTGGGTTCATCCACATTTTTTGCACTATTCAATGCACATTTGTTGTTGTAGACATACAGAGTTACATTCTTTCAGCAGTCAGTTATAGGCCTAACATAGGCTATTCAAGAAGGGGGGCTTCAAAGATGGCCAAATAAAATTATTTTTTTATTTTACTAATTTATTCATTTTAAGTTATATTGTGCTTTGTTTGTATAATATCTGCTGGAATGTTAAAAAAATGTTTTGAAATTATATTTTTGTTATTTGATTTATTTCTCTGAAAAGCAACACAAAATAGTAAAAAGCAAATTTTTACTCTTTAATTATTGTAATGGTAAAAAAATTGGCAAAAATAAATGGAAAAAATGTGAAACACCGCGTTCGGTATTCGGCCTTCGGCCTTCGGCCTTTGGCCAAGCATTTCATTATTATTCGGCTTCGGCCAAGAATTTCATTTCGGTGCATCCCTACTATTTACTAATGCTTAACTAATGCTTCATAGTGTGCAGTTATTATTGAAGCTCTTTAATACATTCTTGTGATTAAATCTTGTGTAATCACTGGAATGTTTTAATGGAAAAGGTTAAAAAACACGTAAATGAGTTTGTGATCCCTCGTGTTCACAGACAGTGGTGGTTCTAGTCAAATTTTACAAGGGGGGCCAAGGAGGGGCCAGTGTTTAACCATAGGGGCACATTAAAAATGATAACATTATATTTAAAAATTATAAACTTTATTTTATCATAACGCACAATCCACCATCTTATCTGACAAAGCAGTCAGGAAGTAGCCTATAGTAGATTAACATTGTTTAACTTGAAATATTGTGTGTTCTCACATCTTTCCGCGTTTGAAACAAATTGTCCATTCATGTTTATTTGATGCTAAAAATGAACTAGTATGAAGAGAAGATCGGCCCACGAGCCGTTTGAAGGATCTTTCTCGACACATTAAGGAGCCAATATACAGTATTTATTGTTTAAACTGCTTTAAAATATTACAATATTTTAAATATGAAATTGTTTCATACGTTGTCAGTGTCCTCTTTTGCTCGGCGATATATTTTTCACTGCGAGAAAACATGATGTGTGGTGTGAGAGAGCATGGGCTGTCGGGTATAGCAACTGGGCACGGGTTTTACGAAGGGTCAATTAATATAAACAGCAATTGGTGATTCTTCGACTAAAAATTGCCCAATTCAAAAATTGACTTATTGAATTTTATTGTCCTGTCATTACTGGATGATCCACCCCAGCTAACACACCCATATGGAACCCAGGTGGGTCTGATGTGGGTTGCCTAAGTGGGGTCCAGACAGTTTTGTCCTCAGGTTCCATGTAGGCCCCACATGGGTTAGCCCAGATGAAATGAACACTGCGCAGTGTGCACTCTATAGGCTGTTAAATGTAACACTGAATCAGTGTTGGAGTTAATGAGATAATGAAGTGATTGAGTGATGACTGAACATTAGTGATGAACACCTGCTGTTAACAAGCCGAATCAATGAAGAAAAGATGAACAACAAGAACAGAAACTACAGCTTCGGCCAGTCTTAGATGAAATCAACTGAAGATAAATTACATTCAATCTCTGAAGATCTGATTAATCAACTCCACAAACAGCATTACCAGCTTCACTTATTACTGACCAGACTGACTTTATTTTCACATGTCTACAGAAGCTCTTATTGAGAATTAAAAGAGGTTTAGATGTTGTTTTATTGGTCAAAAATTATGCCACCATCATGGTGGTCAGGGTTTGTTTTAGTTGGGATAGTTACCCTTTTCTGACTTATGTATGACTGATTACAATAGTGTTTTACACCTAACACTAATACATTGCTGAATTAAAATTATAACAAAGAAGATTAGCTTGACTTTTCTTGAGAGCCATTTCAAGTGAAGATCATAAAAAGAGCTCTTTATCTTTGATTTCTTGTTCATCATTTACTAAAAAAAAAAAAAAAAAAAATCTAAGACAGACACCACCATAATGGTTCAGTGCTAAAAAAAAGGGCAACTATTACCTCTCAGGCTTATACATGAAAACATTGCATACAATCCACAACAGTGGTGACAATAAATATTCATACTGCAGTGCATGATGGGATTTTTGTCCTATGTTTATACCCAGCATGCATTGCAGTGTGAAGCAATTTTTTTTTTCATCGCCATTGTTGAGATTTATTTGCTGATTCTTGATGTCTGTGTGTGTTGAAATGATGCAGTAGTTTAAATTTTTCTGTTAACTGTATCAATTTAAAATTAATATAACTGTCTCCACCTATACTTTCAAACCAGAATTTATAAAATAAATATATGATCAGATACTTTAATATAATCTCACAATAACTACATCATCACAGAAAGGCAGCGACCTCTCTGTTTTATAATAATGCACGCATTACTATAGAGAAAAACTTAACATAAGTAAGGAAGGGTCAAGAGCCCAACTAAAGCAAACTCTGACATCCATGATGGTGGTGTCATTTTTCATTTTTTATTATTTTTCTTGACCAATAAAACAACATCTAAATCTCTGTTAATTCTCAATAAGTGCTTCTGTAGACATGTGAAAGGAAAGTCAGTCTGGCCAGTAAGAAGTGAAGCTGGTAATGCTGTTTGTGGAGTTGATTAATCAGATCTTAGGGATTGAATGTTATTTATCTTCAGTTGATTTCATCTAAGACTGTGGCTGAAGCTGTAGTTTCTGCTCTTGTTCATCTTTTCTTCATTGATTCAGCTTGTTAACAGCAGGTGTTCATCATTAATGTTCAGTCATCACTCAATCGCTTCATTATCTCATTAACTCCAGCACTGATTCAGGGTTACATTTAACAGCCTATAGAGTGCACACTGCGCAGTGTTCATTTCATCTGGGCCATGTGGAGCCTGCATGGAAACCGAGGACAAAACTGTCTGGGCCCCACTTAGGCAACCCACATCAGACCCACCTGGGTCCCACATGGATGTGTTGGCTGGGCAACTTACTGCACTATGCTGGCAGGCAGGGACAGCCGGGAGCGAATATGAAATAAATTGTCAAGTCAAGTCACCTTTATTTATATAACGCTTTTTACAATGCAAATTGTGTAAAAGCAGCTTTACATTAATAATTGGCAAATAATTTTGGCTGCTCCCAAAGAAAATGGTGTCATTGTCCAGCTTATTCTATATATTATTGATTCATTCCGTTGCAAAGATCAATAGTTATTAGTCTAGTTAATTTATGTATATCAGCACTGGAGAAAATAGTGACGTAATTGTCCGGCTCAGCTCAGTTCGCATAAAACGGTGCCAATGCATGCATATCAAAAACAAAACACTGCTTAATATCAAGCAAGTGTCCCCAACTTAAGCAAGCCAAAGGCAACAGTAGCAAGGAACCAAAACTCCAGCTCCAACATATGAAGACAAAAATTGATAATGCATCATGTGTATGCCAGGTTAGATAGATGCGTTTTTAGTCTAGATTTAAACTGACAGAGTTTGTCTGTTTCCCAAACAATGCTAGGAAGATCATTCCAGAGTTTAGGTGCCAAATTTAGGTTGATTTTGATATTCTAGGTATTAACAACTGGCCAGAATTCTGAGATCGTAATAGACGCGAAGGACTATAATGCCTCTTAATAGAGGTCACTCAGATACTGGGGAGCTAAGGCATTTAGTGCTTTGTAAGTAATTAGCAAGATTTTAAAATTTATATGTAGCACGTGACCTACAATTTATGAATAACTCACTCCTCAATGTATTGGACCAGATCAGAAGACTATGTTCACTCTTGAGCCAGCATTGCAGCTAGACAAGGGAAATAACCACAGAAGACAGGGTTATAGTTTGGAAGGGTGAGTATTTTCTTGTGTTAGAGTTAGTTGGAAACAACAATAAAGGGAAAATAAACAAACCCAAAACAACAACTCAAACTAATTCACAAGGACACTTTGACGAACTTCCTAAACAAAGCAGCCTTTAACTCAGATAACAATGTTTTTTTTGTATGTTATTTAGTCCTGTAATTATTTGTTTTTTATATTGATTTATATTAGTATTTGTTATATCATCATATCCCAACAAACCGTCCCATACCAGTGTGATCATAAGATCTTAAACTAGATGGAACTAGATTAAATATTTTGACTGTTGCGATTCCAAATCGGTTTAATGACCTGTAACTCTGCCTGAGTATCGGACAAGTGTTCACTGTTGGCCAGAGCTGGCCCCCTGACTAAGCCTGGTTTCTCCCGAGGTTTTTTTCTCCATTTGTTGCAGTTTTGGTTCCTTGCCGCTGTTGCCTTTGGCTTGCTTAAGTTGGGGACACTTGCTTGATATTCAGCAGTGTTTTTGATATGCCTGCATTGGCGCCGTTGTATGCGAACTGAGCTAAGCCGGATGATTACGTCACTGTTTTCTGCAGTGCTGATATACGTAAATTAACTAGACTAATAACTACTGATATTTGCAACGGAATGAATCAATAATATATAGAATAAGCTGCACAATGACACCATTTTCTTATTAATGTAAAGCTGCTTTTCCACAATTTGCATTGTAAAAAGCGCTATATAAATAAAGATGACTTGACTTGACTATTATGTTTAGCTCTAGGATTATTCTATTAATTCCTACTTGGCTCTGGTACTTATTTTTAGATTAGTTTAACATATAACTACTACTTTTAAGCCAATCTTGACTCTGTACCATATAAATGGAGTAACCAATTCACATTTAAAACACAGTTTACAATTGCATAAATCAATGACCTTTTTCCTTTAGAACAATTCAAATAAAAAAATGAAAATGGAACCAAATGAAATAAAACAATTTAGACAATAATTTCAAATAAATGGTCCAATGACACACACACAAAAAAAGGTCAGGGTTCTTTTTCTATTAAATGTCTTTGACAAAATGACCCAAGTAAATAAGCAGGAAAGTAGCTCAGTTAAATGTCTTTTGCTCTCCCATCCTAACGTTTAAGTAAAGAACGCAGATACGGAACTCCGAGATTGAAAAAAGTGAAGAAAAAAAAACAGTTCTTGTTCGGATATGGATATGTGTGATCCTACCACCATGGAACACAAATTGTTGTCCAAGCTCAGGAAAACCAGATTGGCTCGCCAGTTTCCGCCAATGTTGAGTACTCTTCGTTGATGGCAGAAACAATATGTCCTTGCGAAAAACAAGGCAAAAGAAATCTAAATTAATTACAATTAATTTACATTTAGCCACTTCAACACTGCAAAATTATCATTTAATATTGCAAAACGCTTTAAAATGCATCAATACACATATCCCAACACACATTTCCTTTCCTTTTACAAAAATATAACTATATTGATGAAGGATAACATCTTAAGAGTGACATGTGCGCTCAATGAGCTTGTAGCTCGTTGCACATAAGCTCGCATGGTTAACAAAACTCCTCGTGGGGGGCGCTAGAGAGCACCAAATGGAGTGGACGTAAATTCGGGGAGCTCCCTCGATAAGCCTCTATAAATTTGTATTTTTGACTACTTTTATTACGAAAGTTTGCTCAACAACATCTAACAGTGAGATGAAGAAGGCTAAATCCAAGAAAGGTGATCTTCCAACCTACATAGATGAACAACTGGCCGAGTGTGCGTCGTCTAAAGAACACGAGACTGATTGTGATCGCGGCCCGGCCCCAGATTCGTCAGATATTCTCTCCGCTATTCAAACTATGAATAACAGCATGAACGACAGATTTAACTCGTTGGAAGCGACTTCATCTCAATTGCAAACAGCGTTGTCTGAAACCACCACGCGTATCTCGGATCTTGAGTGTGTTAAAGTTGAGCACGAAACCCGCATTTCTGCACTGGAGGCCTCCTGTCAGGAAATCCTAGCTACTAATAAGGCCCTACGTGCCAAAGTGGATGACCTCGAGGGCCGTTCCCGGCGACAGAATATTAAAATTGTCGGCCTACCCGAGAATGTGGAGTCCGGTCGCCCAACGGAGTTTGTGGAAAAACTCCTCCCGACCCTTCTGGGAACCGAGAACTTTCCTGGGGGGATTAAAATTGACCGTGCACACCGCACCGGGCCATTACCATCAAAAGGAGGGCGTCCTCGAATCCTGATTGCGAGGATACACCACTACCCGGTCAAGGAGACGATCCTTCGGCTCGCGCGGCAACACTCGCCTCTAAAATATGACGGAATACAAATCTCCATCTTCCCAGATCTCACAGCAGAGGTACTTGCACAACGAAGGGCGTTTGACGGAGTGAAGAAGAAGTTGAAGGAAGCCGGTATCCGATTAGGAATGCTGTTCCCTGCACGTCTGATTGTCACCCAGGGTACCAACAAGAAAATCTTTGGTTCGGTTTCGGAGGCTGAGGTGTTTGTGAACACCATCACTGAACAAGAACCTTCTTGATCTGCTGCTTGGGACTTTCTCAATGCTATTACCATGGCTGAAAGACTTCAATCATCACTCCTTCTGTTTACTAGCGGCCTATTATAAGAGGTTGTGAGTATATTTCCACGCACAAAAAATAAGGGGGAGAAAAAAAAAAAAAAGACTTTTTCACAGACCTTTGTGTCTATCTGTTCAGATTATATATGTTATGCTTTACTTGCATTTACATTTTTAAGACTATCTGTTGTAAAATGCACATTCTTGAAATTATTTTAATAATGTTAAAACCCTTTGTTACAATAGATGTGTGATACATGCACTATTGGTCAGGCTTACTGAGCAATTCTTTTGTTATTTACATAGTTGTTCAGAGGCTGTTGGGGAGCCCCTGATCTCTCTGTTAGAGACTACTTTTGTAGGCAGGTTTTCTTCTCCTTCTGCTGCCAGCAGCTCCACTGTTCCTATGAGGGTTTTTTTCCCGGCTTCGGCTCCGTTATTTTTTTTGTCCCGTGTTTAGTGTTTTGTGTTTGTATAACTCCTTCACTGGTTGAGATCTATTTGAATTTCTTTTGCAGTTGGCATTACGCAAGATATTTTAGCCCACACCATGACTAGTAGTATGGGGCTGCCACTTAAAGGTGGCAATGTCACTCTCGCCAGCTGGAATGTCAGGGGATTAAATAACCAAATTAAAAGAGCTAAAGTTTTTTCTTATTTGAAGTCCATCTCTGCTGACATAATATTTCTACAAGAGACACATATTAGACACTCTGAACAAAGGCGACTGAGATGCAATTGGATCTCTCAGGTATTCCAATCTACTTTCTCATCTAGAGCCAGAGGAGTAGCGATTTTGTTTCGTAAATCGGCCTCTTTTAAGCATATATCTACTATCAGTGATCCTAATGGCCGCTATTTAATTGTTTCTGGTCTACTCTTCTCAATTCATGTCACACTGCTTAATGTGTATGGACCTAATTTTGATGACCCTGCTTTTTTCCGCAGAGTCTTTAATCTTCTACCAAACACTCTGAACACGCACCTGATAATTGGTGGTGATTTTAACTTAGTGTTGGATCCTTCTCTTGATAGATTCCCTTCCCGCTCTGGCATACCCTTGGCCAACTCTACCACTGTTCTTAATGATTTGATTACCGCTTTTGATCTAGTCGATATCTGGAGACTAAAATACCCAACAGACATGCAGTATACTTTCTTTTCACAAGTTCACAAATCATACTCTAGGATAGATTTCTTCTTAGTTGATTCTAAAATTATTCCTTGTGTTAAATCACTGAAACATCACAATAGAATTATCTCCGATCATTCACCAGTGACAATATCTTTAGATCTCCTTGAAATTAAGCCCAGCTATAACTGGCGTTTTAATCCTAATCTGCTTTTAGATGCCAAATTTTGTGAACAACTAACAGAGTTACTTGTTGAGTTTCTCAAATTCAACGACACGGGCGAGGTTTCTGATTCCACCTTATGGGAAAGCCTAAAGGCTGTCTTGAGAGGACACATTATCTCATATGAGTCTAGGCTAAAAAAGCAAAGGGTAAAACGCCTTACAGAAATTGATAATTGCCTCACTCAACTGGAGGATGCTTATAGAGATTCTGCAGATTCGGATGTGCTCAATGAAATTACAGCACTTAAATTGGAATATAACCTGATTCTCTCGAACCAAGTTAATAATATGTTGTTAAAAGTCAAGCAAAAGCAGTTTGAACTTGGGGATAAACCAGATAAATTGCTTTCTCGACAGTTGAGGGGGCTACAAGCTTCAAGGGCAATTCACAAAATCAAGAACAAGAATGGTGTTGTTTTAACAAATCCCAGTGAAATCAATAATACATTTAAAGAATTTTACGAAGAGCTATACAAATCAAAGGGATGTTCGGACCCCTCAGCACTAGCTAATTTTCTCCATTCATTACATCTACCAAAATTGGGGTGCATAGAGCAGACAGCTCTGAACGCGGACATAACAGTAGAGGAAATACTAGATGCTATTAAATCTTTCCCGAGTGGCAAGGCGCCTGGCCCAGATGGATTCGGGATCGAATTTTATAAAAAATTTGCGCTGGTACTCTCTCCTTTGTTGTTGAGGATGTTCAATCATTCAATTGGCAGATGTAAACTCCCCCAGTCCCTCTATGATGCAAATATCTCCCTAATTCTTAAAAAAGGTAGAGAAGAAACTGACCCTTCATCATATCGACCCATAGCTCTTTTGAACTCGAATTTAAAATTTTTTACTAAAATCTTGGCTAATAGATTAAATAACTGCATTGGGAAAATTATTCACCATGACCAATCTGGTTTTATTCCCGGCCGTTTTTCTTTTTCCAATGTTAGGCGTTTAATGAATATTTTATATAACAGATTTGATCCTAAAGCTAGTGTCGCAATTCTTGCCCTAGACGCAGAAAAGGCGTTTGACCAAATTGAATGGGATTATATTCTAGCTGTGATTAGAGAATTTGACATGGGTGACGCCTTCGCCTCTTGGGTGAAGATGTTATACGCCTTTCCTACATCCTCAGTTCTTACTAATTTTAACAAGTCACCTCAATTCCAATTATACAGAGGCACCCGTCAGGGCTGCCCTCTCTCACCCTTGCTTTTTGCTATTGCAATTGAACCTCTCGCCCTTGCAATTAAAAGGAGTCCTCTAATTTCGCCTCTGAATTTAGGTGGAATTAATCACCAAATTTCCCTCTATGCAGATGACATTATTCTTTATCTCAGAAACCCAGAACAGTCTATCCCACCCTTACTAAATCTTTTAGAAAAATTCGGTAAACTCTCTGGCTACTCAGTAAATTGGCAAAAAAGCGAATTTATGGCTGTGACAAACATTGATTCAAATTTTATGCGTACTCTACCTTTTAAAATTGCCATAAACAGTCTGAAATATCTTGGAATTAATATACCTAAAAACCCTAAGGATATATACAAGTTTAACTACTCAACAATGCTCGAAAAACCTAAAGAACAATATAAAATGCTGGAGGACCCTACCACTGTCAATGATGGGACGTGTGAATGCTATTAAGATGGTGACGTTACCTAGATTTCTGTATCTTTTCCAGAATCTACCTATCTATTTGCCCAAAAAGTTTTTTAAAAGTTTAGATTCTATTTTGCTCCCATTTGTCTGGGGTTTCAAAGCACATAGAACATCTAAAATACATGTCTGCAAGCCTAGATCGCTGGGGGGTTTGGGTTTGACAAATTTTCAGCATTACTATTGGGCTGCCAATTGTAGATCCTTAACTTACTGGCAGGACCCACGCCCAGACAGTCCTTCAGCTGACATCCCTTCATGGCTAGTGATTGAGCGGGGCACTTCAAATTGTTCCCTCTCCTCACTGCTTTTTGCTGCCCCAGAGACATTTAAAGCTTCAGCAGGATCACAATTTATGATTAACAACTCTTTTAGAATATGGCTTCAGATTGTTAAGACATTTAATTTGCCAAATACCTCTCTTCTTACTCCTATCTGTTGTAACCATGCATTTAAACCTTCACTATTAGACCCAGTGTTCACAGGTTGGGCTAGAAAAGGAATCATTACCTTGAGAGATTTATATATTGACAATAATTTTGCCACATTCACTCAACTAGCAGAGAAATTTGACCTTCCTGCATCACACTTCTTCAGATACTTACAAGTTAGAAATTATGTTCGTTCCACTGTGCCAAACTTTGAAATATTATCAGCTGATAATGAACTGCACAAACTGCTTACTTGCATTCCCAACACCCCTAAATTAATTACAAAATTTGTTGACTTTTTTAGGAGTCAGCTAGATATTTGTACTACCCATCTGAAAAACAATTGGGAAGAGGAACTAGATATTCAAATCTCTGATGAGGACTGGGGAAAATGTCTTAAAAATATATACACCTGTTCCATTAACGCTAGGCACCAGCTTATTCAGTATAAAGTGCTGCACAGATTGCATTACTCTAGGGTTAAACTCAATACTTTCTATCCTACTATCTCCCCTCTCTGCAATAAATGTGAATCTGCAGAGGGCTCTCTTGGTCATCTTTTCTGGGGATGCCCAAAACTTGGTGAATTCTGGTCAGAAGTCTTTCATTTTCTTTCTGATGCTTATGCATGTGAGCTCCCAGTAGACCCTGCAACTGCCATTCTCGGCTGGTCAACTTCCCTGCAGCACCTTAATCATGCTATCCGATTGCCTATACAGTATGGCATGATGATCGCCAAAAAAACTATACTCTGTGTGTGGAAGAAAAACTCGAAGCCACCATTCAAGATCTGGCTATCAGAACTTTCTTCCACTCTGCATGTGGAAAGACTCAGATATAGTATTTCTGGTAATATAGATAAGTTTGAAGTTTCTTGGAGACCTCTTTTCAATCACTTGTTAAAAACCATTGACAAAGCAACTTAATATTTCATTTTTCATTGTCATTTGACTGTCGTTTCCGCTAATCTTTTTCCTTAATTTGACCCCTATTCATTCCTTGCTGGGCAAAAATATGTTCTGTTTTCATGTGCCTGTGTTTAGCGTTGTTGTTATCTGCAAGCATGATTCTAATGGAAGGAGGTTTTATTTTTGTTATTTTATCTATTTATTTATTTTTTTATTTCTATTTTTTATTATTTTTTTTTTTTTTCTGTGTAGTCATGTTTGTTCCTGTAATGTGATTGTACTGTCCATCTGTCTGTGTACCCGAAAATACCACAATAAATATAATAAAAAAAAAAAAAAAAAAAAACTCCTTGTGCGCTATGTGACACTCATCACACTCATATGGCAAGCAAATGCATATAAACACTATTAACTAGCAGAACAACAGTTAATTCAAACATAGTTTGCATTAATTATACATCACAGTTTCATTTAAGAGCATCTAACCCCACAAAAGACTGAAAAATTTACAAATCACAACTAAATAAGGTAGTTTATGAACTCACTTACCAAGAAAAGATTGATAATCACAAATGCTCTCTATGAATCAAAAAAAGTCAGCTTTATTTAGCTTTCTTTCGTGAGATGAATCAGCTCAGCTTTAATTTCTCTTAACTGTGGAACTCAAATTGACGCAAATCACTGCTCCAGCTAATTATCTCATCATTCCTATGAGCAGGAAGGGGTCCAGAACAAATTACAGTGTCTGACATTGTACGTGAGAGTTCACACACCTCTATAATGTTAATTTTGGTGATCTCCGACTGGCGAAGTCAAACATCATTAGCGCCCTGTGAATAACAATCTTAGAGTATTTACGATTAGCATTAGCCAGCACTTTTAAATTTGCTTTGATGTCAGGCACTCTGGCTCCCGGCAAACATATGACTATGGTGGTTGGTGTCTCTATTTTCACGTTCCGTGTAATAGAATCGCCAATAACTAGGGCACTTTCAACAGGATTCTCAGTGGGTGCATCACTGAGTGGGGAGAAGCTGTTTGATGTTCTAATCGGAACTGAAGAGTGGTGTTTTTTCCCACGACTAGGCCGCCTCAAGGTTAGGGTTAGGCTGCACGGGCTCTACAGCCGGAACCGAACAATGTACGGAGTTCGCTAAGCTAGTCGCATCCAAAACAGTATCTGAAGCCCTTGCATTCTTACTATCCTCAATTAAAGTTTGGATGCGTGTCTCTAATTCTAAGATTTTTTCTGTCAGCCTGACTATTTCCCTATATTTATGACATGTGAAACCCTCATCGCTGACAGAGAAACCTATACTATGCATGTGACAGGCAGTGCAAGTAACAATGAAAGGAGAAGATGACATAGCTTACCGTGTTCGTAGACCGACCCGACTTACCAGTTGTTAGATGAACTTGTAGAAACAGGAGAGCGTGACAGAAATGACGGTGGCCACGGATAACACAAACTAGCGTAATGCTAACGCGTTGTGATGATGATTTAGATTAAACAATTAAAAACTAGCAATGTCAGATTAATGTGATAGGGAATATAAGACAATATCAGATATATAGTGAAGATAAAGCTCACAGCAAACAATGACAATAAATAGATTCAAAACAAAGCTTTATGGAGCAACAGACTCAAACAATTCAGCAGCGAGGCAGACAGGAGCAATCGAAACCAGGAGCAGCAAGGCAACAGTGCCAGCAAATGCAAATGGTGCCAGCAAGGCAACAGAGTTCACTCTTTAATTAAAAAACATAGACCTGTACATAGCAAAACTTTTATCGTAATCATATTAGAAAGGTCACGCAGCCATTAAAAAAAACAATATCGTTCCACCACTAGTCGGTGGCCCTTTGCTCTGTATTTTTGGCAGAGTTTGGCCCTTGGTGAAAACTAATTGAGGAAACCTGCTATATGCTGTCATATGTGTAATGAATATTTAACCGTAGTATACATAGCCAATTAGTTAGAGTAGTTCACTGCTTTTTATCTTGCACTTTGCAAGAGAGAATTCCTTTGGCGTGGGAATCAAACTGGGTATCTTCAGGTTACCAGCCTGACTCCCTCACCATCAGACCACGACTACCCCAAAGGACAATGAAACAGGACTTTCTTTTCCCATCATACTTTGCAAAGCAGCTGACCTGGGGGAATAAATGTTGAAATAAAGTGTTATTTTAAGCAGTTTTAACTAGATTTGAAAATGGAGAGACTTTAATGTTTACCGTTCTATTATGTTGATATTTAAAAGTTTGTTATGTTACTAGTTTTGGAGTTACACTTGAGGTGAAGTGTTAAGCTTGTGATTGGGTTGAGGACATGCTAACAAAAATGATCAACTTTCATTAATAATAAAGCAAATGCTATGGATGTGTTTGGATGAAACCAGTATGATTTCGGGACTGTAAATTCAGAACATCACACATTTTATATAAATCATAAGTGTAATATATTGTTCATGCAGATCTATACCATGCATTACGGTAGTTCCTCGTATGTTGAGTGTTGGTTGGAGCAGCAATACGGTGTAAAACGGGAGAGTGAATTCTAAGCGTGCAGCAGTAAAAGACTCAGTAGTGAAATGGTCGTCTGTGTCGTTCTTTGAAACAGTAAAACATAACAGTGGCGACGAGGTGGTTTCGGAAGACCCAGTGCACAGAATGAGCAAGGAAAAATCTGAGGAAAACAGTGGTGTAGAAGAGGAAAGAAAACTGTAAGTCAAACAAAAGTGCACAGAGGCTGAGTCACATGCTGAGCTTCTGGGAGTAGGGTGACATCTAGAGGATGAAATTATTACAACAGCCACGGTAAAAGCCGGTCTGTCATTTACTGCACGAAATTAACTATGTATTAAAAAAAATAATAATAATAAGAGAGAAAAATAGAACGACTGAATAATTTTCAGTGAAAAAAAAAATCTAAATGTGAATTTTTCTGGAACTCTGTGGAGTATTTGGGATTCAAGATTGATGAAAAAGGAGTGAATCCAATGGAGAATAAGGTGGAAGCAGTTGTGAAGGCCTCAGCTTCGACAAATATCTCGGAATTAAGATCCTTTCTGGGGCTTCTGAACTACTATGGAAAGTTTGTGGCAAATCTTTCCACATTGTTGCAACCACTGCACCGATTGTTGCAGGCCTATGTGAATTGGCAATGGTCTTCATAGTGTGCTCAAGCTTTCAACGCCTGTAAACAGCACGTGTTGTCAAGTAAGTGGTTAGCTCCCTATGATCCCAAGAAGCCAATAAGACTCGCCTGTGACGCCTCACCCAATGGCGTCGGTGCATTATCTCTCATGTACTACCTTCAGGGGAAGAACACCCCATTGCATTCGCATCAAGGACTCTGAAAGCAAGTGAAAAAAAACTATGCGCAGATTGAGAGAGAGGCCCTGAGCATAGTCTTTGGAGTGAAAAAGTTTCACAAGTATTTACAGTCGTGGCCAAAAGTTTTGAGAATTATATAAATATTAGTTTTCACAAAGTTTGCTGCTAAACTGCTTTTAGATCTTTGTTTCAGTTGTTTCTGTGATGTACTGAAATATAATTACAATCACTTCAAGTTTCAAAGACTTTTATCGACAATTACATGACATTTATGCAAAGAGTCAGTATTTGCAGTGTTGGCGGTTCTTTTTCAGGACTTCTGCAATTCGACTGGGCATGCTCTCAATCAACTTCTGGGCCAAATCCTGACTGATAGCAACCCATTCTTTTTCACAATCACTTCTTGGAGTTTGTCAGAAGGGTTTTTGTTTGCCCATTAGGGTTTTTGTTTGTCCACCCGCCTCTTGAGGATTGACCACAAGTTCTCAATGGGATTAAGATTTGGGGAGTTTCCAGGCCATGGACCCAAAATTTCAATGTTCTGGTCCCCGAGCCACTTAGTTATCACTTTTGCCTTATGGCACTGTGCTCCATCGTGCTGGAAAATGCATTGTTCTTCACCAAACTGTTGTTGGAAGAAGTTGCTGTTGGAGGGTGTTTTGGTACCATTCTTTATTCATGGCTGTGTTTTTGGGCAGAATTGTGAGTGAGCCCACTCCCTTGGATGAGAAGCAACCCCACACATGAATGGTCTCAGGATGCTTTACTGTTGGGATGACACAGAACTGATGGTAGCCTTTTCATCTCCTGACAAGCCTTTTTCCAGATGCCCCAAACAATTGGAAAGGGGCTTCATCGGAGAATATGACTTCGCCCCAGTCCTCAGCAGTCCATTCACGATACTTTCTGCAGAAGATCAATCTGTCCCTGATGTTTTTTTTGGAGAGAAGTGGCTTCTTTGCTGCCCTTCTTGACACCAGGCCATCTTCCAAAAGTCTTCGCCTCACTGTGCATGCAGATGCCTTCATACCTGCCTGCTGCCATTCCTGAGCAAGCTCTGCACTGGTGGCACTCGGATCCCGCAGCTGAATCCTCTTTAGGAGATTATCCTGGCACTTGCTGGACTTTCTTGGACGCCCTGAAGCCTTCTTTACAAGAATTGAACCTCTTTCCTTGAAGTTGCTGATGATCCTATAAATTGTTGATTTAGGTGCAATCTTAGTAGCCACAATATCCTTGCCTGTGAAGCCATTTTTATGCAACGCAATGATGGCTGCACGCGTTTCTTTGCAGGTCACCATGGTTAACAATGGAAGAACAATGATTTCAAGCATCACCCTCCTTTTAACATGTCAAGTCTGCCATTCTAACCCAATCAGCCTGACATAATGATCTCCAGCCTTGTGCTCGTCAACATTCTCACCTGAGTTGAAGATTACTGAAATGATCTCAGCAGGTCCTTTAATGACAGCAATGAAATGCAGTGGAAAGGTTTTTTGGGATTAAGTTAATTTTCATGGAAAAGAAGGACTGTGCAATTCATCTTATCACTCTTCATAACATTCTGGAGTATATGCAAATTGCTATTATAAAAACTTAAGCAGCGACTTTTCCAATTTCCAATATTAATGTAAATCTCAAAAATTTTGGCCACGACTGTATATGGCCGCAAGTTCCATCTGCTAACTGATCATAAACCTCTTTTTGCAATCCTAGGTCCCAAGTTTGCCATTCCAACACTTTCTGCACTCCGTATGCAACGGTGGGCTTTGACCTTGTTGGCCTATGATTATGACATTGAGTATAGATGCTCTTCTGATCATGCAAACGTAGATGCATTGTCCAGATTGCTATGCAAAACAACCTCTATGGGGGGGAAGAGGAGACTGTTTCAAGTCTCACACCTAGATGAATTGCCCGTCTCTGCAAGGGACATTGCCACTGAAACAAGGAGAAATCCTTTGCTATCAAAAGTGTTGGACCTAACTCTGTCAGGATGGCCAAATCATGTCACAGATGAGCACTTGAAACCACTCCTTGTAAGGAAAGACAAGCTCTCAACAGAACAGGGCTGCATACTGTGGGGCTCAAGAGTGATCATTCCACCTAAGCATATGGAAAGACTGTTGTCTGAGCTGCATGAGGGACATCCAGGCATTATAAGAATGAAAGCATTGGCAAGAGGATACCTATGGTGGCCGGGTCTCGACCAAGACATCCAGAACTTTGTAAGTAAATGTGCTCCATGTGAGTTGGAGAGAAACCAACCACCCTGTGCCCCTCTTCACCCATGGTCTTGGGTAACAACACCCTGGGAGCGCAGTCACATAGACTATGCGGAAATAGACAAGCAACACTTCTTGGTGATTGTGGATGTTCATTCGAAATGGGTGGAAATCTTTCCTACTCAGCTGACCAATGCAGAAAAGACTATAAACCTCTTGTGTCATCTCTGTGCTTCCTATGGATTCCAAAAAGAGCTGGAATCGGACAATGGCCCACCATTCACCTACAGGGAGTTTGAGGAGCTCCTAAGGAATGATGTTTAATTAAAGTTCGGAAGGATCAGGTGCAGATAATTAATCATATCAGCACAAGTGGAGAGCTTTCAGTTAATCAACTCAATCAATGACAAGAGGTATAAATACAGCAGACTTACCTCTGTTCGTCTGAGAGTTTACCAGCATTTGGCTTTGACCTTGCAACATGTCTCAAATCCAACTTTTCCCTTCTGATGAAGAATCCAACTCCTCTCTGGATTCCCCGCCGCAATCTGTTGGTCCCAGGACTACTCCTTCTCCGCCTGACACAGCCACAGAGCCCCAGGCTTCACCAGCGGACGCCAGCCTGCCTGCGCAGCTACTCGTTCGCCAAGACGCAGAGGCCTACCCTCGCCACCACCAGCGAGGTCTCCAGTTTCCTCCCTGGCATCCTCATATCGTTCGGCCCTCCCAACGAATCCACCTATCGGGAAGTGGACCGTTTTAAGTTTGAGGCAAGCACTGAATAATTCTGATGTTTCGCACAGGATGAACAAAGCGGAATTATACAAGCTTTAAGTCACCCTGCAATCGGTAAACCTTTTATTGAATTCATTTCAAGTTCTTGACTGTATTGTATCAGCTAATCTATGTTCTGATCTCTGTTGTAACTGAGTGTTGTTAAAACGCTTTTGTAATGACTCAAACGTTAAGTAAATGTTTGATCATGTTTTGATGGTTGAGATATTGTGAAGAGAGTCAACATTTATTAATTTGATCTCATCCAGAGTTTAAACTCTGAAGTGGGTGGTGTATTACAGTAAAACTGTGATTCTATGATGTGAGACTCAGCAGTGTTGCAACAGTCAAATTATTATACATTTTTTAGAAGTTTGTTAGTGCACAATAAAATTTCAGTCTGCATGCATTGGAGCAAGAGATTTTAATTTTTTTTTAAACTGTCACCATTGTTGTGATTTGTACGTTGATTCTTGGTGTCCGTATAACCTTTTTTTTTTGTACAAACTTGTTTTGCCTGTATGAGTTAGAATGATGGTGAACAATTGATAGCAGTTTATCACAACATTGCTTTACTATAATGCATAGCACAGAGCTAATAGTGCATCATCCATTTCATCAGAGACTAAATTATGAGTAAGATCTCTAAGATGACTAAATAATGACTCTTCATCATCACTTAACCATCAGCACCTGATCATACATTCTCTTGTGATTCACACCTTAACTAATGAGTTATACAGACATCAAGAATCGATGTACAAATCACAACAATGGTGACAGTTAAAAAAAAAAAAGTCTCTTATTCCAGTGCATGCAGACTGAAATTTTGTTGTGCACTAACAAACTTCTAAAAAATGTATTATTTGACTATTGCAACACTGCTGAGCCTCACACCATAGAATCACAGTTTTACTCAAATGCACTTCCTATTCCAGAGTCTCAACTCTGAATGAGACTACTAAATGTTGACTGTCTTCATCACCACTCAACAATCAGCTCATGAGCAAACATTTGCTTGACATATGTGCCATAACAAAAGTGCTCCAACAACATTTAGATGTCAGAACATCTGATACAATAAAGTCAAGAGCCCATTTAAAGCCAATACTGACCTCAAAGACGGTAACTTCAAATTAATTCAATAAATCATTAACATCTAAACCTGTTAGTTCTCATAAGAACTTCTGTAGACGTATGACAGAAATAAAGTCAGTATAGTTAGTTGTGAGTGAAGCTGGGAAAGTTTTGTAGAATTTGTGGAGTTGGTCAATCAAATCTCAAGAATCTAAAGAGATTCTTTTATCTTCAGTTGATTCATCGATGGCTGTGACTGAAGTCAGTTGTAGTTCTTGTGTTTCTCTGTCCTTCAGTGATTCTGCTTGTTAACAGCAGGTGTTCATCATTAATGTTCAATCATCACTTAATGATCTCATTATCTCTGACACTGCTTCAATGGTACTTTAACTCAGTAGTGCGCACACACATGACCACTAAACAGTGTTAATTAACCTGGGCATTTTTCTGTGAACTATTACATAAATCTTACCTATTTCATTTACATATGACTGACAAATATGAATCACATTAAGTTTATTAGTTTGTTTATGTTAAACTATATGTAATCCAAATGGATGGAAAATTGCTATGTAATTAAATTACATAAAACTTATGTTTAGACTGAAATATTTTTTTGAGTGTGCTGATCAATTTGTCAATTTCTTCACTGACAAGACATCTACCATCAGCAGCCAGTTCTCAGCTCCACACACACAGGAACTCGGGCCATCCACATCCACTTCTCTCTTCCTTCTCTCTTCTCAATGAGGCAGAAGTCAGTCATCCCACGATCTGCCCTCTAGACCCCGTCCGCTCACACTTTCTACAAGCCATATCACCCACTCTTTTGCCAGCACTTACACACATTATTAACACATCTCTCTACACAATCACTTTCCCTACCGCATTTAAGCAGGCTTGGGCAACCACACTGCTTCAAAAAACCCACATTAAACACATCACTTGTAGACAGTTACAGACTTGTCTCTCTCCTACCATTCATAGCAAAAACACTTGAACGAGTTCAACCAGGTGTCATCTTTCCTCACACAGAACAACCAACTGGATGTCAACCAATCTGGATTCAAGAGTAGCCATTCAACCGAGACTGCACTACTGTCGGTCACAGAATCCCTGCGTATTGCAAAGCCTGATTCCAAATCATCTGGTCTCATTCTGCTGGATCTATCTGCTGCCTTTGACACCATGAATCATCAAATTCTTCTGTCCTCCCTCTCGCCACATGGCATCTCAAGTACTGGACTTCAATGGTTTAATTCCTATCTCACAAATATGTCTTTCAGAGTTGTCTGGGGAGGAGAGGTATCCAAAGCTCATCAACTGATCACTGGGGTTCCTCAGGGTTCAGTTCTTGGACCCCTCCAGTTCTCCATTTATACTACATCACTGGGTACCATCATACAGGCACATGGTTTCTCCTGCCATTGCTGTGCTGATGACACAATTTTCAAAAGACAACTGAAAACGCATCTCTTTCGTGAGCACTTATCCTTTTCTATTCTAGCTTATACTACTCTGAGCAATATCTGAAACTTCCTGTTCGCCTCTTCATGATGAATCGCTTGTTTGTTTTCCTCACTTGTTGGTGCTCAAATGTAATGACTGAGGTAAATCAGACACAAATATTTGTTATATTTAACATATATTCTTAAAACCCCTCTCTGGCTGCAAACCAAACTGCCTACCCCAACCTGTACGATAAGAAACTAACCTGATATGAGCGAAGAAATCCTAATCTCAGTGTTATTCGGCATTAGTCTCTTAGGACCGCATGACAACAGAGTGTGAGCAGACACTTCTGATAATCTGATAGCAGCCCCCACTTCACAGATCGTTTTACAAACAACAACCATGTATAGGCAAAGCTAGCTCTGTAGCAACCCCACACGTATATCCGACAAGTTAAAGCCCTCTACCTCGACTAAAAGCGGTTAGCATCCTGCCTAACACCTAGACACGTGTGAGCGTAGAGTGTATCATTCGAACCAGATCTTGAGAGATTAAATGTCTTTTATCTTCAGTTGATTTCATCAAAGGCTGTGACTGAAGTCAGTTGCAGTTCTTGTGTTTCTCTGGCTGCGTCCGAAATTGCCTACTTCTAGGCAAAAAGCAGTAGGCGAGCGAATAAGTATGTCCGAAACATTAGTAGTCATAAAAGAGTAGGCGAGAATTACCTCGGTGATGTACTATTTCTCGCGAGATTCGGACGTACTTCTACATAAAGTTCGTCCGAAATCGCCTACTTCTCTACTATATAGTAGCGGAAAAGCAGTATAGGTGAGCGAAAAAGTATGTTCAAAATCTTAGTAGTCATAAAAGAGTAGTCTGCTTCCGCCCAGATTCTTGAGCGCTTTCCGAAAAGTACTTTTCTATCCCAGGAGGCCACGGGAGAGGATACGTCATAATCAAACACGGAGGAGAAAGAGGCGTTTTCAAATGTGAGTATTAAAAACATTCCTTGCGTTAAAATTTGTTGCATTTGTTGAACTACTGTAAACTGTTGAAGTGTTGAAAGTGTAAAGACGCAAGGCAGTATAGTTGTGATTTTGCTGTAAAAACACGTTTTATTACGTACAGCTAACAGGAGCTCTAGTAAGATCACATATGTCACCAAAGTAGATTTACATTACTTCTGAACCATATACATCATAAATACACTTGCTAAATGTTTATTTAACATCTGACAGGGAAATATTCAATAAGTATTGCAGATGATGAGCACATCACAACATGAAATAGACATTTGAGTGTGTGCTATTATGTAGAATTCAACACGGCTTACATTACATGAATGTAAGTAATATAAATAAACAAATGTACAAGTAACTCGACATTAGTTATCTGTTTTATTTGACTGTTTGTACTGATGATAAATGAAGGAACATTTGTATTGTATAAGAAGTCAGTTAACACGAGTGACTTGTTCAAGGACGCATTGGTGGTCGGCTGCAGAGATCGAACCAGCAACCTTCTGCTTATCATTTCAGTGGTTCAGCACATGATTCAAAACTACATTAATAATTTGCATGAAAAAATGGCAAGAAAAGGAATGCTGACATGGATTTTAAAATGTTTTAATCTTCAAATGTTTTTTAACAGTTAGTCATGCTCATGGAGAGCAGGCACACGAATGTTTGGAGCAGACACAGTGGCAGCCAGATTGTCTCGCACATCTTCTCCGACTCTTGCTTCAAGGTTGTGGGGTTCATGGGTCCATCATCATCGTCTTCCTCATCCTCTGGATCAGTTATGTCCCCATTTAGAAGAGCAGTAATGAGGGACATGATGGACGGCAAAGACAGGTGAAGATGTTCATGGTGATCAAAATAAAGCTGCAGAATTGGCACAGCTGTGTTGAGATGGCAGAAGGATGGACAGTAGGAGGGTTCAACGCCTGTAAATATGTGATTATTAGTACAATACGTCTGAATAAAGCTTTGTTTCATGTGTTGTTGACTTGTATATGTATTTATTTATTGTGCTTAATTTATTAATTCTTTTACTAATTTGTTTCCTATTGTTGTCAGTGTATAAAAAGGGTAGTTGTGGCCTAGTGGTGAGGGAGTCGGACTTGTAATCTGAAGGTTGCAGGTTGGATTCCCAGGCCGGCAAGAATTGAAAGTGGGGATTGTGAATAAAAAGCACTCTCTCCACCTTCGATACCATGACTAAAGTGCCCTTGAGCAATGCACCTAACCCCTAATTGCTCCCCTTGTAAGTCACTTTGGATAAAAGCATCTGCTAAATGATGGAAAAAATAAAATATAATTATTTTATTAATTCATGCTTTAAATCATTGCTTGACTGAAAACTGAGATGTATTCACCTTGACTGCACTTGTCTAGTGTGTGTTCATGCATAGCTATGTCACATGACAAAACATGACATTTTGCTTGTTTTACTAAAACATCATTTTCAGTAAGAAGTAATAAAATGAAGTATTGGGCAGCATTTTCATTATTATTGTGTGTAAGTGTTGAGGTGGGCTAGCAATACAATTCATTCTGGGGTAATCTTATTTTTATTAGTAATACTTACATTTTCTGAGTACAAAATCAACATTCTTCTCCAAAGGCAGGATCTTCGAGCAGCTGCGAAAAACCGTACTGGGTAGGGTTGAGTTACTGATGCTGTGAGGTGTTAGTGCAGCTGTGACTCATGTCTTTTTTATTATTATCTATTGCAGAACTTATAATTACATACAAGATCAGAGAAAATACCATGGTTGTATCTTTAACAATCAAGTCAAGTCAAGTCATCTTTATTTATATAGCGCTTTTTACAATGCAAATTGTGGCAAAGCAGCTTTACATTAATAAGAAAATGGTGTCATTGTGCAGCTTATTCTATATATTATTGATTCATTCCGTTGCAAATATCAATAGTTATTAGTCTAGTTAATTTAGGTATATCAGCCCTGCAGAAAACAGTGACGTAATCGTCCGGCTCAGCTCAGTTTGTATACAACGGCGCCAATGCAGGCATATCAAAAACACTGCTGAATATCAAGCAAGTGTCCCCAACTTAGGCAAGCCAAAGGCAACAGCGGCAAGGAACCAAAACTCCAACAAATGGAGAAAAAAACCTCGGGAGAAACCAGGCTTAGTCGGGGGGCCAGTTCTCCTCTGGCCAACAGTGAACACTTGTCCGATACTCAGGCAGAGTTACGGGTCATTAAACCGATTTGGAATCGCAACAGTCAAAATATTTAATCTAGTTCCATCTAGTTAAAGATCTTTTTGATCACGCCGGAATGGGATGGTTTGTTGGGATATGTGCCACTGGCTGATGAGTTGGTAAGGTCTTAACAAAGGATGAGCTATCATAAACAATCATAAACAAAAAAGACAAAAAAAAATTATTTGTGTACATCATAATATGAGATTAATTGCAGAGCACAAAAAAGCAATGATAAGGTTAAATATATGAATAATTCATCATAATTCATTATATGTTTTATAAGCCTGATGAATGAAACCAATTCTTAAATTCAAGAAAAAGAGGGAAACAGAAGATTTAATTCACTTTTGCTTGTGAATGAAAATGTTTGCATATAAAATGAATTAACATATTCAAAAGATTGCGATTTTGGGTTTTTATAATAATAAAAAAATATCTTTAAGGATAAAACTGGGTCACATTAGGGTTGAAAATATAAGAACTGAAATTAACCGCAAATGTATTCCTACAATCACAAAATAAATGGGGAGCCGTTTTTTCAACTAGACCAGAAAATTAGCAAGTTTAATCAATATCAAGATATTTAAAGATAGATGAATTAAACCTGTCACTCATATCTTTTAAGTTGTTGCGCTTGCGGTAGCGTTGTAGGTCACATGATAACGTCAACGTGGAGGATGATTTCCGGATCGCATTCATACTTAACGAGATTTCATTCATACTCTTTTAGCACTCGTTAAGTACCTACTCATTGAAATTAAGTACCTACTCACTGAGTAGGCGATTTCGGACTCAGCCTATGTCTTTCAGTGATTCTGCTTGTTAACAGCAGGTGTTCATCATTAATGTCCAATCATCACTTAATGATCTCATTAACTCTGATCAACAACACTGGCACCATTTAAAAAGCTTTTTTATAGCACTGTTTCACTTGTGAATAATGCATGACTTTCTTTTTACTGCATATATTGTCATCTTATTTCTAGAACTCTTAGATGTCTCTAATGTGTTTCTTTATCAGTTGTATTTGTTTGAGAATATACATTGAGTATCTTATTGGTTTAATTGTCTTGCAGTTGCTGATGGCCACATTGTGTTATTGAATCCTCCTGCCACACCACACTCTGTTACAGTTGTAAGTGATTATTGTCTTTAGTTATTTAGGTTTCTGTTTGCTAGACCATACACCCTTACTTATTTGCACTGGAGGATGAAGATGAAGAGACCACTTCTGCTGTGACAGACATTGAAAATATGGGGAGGCCCATAGAGATATGATAATGCATTTCCTCCTTTTTTACATAAAAAAATCAACAATTGATATTGTCATTTTACAGAATATAGCTGGGGATTTAAATGCAGATGAGGGTCCATCTGCCTCCACACAGAATCTGAGCAGTGTAAGAAATTTTCTGCTGCTTCCTCATTTAAATATTTGGTCTGTGTTTGTATTACAGACTTGATCAATCATGTTGAATTATTTTGGCTTTCTTGCTGCCTGCCAAAGAGCTGTATAAGGTCCATCTTCAAAGGCAAATTAGAAAAAGTGACATGGAGATGGACCTTATACAGCTTCAAATGGAGGAGAAAAGGCTGAACATAAAAAAAGCCAGACTTGAGATTGAATTGCTGGAGCACCAGCTTAAGGTGGGAAAAATATGTGAACATTAATCTGTCATTTGTTGAATGGAATATAAAGCAACACATACTTTTTGTTACAGGAAATAAAGAAACCATGAACAACACTTGAGTGTTAACTGAATTTAATTAAAATGATTTTGGCAAATCATGTCTCGCACCACCCTGCCATCTCTTTTGTCTACTGGGTTCACTGGGGGGGGGGGGGGGGGGGGTTCCTCTTGGCCATCTTCATCAAGAGAAGGGGGGGGGGGGCTTTCACCTCTCATTGTGGCGATGTTGTGAAGAACCTTGCTTTCAGGATGCCTATGGTCATCTCCACCTTGACCCGTGTTCGGCTGTAGGCCAGGCTCAGGTTCAGGGTAGGGTGTCATCATATAGGGCAGACAAGGGTACCCTCTCTCCCCCAGCAAATAACCATTGAAGTGTCCTATAATGTTAGTTGAAGTGTATAATTACATAAATATAATAATAAAAAAAAACTGTTTAAGCCAAAACTTACCCTGTTGAAATTTGTCACACAATGATGACTCCCTGAATATTCTGGCATCATGTACAGACCCTGGCCATTTGGCTTCAACATTAGTGATGAGGTGGGTTGCATCACATATTACCTAGTGGGAACCAGTAATGAGGGCGATTTAATGCACCCAAAAATATATTGTTACCTGCACATTGATGCTATGGATTGATTTCCTATTAACATAATCTCCTTCATTGACTGAATGAGATTTAATAGGAATGTGAGTTCCATCAATGCACCCAATCACATTTGGGAACCCTGAAATTGAAAGTTATATAAGAAACATTTTGAAATGACTGTGGCTGTATACAGTATTGATATATAGATAAAGTAGTGCTATGTAACAAAAATGGTCTCATAAATAAATTAACGAATCTTTTGAAAAACGGTAACGCTCCCGCAAATATCCATTTGGATACGAAAACACATCAATACATGGTCTTATCACCCTCTCAGGGCGGAAAAGATTCCGTATAATCTGTGCTTCCACATCCACTGGATCATCTTCAAAAGAGCATACCATGCTCCGTCACCTCTCTGAAACAAACTAACCCTGAAACTAAACCTGCCCCAGAGCAGGTTATGTTCAGAGCTTAAGTTGCTATGGCTACTTACATACCTTGAAACTTACCTCCGTTTTTGGAACCGAAAGCTGAGGTTATCCGCCTACTTACCCTTAAACTTACCCAGGTATAATCACATAACCTGGTTTTTGGAATACCCCCCTGATGATCACGTTTTTTTTTTTATTTGCATGTGCTTTTTTTAATTCACATGTGCTTTTTTTAATTTGCATGTGCTTTTTTTAATTTGCATGTGCTTTTTTTAATTCGCATGTGCTTTTTTAATTTGCATGTGTTTATTATTTGAAGCGCTTTGAGCTCTCTCGGCCACCGTAGAATAGTGAATGAGAGTATAGCATGTAATTTGGAACACAGCCTCTGAGTATCGACTTTGAGCGCTATTAATTCACAGTGTGTTTCTGTAGGTTATTTTCTAGGAAACTTCAAATATGCGTTGTTTCTATGGCATATTACTGTTTTAATGGAAAACAGCATGTTATTGTTGAAATTTGGCTGTTTTTTTACTGCAATTTTTTACATTGTAGTCCCTCACCCTTACTCACAAAATGCCAAAATGTTGCTGGTGCTCAGCTTAATCTTCCAGATGGGGAACCAAAAGGACTGGTAAGCCATCATGGCTGCTGACGACCTACAGCACCAGAGCCAAGCGCAACTGGACAATGAGAGGAGAGGAGAGGAGAGGAGAGGACTAGAGCCCTGCATGGGACTGTTTTTTTAAACCTGCACCCGCCCGCTCCCGCAATCTGTTCCACTCCCGTCCGTGCCCGCAATGTTTGTGTCCACTCTCTCCTGCTCCCGTGGACTTTATCTCACAGCTTGTGAAAAATGTAGCTACACATGTACTCAGACTGAATATTTGTTCAAGTTAACATCACTAACAGATTTATGTCCATTGTAAATGAACACTTTTGCACATTTATTGCAACTTACGAAGTTTTTTTTTTTTCAGTGACAATTGACCCTTGGCAAATTGCCCCTGTTGCAATGCCTGACAAGCCATGTGCTCTCACACCACACATCATGTTCTCCCACAGTGAAAAATACATCGCGGAGCAAAGAGGACACTGACAACGTATGAAACAGTTTCATATTTAAAACATTGTAATTTTTAAAGCAGTTTAAACAATAAATACCGTATAGTGGCTCCTAATGTATCGTGATAGATCCTGCAAATGGTTCGTGAACCGATCATCTCTTCACTAGTTCATTTATAGCATAAAATAAACATGAAAATACATCAGAAGGAATGTTGTTTCAACCGTGGAAAGACGTGAGTAAGCACAATATTTCAAGTTTACCAAATCGTTAATCTAGTATAGGCTACTCCCTGACTGCTTTGTCGGATAAGATGGCGGATTCGGTGTTATCATTGGTTAGATCACCTGTCAATCAAACTGTATGCGAAGGGTCAGTTGTGAATTGTTTCCATATGTCTGACTTGCCTTGTTTTACTTTTGTCAAGTAAACAGCCGCTTTAATTTCCTTCTCATCTTCTTGTGGTGACTCCATTTCTACTACACGCCAAATCTCACCATTCCCAGCGGGTCTGGCGCTAAATTTTCTGACCGCCCACTCCCACCCGCAGCAAGGGTAAAATCGCCCGCTCCTCTGAGATTTGTGTTGGGTCCCACGAGAGCCCAAACCCAATGCAGCCCTATAGAGAGGACCAACGGTACGTGACCCAAGCCAGAGTTACAGCTACACCGGGCTGATCAAGAGTATAATCTCTTTAGCCCTAGCTCATGGATATGAAAACAGAAGGTAAACCACCTCACATAACATATCAGATGCTGAAAGCCTCACAGATCAACACCAAACTGTCACCACAGCAATAGCCCAAGGTACCAGCCAAGCCCTGGGAAAAGCCACGGAAAAAGCACCCTCAACCTGCAAATTCCACAGAATATCCCACAGCCATCAACTACAACATCCTCCTCCAAAGCCCTCACATGGGTGTCAAAGAGAGGCTGAACACGGACAGCTGGATGCATCTTCCTTGTGCAAACAGAAGCTGTGGATACGAGAAAAACAGCTCCCTGAACAGGACTCATTAGGAGTACTGTGAAGTACAAGCTTCCGACGCCTTGCCCAACAGAGCTCAAGCAAGCTTGAGTCGGCGCTGCCACAAAATAACAGCAGCCACACTCCCACCTTCAAACTTCCAGTGAGTTCTTGTTCGAGGAGGCCAACAAGCACCTGCTGACCTCCTGCCACCTGTAGGTCACAGTGCCCTAACCACTTCCTGCAACCACAAGCAAACACCTAGCCCAAACTAACTGACTTCAGGATGACCAATGACACACTGTCAAGGCATGGGCTGAACTTGTCTACTGTCTACCTCACTCCAGGAGACACAAACAACTGTAGCCCAACAAAGACTTCCAGCCTTGTGTGTTGTGTGTCATAGGTGTGTCTAGTCTTTCTGCACCTTCGGTATGTAACGACTGAGGTAAATCAGACACAAATATTTATATTTAACAAATATTCTTAAAACCCCTTTCTGACTGCAAACCAAAGTGCCTACCCCAACCCCCGAAGCAATAGAAATACAGGCCTTTTTACGACCCGAAAGTATGCAGACCTCTGCAGGCTACTAGGAAGACACAAAGCCTGCACACTAAAAACTCCTGGGTCAAAAATAACCCATTATGGGTTATTTTTGACCCAAATCCTGGGTTAAAAAAGGGACCAATTAATTTCTGGCTTATTTCAACCCAGAAAAATGGTTTACTCTTTTTGACCCAAATTCTGGGTTAAATATCTGACCCAAATGTTGGGTTAAAATAACCCAACTTTGTAGTTAATACAACCCAACTTCTGGGTCAAAAGAACAACCCCAATATCTGGGTTGAAATAACTTTAGTAACTTTGGTTACTATGCCAGAATGCCTTATTTCAGAAAATAAAACTTCAGGCACTTTTACATTTTTATTGCATTCAATTAAATTAAACTCAATATAAAAAATACACTTGGACCTGAAACATATTGTACATATCATACATATATGAGGTTAATAGAACATTTAGTGGTCATCTGATATAATGACATCCAGAGTCACGGGTGTATGTTTTGTTACTCGTTCAGTTGAATAAAGTTATGTGATGGCACAGCAGCTCGTGTTCGTCTGTCTGTCTGTCTAAAGAACAGAACATGGTGTCAGAATAAAACTGATATAAATGCAATAAAGAGGATGGCACAGTTACAGCCACCATCGCCTTTAATTCTGCATGGCAATCTATCAGAAAATTGGAAGAACTGGATCCAGACGTTTGAACTTTTCTCGCTAGCCATCGGAGTAGCAGAGAAGTCTGAGATGGTGCAGTGTGCTACATTTCTGCACTCAATGATGAAGTACATACACAAAGTTGAATCCATAAAGCCAAAGAAAAAGACACCAACTTGATGCGGCAACAAGCTCGAGTACAGAAAATGCCCAGCCTATGGGAAAACATATAAGTCTTGTCAGAAGAAAAATTGCAAAGATGTGTAATACCAAAGACCTGCAGAGTCAGAGTAGAACAATGCACATGATTGAACAAGATGGTAACATGTTTATTAGTACAGCGACAGTGGAAAAAGAAAGAAATGTAATGTCCATCAACTCAAGTAAAGAGGATGAACAATGGGTTAGACAATCCAGATAAACAAGATTGATGTAAAGGTGACACTGGATACAGGAGCTGAATGTAATGTCATGGCAGAAAGAGTGTACAAGTTGATAAACACAGCAGGGGGACTGTAGAGGTGGCGCCATTGGGCAAGAAAGCACTGAAGTGAAAGTCGTGACGTGTTGTCAAGTATGGTGACCCATACTCGAAATTGGTGCTCTGCATTTAACCCATCCCAAGTGCACACACACACAGCAGTGAGTAGTGAACACACACATACACACACAGTGAACACACACCCGGAGCAGTGGGCAGCTATTGCGACAGCGCCCGGGGAGCAATTGGGGGTTAGGTGCCTTGCTCAAGGGCACTTTAGTCGTGGTATTGAAGGTGGAGAGAGTGTTGTTTATTCACAATTCCCACCTTCAATTCCTGCCGGCGTGGGAATCGAACCCGAAACCTTCTGATTACAAGCCCAACTCCCTCACCATTAGGCCACGACTACCCCCTATGAATTGTGTGTACAAAGGAAAGAAATACAAAATCCTGTTTGAAATAATGAAGCATGATGCACCTGCCATTCTAGGACGATCTGCATGTCAAAAAATGGGCATGCATGATCAAAAGACTGTATGAAATTGAAAAGAGCAGTGACATTCTCAGAGATTTTGACGAACTATTTGAAGGATTAGGCTGTTTACCAGGAGAACACCACATAAAAATTGATCCAAATATCAGACCAGTTGTGCATGCACCAAGAAGGATACCTGTAGCTCTACGAGAGAAAGTGGTTGAAGAACTACGAAGAATGGAGCAGATGGGGGTCATTGCAAGGCAACCTGAGCCAACTGAATGGCTCAACAGCATAGTAACTGTAGTTACATCGAAGAAAATGCGCATTTGTATGGATCCTAAAGATCTCAATCTGGCAATAAAAAGAGAGCATGATCCAATGCTGACAATAGAGGATATGGTCTCAAGAATGCCAAAGGCAAAGTACTTCACTGTGCAAGACGCAAATCAAGGGTTTTGGCAGATAAAGCTGGATCATGAAAGTTCAAAACTTTGCACAATGAACACGCCAATCGGGCGATATCGTTTTCCGATGTTGCTGTAGCCGCCCGCAAATTGAGTGGTAAGGTGTCTTACTATTAGGGCCGGTTCTAGACATTTGGAGGCCCTAGGCAAAATTTATTTTGGAGGGCCCCTCCTAATAAAACACTGGAAACGATTTCTTACCTTTATAACATCTGTTATTAAAATTTATAAATTTTATTTTTTATATGTCCATATTAACTAAGGTAATCTCTTATTTGTATGTTGGGGATGCTGTCGTGTGTTCTTTTTGTTTGTTTGATTTGTTTCATTTCATTTTTGAATTTGATCATTCCTTAATCATTTTGTGGACGGGATTTCCCCTTCCTATTGATTTATTGCTGTGGCATAAATACCTCAAATATGCGCTATACGCTCTTAAAAATAAAGATTCTAAAAAGGGAGTTTTTACAGTGATGACATAAAAGAACCAGTTTTGGTTCTCTGTAGAACCTTTCAGTGAACAGTTCTTAATGGAACCCGTTTTGTTTTTCTTAGTGTGAAGAACATTCTAAAATAATCTAAATAAACTTTTCTACAGTTAAGAACCCGTGTTGGAAACCTCTGTGAAGTTGTGCCAAATTCACGGAGGTGTTATGGAAAGGTTTCGTGGATTTTAAAGGTTCTTCATGTAACCACAGATTCCAATAAAGAACCTCTATTTTTAAGAGTGTATAAGCCTACACAAATCAACTTACTGATATTGTACTTAAGCTTATTATTATTCTTCTTAGACTAAATTTCTAAACGCTACTCCTCCTAGACCTTTCAAGCTACAACCATCAAACTCGGACCAGAACTTCAGACTATTCTGACTCGGGTTGCTATATCTTTTCAGACTATTCAGAATGTTCAGATGAGCCAAGACTGTTCAAACTCCAACTGTCAAAATTCAAATTTAAACTGCCAATTAGACTCAATGAAGCTGCCATTCTATGTACTATTTCTAATCCATTTAAACTCATTCAAACTCAAAATCTATCTATCATCTGAATATTTCTATCTATCTATCTATCTATCTATCTATCTATCTATCTATCTATCTATCTATCTATCTTTCTATCTATCTATCTATCTATCTATCTATCTATCTATCTATCTATCTATCTATCTATCTATCTATCTATCTATCTATCTATCTATCTATCTAACTCTATCATTCAAACACATCTATATATTTAAACCTAACCCTAACTCTATCATTTGAACACATCTATATATCTAACCCTAACCCTTCCCTAACCATAGCCCTAACCCTACCCTAACCATAAGCCTAACCCTAACACATCTATATATCTAACCCTAACCCTAATCCTACCCTAACCCTAACCCTACCCTACCCTAACCTAAACCTAACCCTAACCTTACCCTAACCCTGACCCTTCCTTAACCCTAACCCTAACCCTACCCTAACCATAACCATAACACTAACCCTAACACATATATATATATAACCCTAACCCTAACCCTACCCCTACCCCTAACCCTACCCTAACCCTAACCATTCCCTAACCATAGCCCTAACCCTACCCTAACCATAAGCCTAACCCTAACACATCTATATATCTAACCCTAATCCTGATCCTACCCTAACCCTAACCCTAACCTAACCTAACCTAACCTAAACCTAAACATAACCATAACCATAACCATAACCCTACTAACCCTAACCCTAACACATCTATATATCTAACCCTAACCCTACCCTAACCCTAACCCTACCCCTAACCCCTAACCCTACCTATCTATCTATCATTTGACCACATCTATCTATCTATCTATCTATCTATCTATCTATCTATCTATCTATCTATCTATCTATCTATCTATCTATCTATCTATCTATCTATCTATCTATCTATCTATCTATCTATCTATCTATCATTTGACCACATCTATCTATCTATCTATCTATCTATCTATCTATCTATCTATCTATCTATCTATCTATCTATCTATCTATCTATCTATCTATCTATCTAACCCTAACTCTATTATTCAAACACATCTATATATTTTACCCCAACCCTAACTCTATCATTTGAACACATCTATATATCTAACCCTAACCTAACCCTCACTCTAACCCTAACCAAAACCTAACCCCAACCTATCCCTAACCCTAACCACAACCCTACCCTAACCCAAACCCGAACCCTAACCCTAACTCTATCATGTGAAAGCATCTATCTATCTATCTATCTATCTAACACTAACCCTAACCCTAACCCATTTGAACACATCTATATATCTAACCCTACCCTTAGCCTAACAATAACCCTAACCCTAACACATCTGTATATCTAACCCTAACCCTAACCATACCCTAACCCTAACACATCTATATATATATATAACCCTAACACTAACCCTACCCTAACCCTAACACTATTTATCTAACCCTAACTCTAACCCTAACACTAACCCTACCCTAGTCTTACCCTAACCCTAACTCCAACCATAACCAAACCCTAACTCTATGATTTGAAAACGTTTATCTATCTAACCCTAACCCTAACCCTAACTGTAACCTCAAACCTAAGCCTAACCCTAACCCTACCCTAACCCTAATTCTAACCCTAACCCTAACCCTAACTCTACCCTAACCTTACCTTACCCTAACCCTAACCCTAACTCTAACCCTAACCCTACCCTAACCCTAACTGTAACCCTAACCCTACCCTAACCTTACCCTAACCATAACTCTAACCCTAACCAAACCCTAACTCTATCATTTGAAAGCATCTATCTATATATCTAACCCTAACCCTACCCTTAGCCTAACAAGAACCCTAACTCTAACACATCTGTATATCTAACCCTAACCCGATCCTAACCACAACCATAACCCTAACCCTAAACCTAACCCTAACCCTAACACATCAATATATCTAACCCTAACACTAACCCTACCCTAACCCTAAGCCTAGCCCTACCCCTACCCTAACCCTAACACTATTTATCTAACCCTAACCCTGACCCTAACCTAGTCTTACCCTAACCCTAACTCCAACCATAAACAAACCCTAACTCTGTGATTTGAAAACACCTATCTATCTATCTATCTATCTATCTATCTATCTATCTATCTATCTATCTATCTATCCATCCATCCATCCATCCATCCATCCATCCATCCATCCATCCATCCATCCATCCATCCATCCATCCATCCATCCATCCATCCATCCATCTATCTATCTAACTGTAACCTTAACCCTAAGCCTAACCCTAACCCTACCCTGACCCTAACTCTAACCCTAACCCTACCCTAACCTAACCTAACCTAAACCTAACCCTAACCCTAACCCTGACCCTTCCCTAACCCTAAACTTAACCCTACCCTACCCATAACCATAACCCTAACCCTAACCCTAACCCTAACACATCTATACATCTAACCATGACCCTAACCCTACCCCTACCCCTACCCCTAACCCTACCCCTACCCCTACCCCTAACCCTACCCTAACCTTTACCCTAACTCTCTCAATTGATTACATCTATCTATCTAACCCTAACCCTAACTCTAACCCTATCCCTAACCCTACCCGAAACTTACCCTAACCCTAACTCTAACCCTAACCAAAACCTAACCGCGAACTATCCCTAACCCTAACCACAACCCTACCCTAACTCTAACTCTATCATTTGAAAGCATCTATCTATCTAACACTTACCCTAACCCTAACCCATTTGAACACATCTATATATCTAACTCTAACCCTAACCCTACCCTTAGCCTAACAATAACCCTAACACATCTGTATATCTAACCCTAACCCTAACCTTATCCTGACCATAACCCTAACCCTAACACATCTATATATCTAACCCTAACACTAACCCTACCCTAACCCTAAGCCTAGCCCTACCCCTAACCCTACCCTAACCCTAACCCTAACACATCTATATATTTAATCCTAACACTAACCCTACCCTAACCCTAAGCCTAGCCCTACCCCTAACCCTACCCTAACCCTAAGCCTAGCCCCACAACTAACCCTACCCTAACCCTAACACATCTATATATATAATCCTAACACTAACCCTACCCTAACCCTAAGCCTAGCCCTACCCCTAACCCTACCCTAACCCTAACCCTAACACTATTTATCTAACCCTAACCCTAACTCTAACCCTAACCCTACCCTAGTCTTACCCTAACCCTAACTCCAACCATAACCAAACCCTAACTCTACAATTTGAGCACATCTATGTATCTAACCCTAACTCTAATCCTACTTTAACCCTAACCCTAATCTTACCCTAACCCTGACCCTTCCCTAACCCTAACCCTAACCCTAACCCTACCCTAACCATAACCATAACCCTAACCCTAACACATCTATACATCTAACCCTAACACTACCCTAACCCTACCCTAACTCTCTCAATTGGCTACATCAATCCATTTAACCCTATCCCTAACCCTAACCCTACCCGAAACTTACCCTAACCCTAACTCTACAATTTGAGCACATCTATATATCTAACCCTAACTCTAATCCTACTTTAACCCTAACCCTAACCTAACCTAAACCTAACCCTAATCTTACCCTAACCCTGACCCTTCCCTAACCCTAACCCTAACCCTACCCTAACCATAACCATAACCCTAACCCTAACACATCTATACATCTAACCCTAACACTACCCTAACCCTACCCTAACTCTCTCAATTGGCTACATCAATCCATTTAACCCTATCCCTAACCCTAACCCTACCCGAAACTTACCCTAACCCTAACTCTAACCCTAACCAAACCCTAATCTATCATTTGACCACATCTATCTATCTATCTATCTATCTATCTATCTATCTATCTATCTATCTATCTATCTATCTATCTATCTATCTATCTATCTTCTGACTATTTCTATCTATCTATCATCTGACTATTTCTATGTAACTTTCTATCTATCTATCTATCTATCTATCTATCTATCTATCTATCTATCTATCTATCTATCTATCTATCTATCTATCTATCTATCTTCTGACTATTTCTATCTATCTATCTATCTATCTATCTCTCTCTCTCTCTCTCTCTCTCTCTCTCTCTCTCTCTCTCTATCTATCTCACACTAACCCTAACCCTTTTGAACACATCTATATATCTAACCCTACCCTTAGCCAAACAATAACCCTAACCCTAACACATCTGTATATCTAACCCTAACCCTAACATATCTATATATCTAACCCTAACACTAACCCTACCCCAACCCTAACACTAACACTATTTATCTAATCCTAACCTAACCCTAACCCTACCCTAACCTAAACCTAACCCTAAACCTAACCTTACCGTAACCCTGACCCTTCCCTAACCTTAACCCTAACCCACCCTAACCATAACCATAACCCTAACCTAACCCTAACCCTAACCCTAACACATCTATACATCTAACCCTAACCCTAACCCTACCATAACCCTACCCCTAACCCTAACCCTACCCTAACCTTTACCCTAACTCTATCTAACTCTATTATTCAAACACATCTATATGTTTTACCCCAACCCTAACTCTATCATTTGAACACATCTATATATCTAACCCTTACCCTAACCCTACCCTAACCCTCACTCTAACCCTAACCCTAAGCCTAGCCCTACCCCTAACCCTACCCTAACCCTAACCCTAACACTATTTATCTAACCCTAACCCTAACTCTAACCCTAACCCTACCCTAGTCTTACCCTAACCCTAACTCCAACGATAACCAAACCCTAACTCTATAATTCGAGCACATCTATATATCTAACTCTAACTCTAATCCTACCTTAACCCTAACCCTAACCTAACCTAAACCTAACCCTAATCTTACCCTAACCCTGACCCTTCCCTAACCCTAACCCTAACCCTACCCTAACCATAACCATAACCCTAACCCTAACCCTAACCCTAACCCTAACACATCTATACATCTGACCCTAACCCTACCCTAACCCTACCCTAACTCTCTCAATTGGCTACATCAATCTATTTAACCCTATCCCTAACCCTAACCCTACCCGAAACTTACCCTAACCCTAACTCTAACCCTAACCAAACCCTAACTCTATTATTTGAAAAAATCTATCTATCTGACCTTAACCCTAACCCTAACCCTAATCTATCATTTGACCACATCTATCTATCTATCTATCTATCTATCTATCTATCTATCTATCTATCTATCTATCTATCTATCTATCTATCTATCTATCTATCTATCTATCTATCTATCTTCTGACTATTTCTATCTATCTATCATCTGACTTTTTCTATCTATCTATCCATCTATCTATCTATCTATCTATCTATCTATCTATCTATCTATCTATCTATCTATCTATCTATCTATCTATCTATCTACCATTTGACCACACCTCTCTATCTATCTATCTATCTATCTATCTATCTATCTATCTATCTATCTATCTATCTATCTATCTATCTATCTATCTATCTATCTATCTATCTATCTATCTATCTTTCTATCTATCTAACTCTATTATTCAAACACATCTATATATTTTACCCCAACCCTAACTCTATCATTTGAACACATCTATATATCTAACCCTAACCCTACCCTAACCCTAACCAAAACCTAACCCCAACCTATCCCTATCCCTAACCACAACCCTACCCGAACCCAAACCCGAACCCTAACCCCAACTCTATCATTCGAAAGCATCTATCTATCTATCTATCTCACACTAACCCTAACCCTAACCCTACCATAACCCTACCCCTACCCCTAACCCTACCCTAACCTTTACCCTAACTCTCTCAATTGACTACATCAATCTATCTAAACCTAACCCCAACTCTAACCCTATCCCTAACCCTAACCCTACCCGAAACTTACCCTAACCCTAACTCTAACCCTAAAGAAACCCTAACTCTATCATTTTACCACGTCTATTTATCTATCTATCTTCTGACTATTTCTATCTATCTATCATCTGACTATTTCTTTGTAACAATCTATCTATCTATCTATCTATCTATCTATCTCTCTCTCTCTCTCTCTCTCTCTCTCTCTCTCTCTCTCTCTCTCTCTCTCTCTCTCTCTCTCTCTATCTATCTATAAATCTATCATTTGAACACATCTATGTATCTAACCCTAACCCTAACCCTACCCTAACCCTAACCAAAACCTAACCCCAACCTATCCCTAGCCCTAACCACAACCCTACCCGAACCCAAACCCGAACCCTAACCCCAACTCTATCATTCGAAAGCATCTATCTATCTATCTATCTATCTATCTATCTATCTATCTATCTATCTATCTATCTATCTATCTATCTATCTATCTATCTATCTCACACTAACCCTAACCCTAACCCTTTTGAACACATCTATATATCTAACCCTACCCTTAGCCAAACAATAACCCTAACCCTAACACATCTGTATATCTAACCCTAACCCTAACATATCTATATATCTAACCCTAACACTAACCCTACCCCAACCCTAACACTAACACTATTTATCTAACCCTAACTCTAACCCTAACTCTAACCCTAACCCTTCCCTAGTCTTACCCTAACCCTAACTCCAACCATAACCAAACCCTAACTCTATGATTTGAAAACATATATCTATCTAACCCTAAACCTAACCCTAACTGTAACCTTAACCCTAAGCCTAACCCTAACCCTATCCTAACCCTAATTCTAAGCCTAACCCTAACCCTACCCTGACCCTAACTCTAACCCTAACCCTAACCCTAACCCTAACTCTATCATTTGAAAGCATCTATCTATCTAACCCTAACCCATTTGAACACATCTATATATCTAACCCTAACCCTAACCCTGCCCTAACACTAACCCTAGCCCTGACCCTTCACTAACCTAACCCTAACCCTACCTAACCATAAACCTAACCCTAACACATTTATATATCCATCCCTAACCCTACCCCTAAACCTACCCCTACCCCTACACTAACCCTAACCCTAACTCTATCAATTGACCACATGCATCTATCTAGCCCTAACTCTAACCCTAACCCTACCGTAATCTTACCCTAACCCTGACTCTAACCCTAACCCTACCCTAACCTAACCCTAACCCTACCCTACTCTAACCTTACCCTAACCCTGACCCTTCCTAACCCTAACCCTAGCCCTACCTTAACCCTATCTCTATCATTTCAACTTCTATACATCTTACCCTAACAATAACCCTAACCCTAACCCTAACTTTATCATTTGAACACATCTATATATCTAACCCTAACGCTAACCCGAACCCTACCCTAACCCTAACTGTAACTGTAACCCTAACCCTAACCTTACCCTAACCTTACCCTAACCCTAAGCCTAACTCTAACCCTAACCAAACCCTAACTCTATCATTTGAAAACATCTATCTATCTATCTATCTATCTATCTATCTATCTATCTATCTATCTATCTATCATTTGACCACATCTATCTATCTATCTATCTATCTATCTATCTATCTATCTATCTATCTATCTATCTATCTATCTATCTATCTATCTATCTATCTATCTATCTATCTATCTAACCCCAACTCTATTATTCAAACACATCTATATATTTTACCCCAACCCTAACTCTATCATTTGAACACATCTATATATCTAACCCTAACCTAACCCTAACCCTACCCTAACCCTACCCTATCCTTACCCCAACCCTTACCCTTCCCCAACCCTGACATTAGCCCTACCCTAACCCTAACCCTAACTCTATCATTTGAATACATCTATATATCTAACCCTAACCCAAACCCTAACCTAACACTAACACTATTTATCTAACTCTAACCCTAACCCTAACCCTACCCTAGTCTTACCCTTACCCTAACTCCAACCCTAACCAAACCCTAAATCTATCATTTGAAAACATCTCTCTCTCTATCTAACCCTAACGCTAACTGTAACCCTAACCCTAACCCTAGCCCTACCCTAACCCTAACTCTAACCCTAACCCTAAGCCTTACCCTACCCTAACCTTACCCTAACTCTAACCCTAACCAAACCCAAACTAGATCATTTGAACACATCTATATATCTAACCCTAACTCTAATCCTAACCTAACCCTACCCTAACCTAAACCTAACCCTAACCCTAACCTTACCCTAACCCTAACCCTAACCCTGACCCTTCCCTAACCTTAACCCTAACCCCACCCTAACCATAACCATAACCCTAACCTAACCCTAACCCTAACACATCTATACATCTAACCCTAACCCTAACCCTACCATAACCCTACCCCTACCCCTACCCCTAACCCTACCCTAACCTTTACCCTAACTCTCTCAATTGACTACATCAATCTATCTAAACCTAACCCTAACTCTAACCCTATCCCTAACCCTAACCCTACCCGAAACTTACCCTAACCCTAACTCTAACCCTAACCAAACCCTAACTCTATCATTTTACCACGTCTATTTATCTATCTATCTTCTGACTATTTCTATCTATCTATCATCTGACTATTTCTTTGTAACAATCTATCTATCTATCTATCTATCTATCTATCTATCTATCTATCTATCTATCTATCTATCTATCTATCTATCTATCTATCTATCTATCTATCTATCTATCTAACTCTATTATTCAAACACATCTATATGTTTTACCCCAACCCTAACTCTATCATTTGAACACATCTATATATCTAACCCTTACCCTAACCCTACCCTAACCCTCACTCTAACCCTAACCCTACCCTAACCCTAAGCCTAGCCCTACCCCTAACCCTACCCTAACCCTAACCCTAACACTATTTATCTAACCCTAACTCTAACCCTAACCCTACCCTAGTCTTACCCTAACCCTAACTCCAACCATAACCAAACCCTAACTCTATAATTTGAACACATCTACATATCTAACCCTAACTCTAATCCTACCCTAACCATAACCATAACCCTAACCCTAACCCTAACCCTAACACATCTATACATCTAACCCTAACCCTACCCTAACCCTACCCTAACTCTCTCAATTGGCTACATCAATCTATTTAACCCTATCCCTAACCCTAACCCTACCCGAAACTTACCCTAACCCTAACTCTAACCCTAACCAAACCCTAACTCTATTATTTGAAAAAATCTATCTATCTGACCTTAACCCTAACCCTAACCCTAATCTATCATTTGACCACATCTATCTATCTATCTATCTATCTATCTATCTATCTATCTATCTATCTATCTATCTATCTATCTATCTATCTATCTATCTATCTATCTATCTATCTATCTACCATTTGACCACATCTATCTATCTATCTATCTATCTATCTATCTATCTATCTATCTATCTATCTATCTATCTATCTATCTATCTATCTATCTATCTATCTATCTAACTCTATTATTCAAACACATCTATATATTTTACCCCAACCCTAACTCTATCATTTGAACACATCTATATATCTAACCCTAACCCTAACCCTACCCTAACCCTAACCAAAACCTAACCCCAACCTATCCCTAACCACAACCCTACCCAAACCCAAACCCAAACCCTAACCCCAACTCTATCATTCGAAAGCATCTATCTATCTATCTATCTATCTATCTATCTATCTATCTATCTATCTATCTATCTATCTATCTATCTCACACTAACCCTAACCCTAACCCTTTTGAACACATCTATATATCTAACCCTACCCTTAGCTAAACAATAACCCTAACCCTAACACATCTGTATATCTAACCCTAACCCTAACAAATCTATATATCTAACCCTAACACTAACCCTACCCTAACCCTAACACTAACACTATTTATCTAACCCTAACTCTAACCCTAACTCTAACCCTAACCCTACCCTAGTCTTACCCTAACCCTAACTCCAACCATAACCAAACCCTAACTCTATGATTTGAAAACATATATCTATCTAACCCTAAACCTAAACCTAACTGTAACCTTAACCCTAAGCCTAACCCTAACCCTATCCTAACCCTAATTCTAAGCCTAACCCTAACCCTACCCTGACCCTAACTCTAACCCTAACCCTAACCCTAACTCTATCATTTGAAAGCATCTATCTATCTAACCCTAACCCATTTGAACACATCTATATATCTAACCCTAACCCTAACCCTGCCCTAAATCTATCATTTGAAAACATCTCTCTCTCTATCTAACCCTAACCCTAACTGTAACCATAACCCTAACCCTAGCCCTACCCTAATCCTAATTCTTACCCTAACCCTAAGCCTTACCCTACCCTAACCTTACCCTAACTCTAACCCTAACCTTACCCTAACCCTAACCCTGACCCTTCCCTAACCTTAACCCTAACCCCACCCTAACCATAACCATAACCCTAACCTAACCCAAACCCTAACACATCTATACATCTAAATCTAACCCTAACCCTACCATAACCCTACCCCTACCCCTAACCCTACCCTAACCTTTACCCTAACTCTCTCAATTGACTACATCAATCTATCTAAACCTAACCCTAACTCTAACCCTATCCCTAACCCTAACCCTACCCGAAACTTACCCTAACCCTAACTCTAACCTTAACCAAACCCTAACTCTATCATTTTACCACGTCTATTTATCTATCTATCTTCTGACTATTTCTATCTATCTATCATCTGACTATTTCTTTGTAACAATCTATCTATCTATCTATCTATCTATCTATCTATCTATCTATCTATCTATCTATCTATCTATCTATCTATCTCTATTATTCAAACACATCTATATGTTTTACCCCAACCCTAACTCTATCATTTGAACACATCTATATATCTAACCCTTACCCTAACCCTACCCTAACCCTCACTCTAACCCTAACCCTAAGCCTAGTCCTACCCCTAACCCTACCCTAACCCTAACCCTAACACTATTTATCTAACCCTAACCCTAACTCTAACCCTAACCCTACCCTAGTCTTACCCTAACCCTAACTCCAACCATAACCAAACCCTAACTCTATAATTTGAGCACATCTATATATCTAACCCTAACTCTAATCCTACCTTAACCCTAATCCTAACCTAACCTAAACCTAACCCTAATCTTACCCTAACCCTGACCCTTCCCTAACCCTAACCCTAACCCTACCCTTACCATAACCCTAACCCTAACCCTAACCCTAACCCTAACCCTAACACATCTATACATCTAACCCTAACCCTACCCTAACTCTCTCAATTGGCTACATCAATCTATTTAACCCTATCCCTAACCCTAACCCTACCCGAAACTTACCCTAACCCTAACTCTAACCCTAACCAAACCCTAACTCTATTATTTGTGTTACGTCCCAGGACGTATATCATTGACCGATTCTGAATGTGTGTGTGACTTGATGCCCACTGCCTGCTGGGAAGTGTAGTTTTCCTCTGTTTCTCCCTGTCCTCTTGCAGGAGCCTAATTGATGCCACCTGTTCCTTGTTAAAGAACGGAGAGGAACTGGCATTTACATCGAGGAAGCTGGCTGTTCCCCGGAGAGAGTGTGGCCTGTTGCACTTCCAGAACATTTGGTGTTAGCCGTGAAAGCTCCTAATAAGACAAAACTTGTTGTATCTGCTATTGTGGCAGTGTGAAACCCAGTTGTCCTATTATTATTATTATTATTGTTGTTGTTTTCAGATGCAGTAGGGAGGTGGGTGCCCTTTTTGTTTTTCACTAACCCCTGTTCTTCCCTGTTTTTGATTAGCTAGGTAGTAAGGTAAGAGATTTGTTGTTTATTTGATGTTTTGTTTGATAGGTTATTTAGACTCCCTTACTCTAGTTAGCTTGCTCCTTTTGTTTGTTGTTTTGGCTTTAACCACTCCCGAAGCTGAAAGCGTCTTATTTTTTCTTTGACTTGATTTGAGTTCTCTATTGTTTTTCCCGACCTCCTTGAGTGTTAAAGGAGATTTTATTTTGAATAAAAACCTTAAGAAAGGAACTACGTTGTGTTTGTGAGTTCTGGGAGTGCGGACAGAACCTACTCTCTCTCATCGTTGACTTTGACCGGGTGTAGTTTTTTTTTTATAATTATTCTTATTAATTTCTTATTTATATATATTACACTCCCGCTTCTCCTAGACAAAAAGGGGGCCGTAATATTTGAAAAAATCTATCTATCTGACCTTAACCCTAACCCTAACCCTAATCTATCATTTGACCACATCTATCTATCTATCTATCTATCTATCTATCTATCTATCTATCTATCTATCTATCTATCTATCTATCTATCTTCTGACTATTTCTATCTATCTATCATCTGACTATTTCTATCTATCTATCTATCTATCTATCTATCTATCTATCTATCTATCTATCTATCTATCTATCTATCTATCTATCTATCTATCTATCTATCTATCTACCATTTGACCACATCTCTCTCTCTCTCTCTCTATCTATCTATCTATCTATCTATCTATCTATCTATCTATCTATCTATCTATCTATCTATCTATCTATCTATCTATCTATCTATCTATCTATCTATCTATCTATCTATCTATCTATCTAACTCTATTATTCAAACACATCTATATATTTTACCCCAACCCTAACTCTATCATTTGAACACATCTATATATCTAACCCTAACCCTACCCTAACCCTAACCAAAACCTAACCCCAACCTATCCCTATCCCTAACCACAACCCTACCCGAACTCAAACCCAAACCCTAACCCCAACTCTATCATTCGAAAGCATCTATCTATCTATCTATCTCACACTAACCCTACCCTAACCCTTTTGAACACATCTATATATCTAACCCTACCCTTAGCCAAACAATAACCCTAACCCTAACACATCTGTATATCTAACCCTAACCCTAACATATCTTTATATCTAACCCTATCACTAACCCTACCCTAACCCTAACACTAACACTATTTATCTAACCCTAACTCTAACCCTAACTCTAACCCTAACCCTACCCTAGTCTTACCCTAACCCTAACTCCAACCATAACCAAACCCTAACTCTATGATTTGAAAACATATATCTATCTAACCCTAAACCTAAACCTAACTGTAACCTTAACCCTAAGCCTAACCCTAACCCTATCCTAACCCTAATTCTAAGCCTAACCCTACCCTGACCCTAACTCTAACCCTAACCCTAACTCTATCATTTGAAAGCATCTATCTATCTAACCCTAACCCATTTGAACACATCTATATATCTAACCCTAACCCTAACCCTGCCCTAACACTAACCCTAGCCCTGACCCTTCACAAACCTAACCCTAACCCTACCCTAACCATAAACCTAACCCTAACACATCTATATATCCATCCCTAACCCTACCCTAAACCTACCCCTACCCCTACACTAACCCTAACCCTAACTCTATCAATTGACCACATCTATCTAACCCTAACTCTAACCCTAACCCTACTCTAATCTTACCTAACCCTAACTCTAACCCTAACCCTACCCTAACCCTAACCTAACCTAACCCTAACCCTACCCTACTCTAACCTTACCCTAACCCTGACCCTTCCTAACCCTAACCCTAGCCCTACCTTAACCCTATCTCTATCATTTCAACATCTATACATCTTACCCTAACAATAACCCTAACCCTAACCCTAACTTTATCATTTGAACACATCTATATATCTAACCCTAACGCTAACCCGAACCCTACCCTAACCCTAACTGTAACTGTAACCCTAACCCTAACCCTACCCTAACCTTACCCTAACCCTAAGCCTAACTCTAACCAAACCCTAACTCTATCATTTGAAAACATCTATCTATCTATCTATCTATCTATCTATCTATCTATCTATCTATCTATCTATCTATCTATCTATCTATCTATCTATCTATCATTTGACCACATCTATCTATCTATCTATCTATCTATCTATCTATCTATCTATCTATCTATCTATCTATCTATCTATCTATCTATCTATCTATCTATCTAACCCCAACTCTATTATTCAAAAACATCTATATATTTTACCCCAACCCTAACTCTATCATTTGAACACATCTATATATCTAACCCTAACCTAACCCTAACCCTACCCTAACCCTACCCTATCCTTACCCCAACCCTTACCCTTCCCCAACCCTAACACTAGCCCTACCCTAACCCTAACTCTATCATTTGAATACATCTATATATCTAACCCTAACCCAATCCCTAACCTAACACTAACACTATTTATCTAACCCTAACTCTAACCCTAACCCTACCCTAGTCTTACCCTAACCCTAACTCCAACCCTAACCAAACCCTAAATCTATCATTTGAAAACATCTCTCTCTCTATCTAACCCTAACCCTAACTGTAACCCTAACCCTAACCCTAGCCCTACCCTAACCCTAACTCTAACCCTAACCCTAAGCCTTACCCTACCCTAACCATACCCTAACTCTAACCCTAACCAAACCCAAACTAGATCATTTGAACACATCTATATATCTAACCCTAACTCTAATCCTAACCTAACCCTAACCCTACCCTAACCTAAACCTAACCCTAACCCTAACCTTACCCTAACCCTGACCCTTCCCTAACCTTAACCCTAACCCCACCCTAACCATAACCCTAACCTAACCCTAACCCTAACACATCTATGCATCTAACCCTAACCCTACCATAACCCTACCCCTACCCCTACCCCTAACCCTACCCTAACCTTTACCCTAACTCTCTCAATTGACTACATCAATCTATCTAAACCTAACCCTAACTCTAACCCTATCCCTAACCCTACCCGAAACTTACCCTAACCCTAACTCTAACCCTAACCAAACCCTAACTCTATCATTTTACCACGTCTATTTATCTATCTATCTTCTGACTATTTCTATCTATCTATCATCTGACTATTTCTTTGTAACAATCTATATATCTATCTATCTATCTAACTATCTATCTATCTATCTAACTCTATTATTCAAACACATCTATATGTTTTACCCCAACCCTAACTCTATCATTTGAACACATCTATATATCTAACCCTTACCCTAACCCTACCCTAACCCTCACTCTAACCCAAACCCAAACCCTAACCCCAACTCTATCATTCGAAAGCATCTATCTATCTATCTATCTATCTATCTATCTATCTATCTATCTATCTATCTATCTATCTATCTATCTATCTATCTATCTCACACTAACCCTAACCCTAACCCTTTAGAACACATCTATATATCTAACCCTACCCTTAGCCAAACAATAACCCTAACCCTAACACATCTGTATATCTAACCCTAACCCTAACACATCTATATATCTAACCCTAACACTAACCCTACCCTAACCCTAACACTAACACTATTTATCTAACCCTAACTCTAACCCTAACTCTAACCCTAACCCTACCCTAGTCTTACCCTAACCCTAACTCCAACCATAACCAAACCCTAACTCTATGATTTGAAAACATATATCTATCTATCTAACCCTAAACCTAACTGTAACCTTAACCCTAAGCCTAACCCTAACCCTATCCTAACCCTAATTCTAACCCTAACTCTACCCTAACCTTTCCTTACCCTAACCCTAACTCTAACCCTAAACCTAACCCTACCCTAACTGTATCCCTAACCCTACCCTAACCATAACTCTAAGCCTAACCAAACCCTAACTCTATCCTTTGGAAAATCTATCTATCTATCTATCTATCTATCTATCTATCTATCTATCTATCTATCTATCTATCTATCTATCTATCTATCTATCTATCTATCTATCTATCTATCCCTAACTGTAACCCTAACCCTAACCTAACCCTAACCCTGACCCTTCCCTAACCATAACCCTAACCCTAACACATCTATATATCTAACCAAAACCCTACCCTAACCCTACCCTAACCTTACCCTAACCCTTACCCTTCCCTAACCCTAACCCGAGCCCTACCCTAACCTAACCCTAACCCTATCATTTGAACACATCTATATATCTAACCCTAACCCTAACTGTAACCCTAACCCTAACTCTATCATTTGAAAATATCTATCTATCTATCTATCTATCTATCTATCTATCTATCTATCCCTAACCCTAACTCTAACCATAACCCTAACCCTAACCCTGACCCTAACTCTAACCCTAACCCTAACCCTACCCTAATCTTACCCTAACCCTAACTCTGACCCTAAACAAACCCTAACTCTATCATTTGAAAACATCTATCTATCTGTCTAACCCTAAAACTAACTGTAACCCTAGCCTTAACCCTACCCTAACTCTAACCCTATCCTAACCCTAACCTAATCTAACCTTAACCCTACCCTAACCTTACCCTAACCCTACCTCGAACCCTAAAGCTACCCCAACCTTACCCTAACCCTAACTCTAACCCTAACCAAACCCTCACTCTATAATTTGAGCACATTTATACATCTAACCCTAACCCTAACCTTACCCTAACCCTAATCAAACCCGAACTCTATCATTTAAAAACATCTATCTATCTATCTATCTATCTATCTATCTATCTATCTATCTATCTATCTATCTATCTATCTATCTATCTAACCGTAACCCATTTGAACACATCTCTATATTTAACCCTAACCATAACCCTAACCCTAACACATCTATATATTTAACCCTAACACTAACTCTATCATTTGAACACATCTATATATCTAACCTCAACCCTAAACAAAACCTAACCCTAACCTAACCCTAACCCTAAACCCAACCCTACCCTAACCCTAACCCTAACCCTAACTCTATCATTTAAAACCGTCTATCTATCTATCTATCTATCTATCTATCTATCTATCTATCTATCTATCTATCTATCTATCTATCTATCTATCTATCTATCTATCTATCTTTCTATCTTTCTATCTAACTAACCCTAACCCTAACCGTAACCCATTTGAACACATCTCTATATTTAACCCTAACCATAACCCTATCCTTAACCCATTTGAACACATCTATATATCTAACCCTAATACCCTAACCCTGCCCTAACCCTAACCCTGACCCTTCACTAACCATAACCCTGACCCTACCATAACCAAAAATCTAACCCTAAGACTTCTATATATCTATACCTAACCCTAACCCTAAACCAACCCCTTCCCCTACCCCTAACCCTACCCTAACCCTAACTCTATCAATTGACCACATCTTTCTATTTAACCCTAACCCTAACTCTAACCCTATCCCTAACCCTACCCTAATCTTACCCTAACCCTAACCAAACCCTACCCTAATCTTACCCTAACCCGAACTCTAACCCTAACCAAACCCTAACTCTATCATTTGAAAACATCTATCTATCTGTCTAACCCTAAAACTAACTGTAACCCTAACCCTACCTTAACCCTATCCTAACTCTAACCTAACCTAACCTTACCCTAACCCTACCTCGAACCCTAAACCTACCCTAACCTTACCCTAACCCTAACTCTATCCCTAACCAAACCCTAACTCTATCATTTGAGCACATCTATATATTTAACCCTCACCCTAACCTTACCCTAACCCTAACCCTACCCTAACCCTAACCGTACCGTAACCTTACCCTTACCCTAAACCTAACTCTAACCCTAACCAAACCCTAACTCTATGATTTGAAAAAATATATCTATCTATCTAACTAACCCTAACCCTAACCGTAACCCATTTGAACACATCTCTATATTTAACCCTAACCATAACCCTAACCCTAGCACATCTATATATTTAACCCTAACACTAACTCTATCATTTGAACACATCTATATATCTAACCCCAACCATAAACAAAACCTAACCCTAACCTAACCCTAACCCTAAACCCAACCCTACCCTAACCCAAACCCTAACCCTAACTCTATCATTTGAAAGCATCTATCTATATATCTAACCCTAACCCATTTGAACACATCTATATATCTAACCCTAACCCTAACCCTAACCCTGCCCTAACACTAACCCTAGCCCTGACCCTTCACTAACCTAACCCTAACCCTACCCTAACCATAAACCTAACCCTAACACATCTATATATCCATCCCTAACCCTACCCCTACCCCTACCCCTAAACCTACCTGTTCCGTTTTTCTTCCCACGGAAAGGTCAACCCAGTGTACAAAGGATATTACTCGGTATTCCACATGTGTTTGTTTATTTTTTGTTTGTTTTTTCACAAAGGAAAACCAGGTAATAAACCTGAAAAAACAGGAAATGCAACATTTAAATTTTCATACATAATACAAACAGCCCCAGTTCATTACCTCAATAACAATAAACAACCATAAATAACATTAGTCAAAATACAAATATAATAACATTAAATGTACTATAATAATAATAATCATCATCATTACTTCATAATTTGTTTGTTTGTACACGCGTCACACTTCAAACATTATGCACCATACTACAACATTACTTACATTTAAATACCGGTCCACGATTCATACTACTTCAAACATAAAGCTAAAGAAAGTAAACATAGTACAACAACATAGCATAGCGATAGCAGACAACATGAATCATACATCATAAAGCAGACAAGAAAACATTTGAAATTAAGAAAGCTTACCAAGTGGCTGCACACCGGGTTGAAAGTCATTACAAATTAAATGAATCTCCCACTTCCTTTTTATAGTAAACACCGGTCACATGTTTCTCACAGGACACTCCTCTTAAAGGGGCACTACACTATAAACTGCTATTTGCAACATGTATACAATTTTTATACATTGATAAACATTTAATTAAACAAAAAAATCTCACAACTGACCGAACTCCACAGAAAACACAACACCTCCCACTTAAGTTCCTGATCTTATGATCCAGGGAACTTAACAAAATCACTCAAAGGACCCCTCATAGTGACACCCTTTTTTTTTTTTTTTTTTTTTTTTTTTTTAAGAGGGCCCTTTGCTTTGCACAATGTCTTTGTGTCTGATGAAAGCACGACCGATGGAGGAGCAGCTTAGTCCAATGTCCAAGTCAATCACATCCCTTTGGCAGGTGTGTGGTGTACTGCCCGGGTATGCGAGGTATGGGATGTGCATGCTCTTACTTCATGTATGTGCAATGTGATGGGCATGGTGGCAGCGTTAGGCGTGCACCAACCAGCCAACAGGGGTAAAGATGATGACAGGGTGACAAAGGTCTGGGCCAGGGGAAAGGGCAGTGTGCAGTATGAGAGGGGTTCAGGAAGAAGCAGATGTCATGGCAGCTAGGGTGGATGAGTTTTTTCCTCCACTGGAAGAAGAACCACCAATCTTCTCACGTCTCTTCTGATAACTGTCCTGGACAGTGAAGAACTCCTCTTCTTCTGGCCACCCACCAGGGAAACAGGAAGGCCAGCACATGTCACGATGTCAGCATCTCTGACAATTCCTTTACTGTCAGGATATACTGTCAGTATCCAACCCAGAAGAAACTGACCTCTCAAAGCATTTGGGTCAGCAACCCAGACAAGATCGCCGACTTTGACATTCCTCTCTGTCCGATGCCACTTATGTCGAATGAACAGATTTGGGCCAGCTAGTTCCTTCCACTTAGCCCAGAACCGGTCCACTCCGATCTGAATGGCCCTTAAACGACGCCAGGGATGGGTCTCTAGGTCAAGCCCGCTGGTGTCTCCTCCAATCGATGCTCGTCCCAGTATAAGGGAGTTAGGTGTTAAGTACTCGACCGTGTCCTCCTGTTCTTGAGCTTTGGCATCGATTGGGCGTTCGTTTGTCAGGTTGGCTGCCTGATAGAAAAGAGTTTGGAGCTCCCCCCATGTGAGAGACCCTACAGTTCCTCCGAGGCTCATGAGCGCCCTCTTCAAAAGCTTCACAGCAGCCTCTGCAGCTCCATTCCTGTGGGGTGCATCTGCAGGGTGAAAGTCCCACTTCCACTCAGTCCCATTCTTAGCAGCTACATCTTCTATGGACGTAGCCTGCAGGTAAGCCAGATGTTTATGCAGCTCATACAGAGCAGACTTGGCGCCAACTAAGTTGGTGCCTCTGTCGGACCATAGTTTCTGTGGATGCCCCCTCAGAGCAACAAAGCGGGAGTATGCTTGGAGGAAACTTTCTGCCGATTGGTCATCGATGAGGTCCGCATGGACGGCTCTCGAGGCCATACAACAGAAAACAATACCCCAGACCTTCTTACTTATTCTTCTTTTAACAGCGTCTTTCACCTCGAAGGGGCCAAAAAGGTCGAGGGTTGTATACTCGAATGGACTTGCTCTTTTGGTACGCTCTTGAGGGAGATCACTCATTACTTGCTGACACATCTTGGCTTTTTGCTTTCTGCAGGTGACACAGTTGTTCAGTGCCTTCTTAACTGTTTTTCGTCCTTGCATGATCCAGGCTTTCCTTCTTGTCCGTAGAAGGGTAGAGGCAACACCTTCATGATTTTCTTCATGATTTATTCCCTGGCCAGTAGAGTAGCGAGCCACGACTGGCGTGGGATTAGCGGTACAGCCACTCTGTCCTCATTCCAGCGTTGGATTCTCCCTCCGCAGAGCAAGAGTCCTGTCTTTTCTTCTTTCTGAACAACTAGGCGATCCAAGGTTGTGTCCCGGAACTCGACACCATCTTGAGCTTCGAGAGCTAGATCTTTGAAAGCTGTTGCTCTTTTTTCCACAGACAAGTATGGTCTTGCCTCCCACTTTGATCGAACTGGGGCCGGGCTGTGGCCTAGCCAGATTTCTACTGCTTGTCTCATCCAAGCGATGGTCCCGCATAACCGTGCCAGTGAACTGAACCTTCGGGGGTCCACAAGGCGCACAAGTGCAACACTGGTAGGGCCAGACCATTTCCTGGGCTGGGCTCCTACTGTAACCAGTGCTGAGAACGCCTTCCTCCGAAGTCCCCCGATCTCTTCGACAACAGAGGGGTTGATCTCACCGGCAGTTTTCACAGGCCAATCTGATTCAGGCAACTTCAAAAATTCTGGGCCTTCCTGCCAGACTGATCCTTCAGCAAGCTCCTCAGGGGATGCTTCTCTTGTGAGGAGGTCAGCGACATTCTGTCTTCCTTCGACCCACCTCCAGCTATCCACTGATCCGGCCTTGTGAATTTCTCCAATCCGGTTTGCAAAAAATGTCTGATAGCCATAATTATCCTTCTGGATAGCTCCCAGGATTGTCTGACTATCGACAAAATGGATCCACCGATTGACCTTGATGTAGCAGTGCTTCTCGAAGTATGTCTTCAGGCGAGATGCAAAGACAGCTCCGCACAGCTCTGCTTTAATGACATCACCTTTCTGGTCTAGAGGGGTGAGCTTGGCCTTTGATTCAACCAGCTTCACTACGACTCCATCTTCTGTCTCCCACCGTAGGTAAAGAACGGCTCCGTAGGAAGCTTCACTACCATCAGAAAACGTGATCCCCATTGGGTGACCTATAGCTCCAAGGGGTGTGAGACTCCTGTCGAATCTAATTTGGCCAAGCCTCACATATTGCTCAAAGAGTTTTATTGCAGCATCTCGAAGACGTGGCAAAAGAGGATCGTCCCAGGTGTCCTTAGAGAGATGGTCTCTTCCTGCCTCCTGAAAGGACTTTCTAATGAGCATCACTCCTTGTTGCTTGGCAGGTGAGGCCAGGCTGATGGGGTCATAGAACCCTGCAATCTGACTCAGCAGCATGCGTCGGGTGAGAGGGTCGGGGGTGCTGCCTCTGATCTCATCCTCTCGTAGATCCAGACCGGTCCTCATTTTTCCTCGCCTCTTTGAGAACTTCACTGACGTCAGCACTCGGAGTTTATCAGATTCAGGTTCATATCCCAATCCCAATGCCTTGTTCTCTTCGTCCCGCATCTGGTTGGGTAGTATCAGAGTCTTGGGCTCTGTTGACCTGACGTTGCTGGGGTCAATGGGATTTTCACTCCTCCCACATTGGCCTGTCAGGACCCAGGGCTTGAGGGAGAAGCCACCTGCTTTTAGGATCTCTTCCACTCCTTCTGTCATCCTAATCAGAGTTTGTAGATCATCATGCGACGTCAAGATGTCGTCCACATAACAGTCCTCTGTCAGGATCCGACGTTCTTCAACCATGGATGTGAACTGAGGCAGGTTTGCCGTCTCTCTCATGGCAACCTGAGCGATGCATCCGGCAGGCTTGTCACCGATGTTGACTCTGACAACGGCAAACACACCGATTTCATCTTCGGGGTTAACCCTCCAGAGGAATCGATGGAGATGGACCTCCTCGTCCTTCAGCCACACAGAATTATACATTTTCTTTACATCGCCAAGAGCAGCATACAATCTGCTCCTGAATCTAAGCAGGACACCTCGGATCGGGTTGAGGACATCAGGGCCTTTGTGCAGGAGGTTGTTCAGGCTCAACCCTTTGAACTCTTGGCTACTATTCCAGACTATTCTCACTGGCGTTGAGCTAGAATGAGGATTTGGGGCAACCAGATGGCTGATGTACCAGAATGGGCCGTTCCAGCCCTTGATCTTTTCCTTAGTGAGCTCGATGGCTGCTCCTCTTGATGCCATCTCGCGGATCTGCGCTCCATATGCCGCTTTCCACACAGGTTCTCTTCCCAGCCGAACCTCAGTGTTAAGGAAGGTTGCTTCTACTGCTCGGCGGTTGTCTGGCAGAATCGCTGGGCTTACTTTCCATGGGTAGGCCGCATCCCAGTGTGGGGCGTCACTGTGTTTGTCCGCTAGCACATAAGAGAGGCAATCCTTTATCTTTTCCAAGTCCTTTTCTTCTCCAAGGGTCATCTCTTTGCCTCCCGGAGGGCATTTACTGCACTTGCAGCTCCCACATTTCGGGTCACACGCTGCTCCAATACTATCCCATTTGAACCACTCAAACACCTCCTTATTTGTGACAGTGGTGCTGCTGAGGGTCACTTCTTCCATCCTCGTTGGGTCCTCACTCATGTCTTTGATGTCCACAAGGACCTCCTTGTACCCTCTTGAGGATGTTCTCATAGACCTTGCAAAGTGAGTCTCAGACTGGTGCAGCGTTAGGTCAACCACCTCGAATAGATCAGGGTGGGTACCGCCAACAGTTTTGCCCAATGGGCCATCCCAGAGTACTAGATCTCCCTTCAATTTGAACGGCTGTGGAACTAGACGACCTTCCCTGTGACTGATCAGAAGATCAATGTTCTAACCAAACACTAACTCTATCATTTGAAAACATCTATCTATCTGTCTAACCCTAAAACTAACTGTAACCCTAACCCTACCTTAACCCTAACCCTACCTCTAACCCTAACCTAACCTAACCTAACCATAACCCTACCCTAACCTTACCCTAACCCTAACCCTACCTCGAACCCTAAACCTACCCTAACCTTACCCTAACCCTAACTCTATCCCTAACCAAACCCTAACTCTATCATTTGAGCACATCTATACATCTAACCCTCACCCTAACCTTACCCTAACCCTAACCCTAACCGTACCGTAACCTTACTCGAACCCTAAACCTAACTCTAACCCTAACCAAACCCTAACTCTATGATTTGAAAACATATATCTATCTATCTAACTAACCCTAACCCTAACCGTAACCCATATGAACACATCTCTATATTTAAGCCTAACCATAACCCTAACCCTAACACATCTATATATTTAACCCTAACACTAACTCTATCATTTGAACACATCTATATATCTAACCCCAACCCTAAACAAAACCTAACCCTAACCTAACCCTAACCCTAAACCCAACCCTACCCTAACCCAAACCCTAACCCTAACTCTATCATTTGAAAGCATCTATCTATCTATCTAACCCTAACCCTAACCCATTTGAACACATCTATATATCTAACCCTAACCCTAACCCTAACCCTGCCCTAACACTAACCCTAGCCCTGACCCTTCACTAACCTAACCCTAACCCTACCCTAACCATAAACCTAACCCTAACACATCTATATATCCATCCCTAACCCTACCCCTACCCCTAAACCTACCCCTACCCCTACACTAACCCTAACCCTAACCCTAACTCTATCAATTGACCACATGTATCTATCTAACCCTAACTCTAACCCCAACCCTACCCTAATCTTACCCTAACCCTAACTCTAACCCTAACCCTACCCTAACCCTAACCTAACCCTAACCCTATCCTACTCTAACCTTACCCTAACCCTGACCCTTCCTAACCCTAACCCTAGCCCTACCTTAACCCTATCTCTATCATTTCAACATCTATACATTTTACCCTAACAATAACCCTAACCCTAACCCTAACTGTATCATTTGAACACATCTATATATCTAACCCTAACGCTAACCCGAACCCTACCCTAACCCTAACTGTAACTGTAACCCTAACCCTAACCCTACCCTAAACTTAACCTAACCCTAAGCCTAACTCTAACCCTAACCA